>OV884057.1:88434139-88769139 GCA_930367215.1 Pollenia angustigena
TTTCCTTGTTTAGAATGCTTTTCAGAGTAAAGTATTTTCAAAACGGAAACAAATTTTGATTTAATGTGTCTTGATTTTAATGTATGCAAATAAAAGTACAAAAATGTTGGGTATCAATAAAAGCGCTAATTTAGCGCTCTTTTTAAAAAAAGCGCTAAGGAAAAAATATGCGCCTTTTCGACAGTTAAAAAGCGCTTAATCTAGCGCCAAAGGCGCTAAATTGGCAACTCTGTTTGCCAGTATAATGCAAGAAAAAAACACATTTTGGGAGAATAACAAAACACACAACTTCTTTTTATACATGTATGTGCGTGTGTTTGCAAACCAATTTAAAACGCTTTTAAAACCATTTAATCCTCAAAATTTAGAAAGAAAATGTATATTGTGCATTTCTACACAAAAATACCTTTAAAACGATATATGTTTCATTAAAATCGGTGGACGTTAAGATACTTAAAAATCAACGATAAAAAATTGCTTCCGTATTTATATATAAGATATAACAATCATTTTCAAAAGGCGTTAAATTCTTCTTCTGACCATAAGTTGTTTTTATATAAATTTTGAAGTTTTATATGTTTCAATTGAATTTATTTTTACAAACACGTTTGCTTCGCCAAAGTTTTTTATTGCTAAAAATGGTGTATATTAAGCAAGATTTACGTGTGCGATTTGCGTTTCTGTCCGATTATCTGGCGAATTATATATCTGGTTGGGATATACATTTCTTTTGTTTTTGAGTCTCCGAATGGTGTTCTAAATGAAAATGTTTAGCTTTTATTATTAAACTAGTCATAAAGCCTGTCCCTGCCAGGCATAAAAATCTTTTAGATAATAACTTACATAGAAACGCTCATAAAAGAAATAAAACAAAAAAATTATTATTCAATGTTTTAATACATTTAATAGGTATATGAAGAAAAAATATTAAAAAAATAACAATAAGTAAAATATGTAAAAAAATAACAATAAGTAAGTAACTAAATTATAATACTTCTTTAAAAACAACATTTTTTGAAACTACTGAGGAGCAACCCTATTTTAACATACCCTATTTTCCATCTACATGCATCACTTTTACCTTAACATCATCTTTTTTTCTCACTCTTGAGAAAGCAATGTACAATGTCCATGACTAAAAACTGGTTTGGGTAAATATATCCCCACCCTCTCCAACGTTTGACCTTGAGCTTTATTCGTCGGGATTTATGAGAGCCAAATCAATCCTCGGAATAAATGCAGGATTGCCTTTTGCAGTGCCGGTTAATATAGTTGCGCATATTAGATTCTGTGACAATTGTGTAACTTGCAGTCTTGTGCCATTTCATAGCCCTCTTTTAGTGTTTAAATTCATCAGAAGCATGATAATGGCTCCCACCTTGACTTGCGACTTATGAGGAGGCATTCCAGATGGCGATAAACTGTTTAAAAACTCCACGGGATAATTTTCCAGGTCAGCTATGCTATTGCTCTCCACCGTGTCAACGCTCAAAAATGTAAAATATTGACCCTCTAAAAGACTTAGTACTTCTTCATTAATTTGGCATACTTCATCATTCTTAGGGCATAAAATGGCAAATTTACAATACTGTTTTACATCAGACGGCTTAAAACATTCACCGAAGATATTTTTAACGATTGAGTTTTCAGCCAGCATTTCGCTTGGTAATGCAATAATGTCCTCTCCAAATTCCGAACTGAGTTCACCATTCCCCATTTTTAAAAGCCAATCTCTGTAAATATTATCCACTGCACGAATATTGACTTTAAGCTGTAAAGTTTTTAAGTTGGACCAAAGATTAGAAAACTTAATACATGATTCGATAATGGCCGTCCTGTGAGCATGTGGTACCACTGGTAAATATTGGCGAAAATCTCCTCCAAGAAGCACAACTTTACCTCCAAAAGGCTTGTTATTTTTCATCAATGTTTTAAGCAACTTGTCAATAGCATTAAATGCATAGGTAGGTGCCATTGTTTTTCCATCCATAATGATTAACCTAGCCTTTCTTATCTGCTCTGCATCCACTGAATTTGCTCTCATACTTGAAGTTGATGTTTCTGTCAATGGTACTGTGGTATATGTGCGGTCCCCTCTAAATAATTCAATAATGCTATTGCATAAGCCTTTCGCTGCCGTTATTAAACTGTAGGTCCCTTCAATGATTTTAAAAATAAAGGGTGGTTAAATTGTAAGGGCCGATGTTGAATGTGAACCACACCTAAACGCCAAGTTTTTTTCCGAATTTTATTTGACATTTCTCTATTTCAGACTTACTCAATTTGAACCATGGAGAGATACACAATCCAACAACGTGTTAAAGTTATCCAGACTTATTATGAAAATGGGCGTTCAAATCAAAATGCATATCGTGCACTTCGTGATTTTTTTGGTCAATTTGATCGTCCAAATGTGCGTACAATCGCAAAAATCGTGGAAAAATTCGAGCAAACCGGGTCTGTAGAAGATGTGAGAACACCAGTGCATGCTCGTACAGCTCGTACTGCAGAAAATATTGCTGCTGTTCGCGATAGTGTGGCTGAAGAGCCGTCCACCTCAAATCGTCGTCGTGCCCAACAATTGCACCTCTCACGCTCGTCGTTGATGAACATTATGCATAAAGACTTGCATTTACACGCTTACAAGGTGCAATTGGCTCAAGAACTAAAGCCTCTTGACCATTCCAAACGTCGTGAATGGGCAGAATGGTGGCAAGAAATGGCAACAGTGGATGATCAATTTTCGAAGAAAATCATCTTCAGTGATGAGGCACATTTTCACCTCAGTGGATTCGTCAATAAACAGAATTGCCGCATTTGGGCGAATGAGAATCCAAGAGTGATTGTCGAAAAACCAATGCACCCACAAAGAGTGACTGTTTGGTGCGGTTTATGGGCTGGCGGCATCATCGGGCCGTATTTTTTCCAAAATGAGGCCGGTCAGGCAGTTACTGTGAATGGTGTTCGCTATCGTGAGATGATAACGAACTTTTTATGGCCCGAATTGGAAGATATGGATGTGGATGATATGTGTTTTCAGCAGGACGGTGCCACTTGCCACACAGCTAACGAAACAATGGCTCTTTTGCGCAACAAATTCAATGGCCGTGTTATCTCACGTACTGGCGATGTCAATTGGCCGCCAAGATCATGTGATTTGACACCGTTGGCCTTTTTTCTTTGGGGTTATTTGAAAGAAAAGGTGTACGTCGATAAGCCAGCAACAATTCAAGAGCTAAAGGATGAGATAATTCGGCACATTAACGGCATAGAACCTCCATTATGCCTCAGGGTCATCGAAAATTTGGACCATCGGATGGAGGTGTGCCGCCGTGGTCGCGGCGCCCATTTGGCCGATATTTTGTTCCATACATAATTGAGTAATACCAATATATCATAATAAAATAAAATTACAATAATTTCCTAAATAGTTTGTGTTTTATTCAAAATCAACATCGGCCCTTGAAATTTAACCACCCTTTAGAATCGGGTGCAGATCGTTCACTGGGAGAGGACTTTCCATGCCCTTAACGGAATTTGTTTTTTATAGGAAAATGTTGAAAAAAATAACGAACAATTGAATAATCTTATATATATTTAAGGTCTGTGATTTTAATCCTCGGCGTTTTACATATTGCTGGTTATAAACCATCCACCAAACCGAAGTTTAGTAACATGTAAACGTATGAAACAGTCAGTGTTGCCATTTAACCATAAATGGCTAGATTTAGCCATTTTTCACCCTGTTTAGCCATTAAAAAATGAATTTAGCCATTTTTTTTTTGCCATTTTTCAACTTATTTAGCCATAAAATTTTTTTGCCGTTTTTTCTTTTAAAAGAATAATTTTTATTTTATTATAAGTAAAATAAACATTTTGAACAATTAAAACGCCTTAAATTTAAATCACAACTTTTACAAATGTGGGAAATCGCTATAAACTATGACGCTGCAACATCCTTCAAAATAAAGGAACAGTATTCCACTGTTAAATTTATAAAATGGATCAACACAAACATTGCTGTTTCTTTCTGGTTGCAAGTATTTCAATAAATGGATGCAGGCGGTAAGAATTAACTATAAAATTGCTCTCACTTCCATGGTGTAATGCTGAAGTAGTAAGGGGGTTTAGCCAAGTAAACATCGTTAAAAGTAATTTGAGAAATAAGTTACATTAAGCAACCGGTAATTCGATTTTATCAATTAGGTAAATATTTTTACCATAACAATACAATATTTATACCACCACCACAATAGTGGAGATGGTACTATGCGTTTGCGTTTGCGCTGATGCCTGTAACACCTTCAAATATTGGTCCTTAGCCCACCTTTACGTATACCGATTGACTTGGAATCACTTTCTGAGTCGAATTAACGATGTTTGTCCGGCTGGCTGGCTGGCTGTCCATGTAAACCTTGTGCGCAAAGTACAGGTCGCAATTTAGAGATTATTTGATCAAATTTAGTAGAAAGGTTTTAATGTGGTATAGGGCATCATAAAGTCGGGTTTAACCGACTATACTTTCTAACTTGTTTTTATTATAGATCTGGACTCAAAAGGTTGGGTTAATGTTGCCGTGATAATTATTAACCTTCAAATTATTTAAAACTTATGATTATTTGAAACTAATGAGTGATTCCTATGAGATGAACAATAACGACATCGAATTTTTCGATGATTTAATTATTTAATATTAATTTATTTTAATATTAATTTACGTTTATTCTTATTTAACAAATTAATCTTAACTTAATTTAATTATTTTTTGTTGTTGATTTTTAATGTGTTTTTATTTAGCCATTTTTTTCCGTAAATTTAGCCATTTTTGGTCACCAAGTTTTGGCAACACTGGAAACAGTTGATACCAAACACCGAAAAAATCTCTGCTTATTTATACGAAAACTGACATACATCGTACGAAATATTCGTAAAAACGTGTTTCGAAATAATAGACAACGAAAGTTTTTCGCAAAATTTCGCATACAATTTTTTTGGATGTACATAACAAAATATAACCTAGTAGAGGTCTGCAAGAATAAATAAAAACCAATTTCAACACACTCATTTGTTTTTTAACTACAATGTGTCGAGCACCCAATAATAAAGAAACAAATGAAAGAATAACCAAAGACAAAACGAATAAAAACTCATTCAATTCAGTCAACTCAAGTCAAATGAATGAAATATTCAAATATAATTTGAATGTAAAATTTCTGTACCTACACTACGTATCAGGCGCGGATTCAGGGGGGGTGAAATAAGGAAATTTCCCCCCCCGTAAATTATAAAAATATGTTTTGTTTATTTCGATAATACAAGAATACCCATTAATATTATCTTTTTTTAATGTACAAAATTTTTGAAAATCCTAGCAAGGTTTTTTTTGTTTTTTTATTGAATCTCTAACGAAATTTTCAATGAGTATTTTTTTGTGTTTTTATTGAATCTCTAACCAAAGAGTAAACGTTTGACTTGAAAATGCGTGCGGTTGAATTATTAAAAAGCCTTAGTATTTGCAATATTTATGTATATATGTGTTATATGAAAAAAATCCTATTCGATAATTTTTGACGAACGCATATAAAGCCATATAAAGCATATAAAGCATATAAAGCCATATTTCCTTATCTTTTAAATATTTCAACATACAACAAAAAGTTGTTAGGCAAGAATTGTTTTGGCTTTGTTGTAAAAGCATTTGAAGAGCCTTCACAAGATATTGATAATGACGCTGATGTGTCAATTGATGCGATGGCACTATCATCAACAGTTCTTAAAACTTTGACAAATTTTAGTCTTGACCTAAAAAATTGTATAGGAGTTGGAACTGATGGGTGTCGTTTGATGTCAGCAGAAAATGGAGCTGTAAAAAAATTCTGGAAACCGCGACAAATGCGAAACAAACGCCTTGCTATTTCCCGTAAATCATGCAAAACACGTTTTTAGTAAAGTATTTGGGAGCCAAACTCTCTACATTATGCGAGACAAGACGGGTGGACCGTCACGACTCAGCTTTACACTTTGCAACAAGTGTACATCATATAGTAGAAGCTTTGGAAAAAATATCTGAGTGGAAAGGTAGAGATACTTCATCAAGAGCCTTATATTAAGGAACTCACTTAGAACTTTTGAATTTATTTGCGGAATAAACATATTAAGTGTGATACTTATTGTAACACAGCCACTTAGTATCATTTTACAAAAGCAAGATATAGATCTTCAAAAAGGATCAATCAAGCCTTATCAAAACTTTAATCATGTGCCTTGAAGAAAAAAGAAATAAAGCCGAAGAACAATTTAAAGTGATTTTTAAAAAAGTTACAAGTTATTTGCGTTCAAATCGAGGTTCCAACCTAAAAAACAAGATTTGAACGAAATAATCACATCCAAAATGTTGAAGATTTCTACCGAGCTGTAGGTTTCATTCTCTTATTGAATTTATTTTAGAAGATCTCAAAACACCTTTCCAATAGATATCTTTAATGTATTGAATATACCAAAACTTCTACTCAAGTCATATACAGATATAAAACTTTTAAAACCACAACTCGAGATAAACACCTACTAACATCTAAACTTGAACCTGAACTGTAGCATTGGCAACAAACATGGAAATTATCTGAAAATCTATCAGATAACGTTGTAGATGCTTTAATAAAAATAAACTGTGATGAAGATATCTACCTAAATCTTAGAAAAATATTTCAAATTTTCGTTTCAATGCTCGTAAGTAATGCTACGAGCGAGAGGTCATTTCCTACCCTTCGTCAAATAAAAACATGGTTCAGATCAACAATGACAAACTGAACATAGACTGTACTATCTAAATTTGCCTCACAAGGAAATCATAAATTGCTTATTCAAAAAGATAAGTTTATTTTAATTTATATTGAATATTTTATTTAACCTTTTTGTTGAGTTTTTTTAGTATAATATACACAAATTACTTTTAATAAACTTTTAAAAACAAATTTTTTTTGTATCATAAAAAATGTCCCCCCCCTAAGGCTCAAGCTGGATCCGCGCCTGCCTCAGATGGATCTGCCGTCTTACACTCGCAGCCATCGACGACTGCTGACGTCACTAGTCAAACATCAATCCTTAAACCAAATTGTATTTTTAACATTTGGTAGATCGAAATTTGCTTTCCTGAATGATTATCCATTTTAATTGATTTTACATGTTTTTCCTTTACTTCCGTTTTTTCGTACTTTCGTCAAGAATTTTCCTTGAAGTCCAAGTACATTTTTTGTTTTTTTTTTTTTTTTTTTTTTCACTTTGTCTTTCTCTTTGACCTTTTTCAGCACAACTTGAAGGACAAATGTACACATAGAGCTCGTGCCTTAGCTTTAACAATAATTAGTATTGTGGTTATTTTGTTGAACTATTTATGGTTTTTAATCCAAATTTTTAATATTTTTAATTAGGCTTAAGTTCATGAAATTTAATTTTTATTAAATTATTTTTGTGAAGAAAGGAATTTTACAACATGAAAATTAATTAAAATTGTTATTGATAATCTTTCATTCTTGACGTGGCTCGGGCTCGAACCCTGGCCGGCAGGTTACCATGACATGTTTCGATCGCAACCACTCGATCTCCTCAGATGGATCTGCCGTCTTACACTCGCAGCCATCGACGACTGCTGACGTCACTAGTCAAACATCAATCCTTAAACCAAATTGTATTTTGAACATTTGGTAGATCGAAATTTGCTTTCCTGAATGATTATCCATTTTAATTGATTTTACATGTTTTTCCTTTACTTCCGTTTTTTCGTACTTTCGTCAAGAATTTTCCTTTAAGTCCAAGTACATTTTTTGTTTTTTTTTTTTTTTTTTTTTTTCCACTTTGTCTTTCTCTTTTCTGTTGACCTTTTTCAGCACAACTTGAAGGACAAATGTACACATAGAGCTCGTGCCTTAGCTTTAACAATAATTAGTATTGTGGTTATTTTGTTGAACTATTTATGGTTTTTAATCCAAATTTTTAATATTTTTAATTAGGCTTAAGTTCATGAAATTTAATTTTTATTAAATTATTTTTGTGAAGAAAGGAATTTTACAACATGAAAATTAATTAAAATTGTTATTGATAACCTTTCATTCTTGACGTGGCTCGGGCTCGAACCCTGGCCGGCAGGTTACCATGACATGTTTTGATCGCAACCACTCGATCTCCTCAGATGGATCTGCCGTCTTACACTCGCAGCCATCGACGACTGCTGACGTCACTAGTCAAACATCAATCCTTAAACCAAATTGTATTTTTAACATTTGGTAGATCGAAATTTGCTTTCCTGAATGATTATCCTTTTTAATTGATTTTACATGTTTTTCCTTTACTTCCGTTTTTTCGTACTTTCGTCAAGAATTTTCCTTGAAGTCCAAGTACATTTTTTTTTTTTTTTTTTTTTTTCTTCACTTTGTCTTTCTCTTTTCTGTTGACCTTTTTCAGCACAACTTGAAGGACAAATGTACACATAGAGCTCGTGCCTTAGCTTTAACAATAATTAGTATTGTGGTTATTTTGTTGAACTATTTATGGTTTTTAATCCAAATTTTTAATATTTTTAATTAGGCTTAAGTTCATGAAATTTAATTTTCATTAAATTATTTTTATGAAGAAAGGAATTTTACAACATGAAAATTAATTAAAATTGTTATTGATAATCTTTCATTCTTGACGTGGCTCGGGCTCGAACCCTGGCCGGCAGGTTACCATGACATGTTTCGATCGCAACCACTCGATCTCCTCAGATGGATTTGCCGTCTTACACTCGCAGCCATCGACGACTGCTGACGTCACTAGTCAAACATCAATCCTTAAACCAAATTGTATTTTTAACATTTGGTAGATCGAAATTTGCTTTCCTGAATGATTATCCATTTTAATTGATTTTACATGTTTTTCCTTTACTTCCGTTTTTTCGTACTTTCGTCAAGAATTTTCCTTGAAGTCCAAGTACATTTTTTGTTTTTTTTTTTTTTTTTTTTTTTTCACTTTGTCTTTCTCTTTTCTGTTGACCTTTTTCAGCACAACTTGAAGGACAAATGTACACATAGAGCTCGTGCCTTAGCTTTAACAATAATTAGTATTGTGGTTATTTTGTTGAACTATTTATGGTTTTTGATCCAAATTTTTAATATTTTTAATTAGGCTTAAGTTCATGAAAGTTAATTTTTATTAAATTATTTTTGTGAAGAAAGGAATTTTACAACATGAAAATTAATTAAAATTGTTATTTCTTTCATTCTTGACGTGGCTCGGGCTCGAACCCTGGCCGGCAGGTTACCATGACATGTTTCGATCGCAACCACTCGATCTCCTCAGATGGATCTGCCGTCTTACACTCGCAGCCATCGACGACTGCTGACGTCACTAGTCAAACATCAATCCTTAAACCAAATTGTATTTTTAACATTTGGTAGATCGAAATTTGCTTTCCTGAATGTTTTTTCGTACTTTCGTCAAGAATTTTCCTTGAAGTCAAAGTAAATTTTTTTTTTTTTTTTTTTTTTTTTTTTTCACTTTGTCTTTCTCTTTTCTGTTGACCTTTTTCAGCATAACTTGAAGGACAAATGTACACATAGAGCTCGTGCCTTAGCTTTAACAATAATTAGTATTGTGGTTATTTTGTTGAACTATTTATGGTTTTTAATCCAAATTTTTAATATTTTTAATTAGGCTTAAGTTCATGAAATTTAATTTTTATTAAATTATTTTTGTGAAGAAAGGAATTTTACAACATGAAAATTAATTAAAATTGTTATTGATAATCTTTCATTCTTGACGTGGCTCGGGCTCGAACCCTGGCCGGCAGGTTACCATGACATGTTTCGATCGCAACCACTCGATCTCCTCAGATGGATCTGCCGTCTTACACTCGCAGCCATCGACGACTGCTGACGTCACTAGTCAAACATCAATCCTTAAACCAAATTGTATTTTTAACATTTGGTAGATCGAAATTTGCTTTCCTGAATGATTATCCATTTTAATTGATTTTACATGTTTTTCCTTTACTTCCGTTTTTTCGTACTTTCGTCAAGAATTTTCCTTGAAGTCCAAGTACATTTTTTGTTTTTTTTTTTTTTTTTTTTTTTTTTTTCACTTTGTCTTTCTCTTTTCTGTTGACCTTTTTCAGCACAACTTGAAGGACAAATGTACACATAGAGCTCGTGCCTTAGCTTTAACAATAATTAGTATTGTGGTTATTTTGTTGAACTATTTATGGTTTTTGATCCAAATTTTTAATATTTTTAATTAGGCTTAAGTTCATGAAAGTTAATTTTTATTAAATTATTTTTGTGAAGAAAGGAATTTTACAACATGAAAATTAATTAAAATTGTTATTTCTTTCATTCTTGACGTGGCTCGGGCTCGAACCCTGGCCGGCAGGTTACCATGACATGTTTCGATCGCAACCACTCGATCTCCTCAGATGGATCTGCCGTCTTACACTCGCAGCCATCGACGACTGCTGACGTCACTAGTCAAACATCAATCCTTAAACCAAATTGTATTTTTAACATTTGGTAGATCGAAATTTGCTTTCCTGAATGATTATCCATTTTAATTGATTTTACATGTTTTTCCTTTACTTCCGTTTTTTCGTACTTTCGTCAAGAATTTTCCTTGAAGTCAAAGTAAATTTTTTGTTTTTTTTTTTTTTTTTTTTTTTCACTTTGTCTTTCTCTTTTCTGTTGACCTTTTTCAGCATAACTTGAAGGACAAATGTACACATAGAGCTCGTGCCTTAGCTTTAACAATAATTAGTATTGTGGTTATTTTGTTGAACTATTTATGGTTTTTAATCCAAATTTTTAATATTTTTAATTAGGCTTAAGTTCATGAAATTTAATTTTTATTAAATTATTTTTGTGAAGAAAGGAATTTTACAACATGAAAATTAATTAAAATTGTTATTGATAATCTTTCATTCTTGACGTGGCTCGGGCTCGAACCCTGGCCGGCAGGTTACCATGACATGTTTCGATCGCAACCACTCGATCTCCTCAGATGGATCTGCCGTCTTACACTCGCAGCCATCGACGACTGCTGACGTCAATAGTCAAACATCAATCCTTAAACCAAATTGTATTTAAACATTTGGTAGATCGAAATTTGCTTTCCTGAATGATTATCAATTTTAATTGATTTTACATGTTTTTTTTTCCTTACTTCTGTTTTTTAATTAATTTTCATGTTGTAAAATTCCTTTCTTCACAAAAATAATTTAATAAAAATTAAATTTCATGAACTTAAGCCTAATTAAAAATATTAAAAATTTGGATTAAAAACCATAAATAGTTCAACAAAATAACCACAATACTAATTATTGTTAAAGCTAAGGCACGAGCTCTATGTGTACATTTGTCCTTCAAGTTGTGCTGAAAAAGGTCAACAGAAAAGAGAAAGACAAAGTGAAAAAAAAAAAAAACAAAAAATGTACTTGGACTTCAAGGAAAATTCTTGACGAAAGTACGAAAAAACGGAAGTAAAGGAAAAACATGTAAAATCAATTAAAATGGATAATCATTCAGGAAAGCAAATTTCGATCTACCAAATGTTAAAAATACAATTTGGTTTAAGGATTGATGTTTGACTAGTGACGTCAGCAGTCGTCGATGGCTGCGAGTGTAAGACGGCAGATCCATCTGAGGAGATCGAGTGGTTGCGATCGAAACATGTCATGGTAACCTGCCGGCCAGGGTTCGAGCCCGAGCCACGTCAAGAATGAAAGATTATCAATAACAATTTTAATTAATTTTCATGTTGTAAAATTCCTTTCTTCACAAAAATAATTTAATAAAAATAAAATTTCATGAACTTAAGCCTAATTAAAAATATTAAAAATTTGGATTAAATATCAGGTGTATATTTTTTAAATTTTCCTTGAGATAAAAATTGTTGTTTTTAAACTTCAACCGGATCCCTGCGTGAACTTTTTAACAACATGAACAAATTATCATATTTTTTATTAATAACTTTTAATGTTCTACCCGACTATACTATGCCGTTTTTGATATTCGCAAAAAGTGTGAAAAGTTATAGCCCTAATGTACATGCAAATTTAATTTTCATTAAATTATTTTTATGAAAAAAGGAATTTTACAACATGAAAATTAATTAAAATTGTTATTGATAATCTTTTTTCTTGACCGTGGTCAGAGTTCGAGGTTCGATATTTATTTTTATTTTTGAGATTACGATCTTGTTTGGGATCCCTCGAGATCCCAATTTGCACGAAACGCGTTCCCGTACTTTTAATCAGAGAATAAAATGCTTCTTCTTGCACGAAATTGCAGAGTTGTGTTTTTTTCGGTCAATTGTTTTTGTTTTTGACTTTAATACCATTTTATTTTATGCAATACAAATAAGCTGTTATAAGACAAAAATGGTAAAAAAAAACAAAGCAAACATCACACTTTGTGATTTAAAATCCTAGTACATATGAACATATAAAAGGGTTTTAAGTGTACTACTAATCTTATCTCGTGTTATCCATAGCTTATGTATTATAGCTTGAAATTTATATTTAAATTCCTCCTCCGAGGTCTATTATTTTGTACTCTTTTATAATTAATGAGTGAGGGACTTCCATTTCGTAATACAACTTTCTAAATAAAATTTTAAAAGGGGGAAATAAATTTGTTTATGTTATATAAATATTAAAAAAGCGGTTTTCACTCTTAGTAGTAGAGTACCCTTGTAGACCTTATCTTGTTAACCTTATGAATGTTATTATCGTACTATTATTAACAACACCGCAACAACAATATGGGCATTTCCATCATGTCGAACGTGACCGTCGTACAACTTTAAATTGAAAAAAGTCTAAATAAAACGGATTTTTATTTTGACAATAGATTTAACTTATAGCTCTTAGTTAGTACTATTGTTCATTTTGATACATTTTTTCGTTTTCAAGACAATTGCAAAAAATCAAGCTTCCACACCAGAGAACAGCAAAATCACAATTTTTCTTGATTTATTCATACGCTCAAATTTACATTCACTCTTTGCTTGCAAAACAAAGTTCAACCAAAGACTAAAGATTTATAAAGATATTGCACGACCATACAAAGTTCTATATTAATTTTTCTGGTCGATTTAGCAGCTAAAGCCACTTGTGAGAGTAAATTACAGTCTATTTTATTACTCTCAGAGAACTTTTCTCACTTATCAGCGTATACCCAGCGGGAAAACTCAGAAGACCTTCTTACTTCAGGCCTTTTTAAAGGCCTGCTTAAACAATTTTTGGATTTAACTACTATTCTTACGTAACTGCAAAAGAATGCCTCATAGAAGGCCTCCACACTCGCTTCTATGAGAAGCGAGAAAAGAAGGAATAACATTTTTTGTTTTGTTTTTTTGCACAAGCAAAAGCAAAAGAATTCAGATCCCTTTACAAAAACAAAGTAACATATGTTGTAAATCATTTTAGTTGAAGTTGAAAAGAGAAAGAGTAAAATTTTTTGTCAGATCCCGTTATAAAAACAAAGTTACAAAGTAGGTGCATATTAAAATACAAAATAAAAACAATAATGTAAATCATTTTAGTTGAGTTTTTTTTCATTAAGGAAGATAGGTACTTGTGCTTAAAAGTTTTATTTTATTATAAACTTTTATTTACAATCTATTTTACAATATTTAGCAAATTTGATTATTTCAATAAAAAAATAAGTTTAATAAAATATATAAACATACGTTTGTAAAGTAGGTATACATATACATATAAAAAGTTAAATAACAAGATAACGTTTTTGCTAAGGCCTTTTGACAGACATTCTCTGGAAAGCCTTCTAAGAGCCATTTATTTGAAGGCCTTTAAGAAGCTCTGGGGAAGAAAGGAAAGCGGAAGGCCTTCTCCGCAATGACAACGCGTGTAAAAAAGATATGAGTATGGAATGGAGCGAGAAGGCCTTGTTTATCCAAAAGAAGGGGTACAGAGGCCTTCTGGAAGGCCTCCGTACTCCTTCTTTTTCCCGCTGGGAAGCTTACACACATATAATGTCAATGTATTCAAATAAATGTATGGACATTCAATAATTCAAAAATTATTCGAATATTTTTTGTAAACTTGCTCTCTCTAACGGGTTATTCCACTGTTTTGTTATAAATGAATGACTCTCAAATTCATTTACAGTAAACAAGTATTTTATTCAATTCATTCTCTCTTATTTTTGTATATGGTTTACTCTTTTCTTATATTTTTGAATGTTAAATATTTGAGTAAATGTTGTGCACTTTGAATAAAAGCAAACAAGTGAATTATTCAAAGCAGACCTCTATAACCTACCTACCAAAATTATTAATGACTTAAGTTAATTAGTTGATTTTTGGAAAAAAAGAACTTTAACTTTATATTTATAACATTATATAAATTCACTTCAAATAGGTGGTTATAAATTCTTCCTTTAATGATAATGTAGTGTGCACATAAAATTGCACCATGCATGTTTGTTAGTGGTGTCGTTCGTTTATTTAGAAACTGAGGCATCGCGATTGACTATTAATTGGGTTAACAGTTTAGCGTTGCAATAGGTAGTAGAACACAGAACTCATGTGAATTGATTTATCATCATATTATTTGTCACGCTTTGTTCTACTTGTCACACACAAACAAACACGTATGAAACAACATATTTTAAGTTAAAGTTTTAGAATAAGTAAAAGGGGAAGTTGAGTAGAATTAAGAACCAATAGGAAATAAGATTAAGTAAAGTCACTCAGAATTCGCAATTAAGATTTTAGATATAAGGCAAAAGATATGAAAATAAAAATCAATCTTATCAGAATAGTAAAACTTCACAGTCTTGTTTGAATTATTACTCTGGTAGAAAAGGTAAACTAACTACATAGCGATCCTGCGGCTTACGATCCTGCGACTGCCAAGTATAAAATTATAAAATAACAATTAGTAAAAAAAATTAAAAAGATGTCCTGTAAAATCAAAATATAAAGAGAAGCCTAGATGCCTTGAAGCCTGCATACCTTGGAGCTTAGATGCATGGAAGCCTAGATGCCTTAAATCCTAGATACCTGAAGCCTGATAGAATATAGTACCATCGTCAATACGATTCAGAAAGTGCATTGGCATATCTGAAGAGTATTTTATAAATTACAATTTAAGCATTATTAGTATTACTTACACAAAAAAAAAAAAAAAATATAAATTGTTTTTTTTTTATGGAACAATCTCTAGAAAAAATTCTAGAAGACCTTAAGGAATCAGAACAAAGGTGGGAAAAGCTTCTTAAGGAATCGGATGATAACAAAAAAAATTTGTAAACCCGCTATATTAAACATTGGTCCAAGACCAAGAAAAATACAAAAAGTAATTAAATATGAACTTGAACCAAAAGTACCAAAAGTAGAAATTCCAAAAATAAAAAACAATAGAAGAGATTTTGTAAGTCGTAGAAAAATTGAGATTAAGATATTAAAATCAGAATTGTCATATACGACTTGTAGAGATAAAATAAGTTCTCTTAACTTAAAATTAGTAGGGATAAAGAAAGAAATTAGAAAATTTAAGAAGAATAAAAAAACAAGAAAAACGTAATGAGTAAAACGTGTAAAAAAAAATAAAAAAAAAATATTTTTATTAATAACGTATAAAATTAACTCCTAAGTGATAAAAATTTTAAATCAATACGAAAAATAAATAGAATATATGAAAGTATAACACGTTATAAACTGTAGGAACAATACATACAAAATTATTATTAAACAAGACGGTAGAGGAAAAAAAGAAAAATGACGTGGTGGAAGAAAATATTATCAGTTATACCACTATTTATTGCAGGTTATGAAGTAGGTAAAACCACAGATACAAACGATAATATGGAATTAGTTGAAGTATTACGCAATAATGTGCAATTAAAAAATGAACATAATATAGTAAAATCAGAACAAATGAACTATATGGAAATTATTTCAATACTGACAATTATCATAATAGCTATAATTTATTTAACAAAAATAATATGCAAAGTTATAAAGAGTAATAACAATAATAATAATAATATTCAATTGCAACAAATATAAAGGAAAAATTAACAACACCTAGATGTCATGGCAACAAATTCTTGAACGCTGTAGGGCAATAAAAGAAGCATTTGATAGATCGTATAAATGTCTCAACTTAGATAGACCAACTAGCCAAACGACAATAGACAAACATATAACAATCCTAACAGGATGTTTAGAACATATAAGAACGATATTAAACGTACATTATGAATGATATACACAGCCACATAAGATTGCGGCAGAAGCATTTTTCCATGACATAAGGGGTAAAGTAATACAAATAGCAAATAAGAAAAATATTGATATAAAGGTACCGGAAACTATCCAAACAGGGACAGATACAAAAACAAGATTACAGAAAGAAGATTTAGGAATATTGGATTCTATCAACATGGCTGAAGAAAATTTAAATACAATTTCAAAATTGTTGACTGTTTTTAATGGGAATAAGGAGGAACTGAATTCATTCATAGCCAATTTAGAAATACTGAGAGACACTTTTCCAGAAAATAAACGTAACTCATTCTTTAATTTTGTTTATAGGACAAAATTGACAAACAAAGTACAAACCAGATTGCGACAGATTCAAACTCCGACTAACGTTGACACTCTAATTTTGACGTTAAAAGAGGCATATAAAATCAAAAAGTCACCAAACGTTATTTCAAATGAACTGACAAGTATAACGCAAATAGACACCATACGAAAATTCGCCGATAAGATAGAATCATTAACAATGGAATTAAATGAAATACAAATAAGCACGCTAGGAGAAGAACATAGAGATATTATTAGTAAAATTAATGCAGCGGTAGCATTTAACTCTTTTAAAAATGGACTAAAGAACAAAGAAATATCAAGAACAATAGAAGCGAGCAGAGTTAAGAAACTCAATGAAGCTATTGAAATAGCAATAGAAACATCGACTGACATCAGACAAAGTCAGATAATGTTCCAAGCAAGCAATAGAGAAAACAATTTCAGAGGTAATAGAAATAATAATAGGTATACAAACAGGAAAAACTGGAATAATAATCGCTACAATAATAACAACAATAATTGGGATACTAGTAACAATAACGGATCTAATCAACATAATAGAAATGGTTGCAATAATAGAGGAAATTACAGGAGAAACCACGACCGAAATAATGATAGAAATTTTAATAAAAACAACAACAACTATCGTAATAACAATAACGCCAATAATTACAATTACTACCGTAGAAACAGAACTGTAAACCATATGAATGAACAGGGAAACTACCAAGGTCCGGAGGTTGTAAACCACCACAGATCTCCGGAACAGGAACAAGAACAATAAATAAAAATAAGGTTTATAAATTAAATGTTAAGGACACAGACCGTATAATAACTTTTATGATAGACACAGGGGCGGATATCTCATTGTGCAAAGAAGATCTTCTACATAAATATGATGAAGACCCAGAAGATTATTGCTGTTTAACAGGAATCACAAAATAAGAAATTAAATCCTTAGGTTCAACAAAAGTTTCAATAAAAATTGGTGAAGCGGTAATAAATCATAAAATACATTTAGTGAAATATGACTTTCCAATCTATACTGATGGAATTTTGGGACGGGATTTTTTACTAAAATACAATTGTTACATCGATTATGAAACATTTATTTTAACTATTAATACGGGAGAAGAAATTTTAACACTACCGATACACAATAATAAATTCAAGATAAGTACAATAAGAATTCCACCTAGGAGTGAAGTTGTCGTACCATTTCAAATAGATATTCAAGAAGACGCAATAGTATGCAATCGTGAAATTGGTAAAGGCGTATTTTTAGCAAACGCCATAATTCCAAAAGATGGTAACAAACACATAAAGATATTGAATATCTTAGATGAAACAACAATACAAATGCAGATGCATTATCACGGATACAAATTGATTCCACAACATTGAAAAACATGATACCATTAGAAAATGATGAAAACATTAAGAAAACACTACTAGCAGTAACAAGGGGTATGGGTAAAAAGTCATCAAATAGAAATATCATAAACGGATCTCAAAAAGAGCCTGATCAACTCCATATGTGGGACTGCACTTCGGTAAATGATATAAAGCGCGCAATTAAATTAAAATTTATATTAGAGAAGAGGCCAATGGAAAATATGAAAAAGTTATATGAATGTATAATATAAAATGATATAAAGAACAATGAAACACGTGTTAGATGTAGCGATAATCCAAGACACTTAGGTACTCTTGTGGAGAAGCTATCATCTATAGCTATATCTACAGATGAATTTAAGGCCAGATGCAACAGAAGTTGTACAAAAGAAAAAGATGACATAATAATATTATTATATAGAAAACCTCAGAGAATAGAAAAAGAAAGTAGAAGACAAGAACTCATAAAACTCTATCATGATACCCCCAAGGAGGACATTTTGGAGTAAGGAAGACTCTATTGAAATTAAAACAAAAATATGTGTGGAAAGGAATGAATAAATCAGTAAAAGAATATGTATCAAAATGTGATTTATGCCAAAGAAATAAACAGATTAGACATACAAAAGAACCACTGAACGTGACAGACACACCAACAAGTAGCTTTGACACTATAGTAATTGACACAGTTGGTCCATTACGTCCGACAAATAATTTCAGATACATTTTAACAATGCAGTTGAGCTGACGAAATACATAATTGCTTGTCCAATAGAGACAAAAGAAGCTAAGTCAATAGCTAAAGCATCAATGGAAAATTTAATTCTTAAATATGGTTTATTTAGCATACTGGAATCTGACAGAGGAACAGAGTTTGCGAATGAATTAATGAAGGAGATATGCGAATTACTAAAGATAGAGCAAAGATTTTAGACTCCATACCATCACGAGACTTTAGGAACTGTTGAAAGGAATCATAGGGTATTAAACGAATACTTTTTATGTTTTGTCAAAGATGACAGATGGGAAGATAGGATTCCTTATTATACATTTGCGTACAATATAACTCCTCATGTAGATACAGAATACTCACCTTTTGAACTTATTTTCGGGAAATTACCAAGTTTGCCGGGAGATGAAGTCATCGTTTTACCTTTCTTAAAGTAAATTTTGTGGCTGTAGGAAATATCGCCCAAAGAAAAATCGCCAAAAAAATTAAAAATCGCCCAAAAAAATTGCATGTAAAATTGGGCCTGATTTCATATGAAAAATGGCCCAAAATTTTTGGGCTATTTTTCGTAATTGTTTGGTGATTTTTCGTTTTTTAATTTGGGTGATTTTTCATAATGAATATGAATAATGTTGTATGAAAAATAGCCCATTTTTTGGGCCATTTTTCATTTTTAAAATTCTACCATAATCTTACATAGCAGAGAAAACCATGTTTTATTATGGTTGCAAACAACAAAACTATTTTTCAAGAAACTAATTTAACCATAATATGGTCGCGGCGACAATGATTTGGTTAAATTAAACATAATATAGGTAGAATTTTTTTAAAAATGGTTTTGTAGCTTTTTCTCTGGGTGTATATATTAAATATATACATATATATCGAAAATAAGGATTTTCTCTTCTATGGTATAACAAATACTGGCTTCGCTAACTAAAGCTTCTCTGTACAGACGGCCTTCGGCCGGGCGCAAGGATTTTCTCCTCTATGGTATAACAAAGACCGGCTTCGCTAACTAAAGCTTCTCTGTATAGCCGGCCTTCGGCCGGGCGCAAGGATTTTCTCCTCTATGGTATAACAAACACCGGCTTCGCTAACTAAAGCTTCTCTGCGTAGTCGGCTTTACTTAGCGAAACCGGTTTTTGTTAGACCATAAAGGAGAAAATCCTTGCGCCCGGCCAAAGGCCGGCTATACAGAGAAGCTTTAGTTAGCGAAGCCAGTATTTGTTATACCATAGAAGATGAAATCCTTATTTTGGATATATATATATATATATATATATATATATTAAAAATATACCCGGAGTAAAAGCTATAAAAATATTTTATCCATATTATGTTTAATTTAACCAAATCATTTTCACCGACAACCATATTATGGTTAAATTAGTATCTTTAAAAAAATCACTTGAAATTTTAACGGTATTTTAAAAAAAAATTTACACATTTTTAATTATAAGTTAAGTTGCGGACGTTATGACAATTCTTCGATGGACATTATGACACTTTTAAAAGTGTCATAAAGTCCAAGGACACTACGACACTGGACGTTATAACATGTCACCTAAATTTATATGAATAATAAACACTTTTTTGCAAATTGAGTAATTTTTTTTTTTTTTTTTTTTTTTGGGAAAAAATTAGTTTTTGCTTTTTGGGTCATTTTTTATTTTCTTTTTGGGGCCCTTTTTCGTTTTTTTGGGCAAAAGCGATATTTCCTACAGCCAAATTTTGTTGCGTAATTTCGGTTTTTTTTTTAGTTTTTCAATAAGCTAAAGTGTTTTTGAGTTGCGCGAACATATGTTAATCTATCTATACAATATATAATTTCTTAGTATGTCAGGATGTTTGCATGTATGTCCTATTCTTTCCGCAACTTTCTGAAGCCATCTGATGACATAGGAAGCTGAAATTTGCCACACTTGAAGTACTTTCTCTGCGGAAGATCGTAACGAAGCCATATTTTTGATTTTCGGCTTTTCAACTAGTATAACTAGTATAACTTTGGGCCCCACCCGGCACGGCTAGGCACCGTCGGATTGACTTGAAAAATTAGATCATGATTTCTTACACCAAACCTCATATTTTAAGCAGCGCAAACAATTAAATTTAAAAAAAAAATCCCATACAAGATGCGACCAGTCTAATATATATATTATATTTTTTTGTGGGCAATACTGAAATGTTGGACTGCTAGTTCCAGAAAACTGTCAAAATGAACAATAGAGCTATCTACATTTTCCGGTGTACTAAGCGGAATATTTTCTGTGCAATGGGAACTGAGATATTTGTTATATTATAACCAATTAATTTGTGTAGCTGTCGTCGCTTAGTAACCAGTCGGAGATAAAATTCTATTGAGGTTCATTATAGTAACAATTGTAGGTGTGTGGTCGGAAGGTAATTCTAAGGAAGCTTATCGATGACATCTGAAAGTTTTTGCTGATCAGTAGGCCAATATGTTGGTTGTCCGCTCGCTACCACATTTAAATCCATTTTAGAAATTGTACTTAATAAAACACGACCCTTTGGTGTTATAAGTCGTGACCCCCTTGTATATCATGAATTCTTTTTGTTTTTAAAAAAATGTTCAAATGTTCAGTATGATATTTTGCCATGCCTTTGTGTGACTTCTTCAGGGTAAAATAACAATTTCAAATTGATATCGGAATGAGAACAATAAATAATTTTAAAAAATTAGAAGAAGTATGTTCCTGTATGTCCGCGATCAACTTTTGCCTACAAATTTGGGAGCGTCAATACAAAGTTGGGTGCATATCATAAGTGTTATTTACAGATTGTGAACACTCCTAATGTCATGCATTCACTCCTGAGAAATAGAGGCAAAAGGGAAATGAATTGGAAAATTTTTTGTTTGTTTAGTGGAAGGTGTGAGTTCTGCGTGTACGTGTCCGTCTGGAATATGTATTTAGGATCTTTAAAATTTTGTGCGGGATGATAATTTTACTTGTGGGTATTCGTATTGACGATTTACAAGTTGTTTATTTAGAAGAAGGACGTCGTCGTCTTGAATATTTATTTAGGATTTTTAAAATTTTGCGAGATTTGAGAATTTTTTTTTGCTTAGGAGTATTCGTATTGACGATTTACTTAGAATGTACTTATGTACAATCAACAAATGGGAGAAGATATGTAGAACTGATGGTAGAATAATTATTTTTCAGTTTTTAGTTTTTTTTTAAGTTTTTGTATATTTAGGACTTATCTATTAGTATGACGCTGCATCGGTTTTCAAGTGACTTTTTTTATACATACCTCGGTAGGTTTGTGGGCAGTGAGCTAGTGTATCAGTATAAGGGTTGTAGATTTGATTATCACCAGAGACTCTAGTATGTTTTACTACAACGGACTAAAGGTCTAAGTAACTATTGATCGGTTACTTATGATAATATATAATTTGTATTGACAACTCCTAATAAACATTTTACAAAAGCATTTACAGGTAGTTTATCTGTTACTCACTGTTTATTACCTTTAGTGTTTTTTTTCTAGTTTGATACTCTACAATATTAGTTTAATGGAGAGTTTTTCTATGGTTTGATACTCTACAATGACAGTTTAGTTAAGAATTTAGTTCAATCTATTCTTATGATACAGTTCATATAGTATATATTTCTACCTTATGCATGCCGATACAATAAAATATCTATTTTTAAGAACCAATATGGTTTATTTAATGTTTTGGTTACACTAAGTAAAAATTAATATCTATATATATAAAAAGAAGTGTACACTTTGATGTCACCACTAACTGCGGAAACGGTTTGACCGATTTCAACCAAAATTTCAAGGTACGTTGGGGATAGTCTGTAGATGGTTTAAGTTTAGTTTGCACGAAATTGGCTTAGGGGTTCCGCCCGCCATTTTGAACTCCTCCGAAACGGCTTGACTGATTTTTATGAAATTTTGAATGTGTATTTGTTAGGTATGAGAATATGTCGTAGAGTATATTTTATATCGCTAGAGGGCGCAAAATAGGGCATTAGCTCCCCCGCTCTATATTTTCTTACCTAATCAACATGTTTTCTTAAAATTTGGCATGCAGGCACTGTAATATCTGAAAGAAAAAGGGAATATTGGGTGAAATAGAACAAGAGGGGTAAAAGCTCCCCTCCCTATATCTGCTTAACAAATCGACAGATTTTCTTGAAATTTTGCACGAATAGTGTAACATCTAGAAAGAGCTATAGCCTAAAATTTTTATTATTTAGGGCGTGAAATAGGGGTAAAAGCTCCTCCTCCCCCATTTTTTAAGCTTATCAACCGGGTTTCTTAAAATTTGGCACGCAGAGACTGTAACATCTGAAAGAAAATAGGGACTAGGGCGTGAGATAGGGCAAGAAGGGTAAAAGCTCCCCCTCCCAATATCTTCTTAACTAATTGACCGATATTCTTGAAATTTCGCAGGCAAATAGTTTTACAGCTGGAAAGTTCTATAGCCAATAGTTTTAGTTATTTAGGGCGTAAAGCAAATGGGGTAAAAGCTCCCCCTCCCTATATCTTCTTAACTAATCAACCGGTTTTCTTAAAATTTGGCATGCAGACACCGTAACATCTGAAAGACAACAGGGCATGAAATAGGGCAAGAGGAGTAAAAGCTCCCCCTCCCTATATCTTCTTAACTAATCAACTGATTTTCTTGAAATTTGACTGGCAAATAGTATAACATCTAGAAAGAACTAAAGCCTATAATTTAATTATCTTCTTAACTAATCAACCGGTTTTCTTAAAATTTGACATGCAGACACATTTGAAAGAAATAAGTTATTTATTTATTGTATATGGATTAATCCTTACAGACATTTCGACATTTAAAATTACACTTAAATAAAAATAACAAAAATAAAACTAACAATTGATAACATTACACAAATTTAATCATCAATTAAGAAAAGCAATTATTAATCTACTTATTGACTTTGGATCCAATGAATAATCAATAAATCTATATAACTGATTGAAAGTGTTACACATTCTTCTAAGAGGGTCAGCGTCACCATAATTAGTTCTAAAGAATTTAATGGATAATGGTATGAAATTTCGAGATGGTCGTTGAGGAATATTAAATGAAATCTCATTAATTAAAAATGCAGCGCAGATATCACCATTAATAATGTTCAGAATAAACGATACATTCAGCATTGTTCTACGACTTTTTAAAGTAGGGAGCTTTATCGGAGCCAGTCGAGATGTGTATGAGGGCAAGGTTAGTGGGTTAAAGTTTAATCCGCGAAGACAGAAGAGCAGAAATTGTTTCTGTACAGATTCAATTAAATTTGAATAAGTTTGGGAAATGGGGTCCCATATAATCGATCCATATTCAAGATTCGGCCTTACAAGTGCCATATATAAGGTTTTTGTAATATACGGATCATCGAAGTTATAGCAAAACAACGTTTGCCGGGTCAGCTAGTATAGTATAAACTTGAAGTCGACTATAACAATAAAATATTAAATGATATTAAAAAAAGGAAAACAAATAACAAAATAAAATAAGATGACCTAAAAGAGAGGATTACATAAGGGTTTTGAATATTTAATTTAATAAAGGCTAAATTACACTATTATACTTTGTATTAATACATGTCAAAAACTCAAGTAATAAGACAATGTGTGATAGAGTGAATGCAATGTGTCACGAAAATGACAAGTATTATGAAAAAAGTTTGACATCCCATACGACTTCATCGTTTTTTGAAAACATTTCTAAACAATAATACTTTTCATTGGATCAGGGTTGCATTTTTTTCATGCGTGAGTGTTTATACTTTGTGTGATGGTGTGAACAGAAAGTGTCATGTTACTTTAGATTTTTTGACAGTCGCATCAAAACTCATTAGATTTCAATCTTACAAAGTATTATGGAATACGTAAGACTTGTGAGGTAGTGCAATCTAGGCTTAAGCAATACCTATTATATCTGCTTATAATTCTGTGGCTTGGTGCTAAAAGGGCCAATGTCAAAATATTTACTTTTGACTAAATTTAAATTAAATTGTTTTTAGAGAAGAGTTCTTACTAAAATTTGCTAGCAAAACCCTTATGAAGCTGTTCTGGTCTAAAAACATTGGCTGTTTCATCAAAAAAGTAAAAAATAAAAAAAAGGATGTTAAGAGAAAACAACTAATGCAACGATTACCTCAAAACAGGAAAATATTGACATTGGCCCTTTTAGCACCGAGCCACAGAACTATCAGTTAAGAATTTGAAGATAATATATATTCTATCATTATTACAACCTTGTATATTTAATTTATTTATATTATTTATATAAATAAAATATATCAAAATTTTAAACACCAAATTTCCTTTTAGTTTGAAATTACATATTTTTAACGGATTATATTAACAAAATATTGAATTTGCACCTTAATGTTAATATCATGTAACGATTAAGTTTCTATTATTGTGAATTAAACTTTAAAATGTTATACTGGAATCTTGCTATACACACAATTGTTAACGAAACTAACTTGAAAGTTAAAGTTAAAAGAAACTAAATTTTATGTATCTCGGGAAAATTAATAAAATTAGAGGCAAAGTCGTGTTCGAAAATAAAAAGAATCTTTTGAAAAATCAAGTGTGATTGAAAATAAAAAATTTTGTGTAACAAAAATTATAGTCAACCATAGTAAAACGCGGGAAAAAACATAATTTTTAAAGTATAAAATACGTAAAATTGCAGAAAAATCGGTTATATCAAAAAACATCCCCTAAAAACGAAAAGTTGCATACCTACAAATAATTACAAAAAAAAAATCACATATACATATGTATGTACATTCCTATATAAATTCGTATGCATAAACAACAAAACATACATATGTATGTATAACAATCTCTCATGTGCAAAAAGTTTGCCAAATTTCAATTCCTCATTAGTTTCATGCAAAAATAGGTTGCCAAATTTCACAAGTCATATTTTAAATTTATTTGCAAATAAGTACCGCTATTCCTTTTTTTCCTTTTCTTGCAAAATTTTTATAAGAAGTTAGTGCAAAAGAAAAAAAGAAAATTTTAATTTTGCGTAGCAAACGAATCAAAGTGAAAAGTGTGGTAAAACTTGTCCTTTACAATACATTGATCAATCGTTTGCAAAAAGCTTTAAGTTTGTTTACATTCAGATACACATGAAACATACATTTATTGGTCGTTTGCAGAAAGTTATGTTTATTTACATTCAGATACACATTTAACATTATTTTCACAACATTCAACAAAAACAGAGAAGCAGAAAAAATTAGTTAACATCAGTCGGAAATAAACAAATGTGAAATATTGTAGAATTTACAAATCGTTCTAAATAATTCTATTTCATCCATAAATAAATTTAATTGGTGAATAAATTACAAATTTCTATTTACAAAATTACTGGAGATTCAATTAAAATTAAAACGAAAATTTATTTAAAGCTGTGTAGAATATTTTGTACATAAAATAAGCAGTGTTGCCGAGAAGCTAAAAATTTTTTTTGCTAATTATATAAAGAGAGAGACCGGGTGGTTCGCCGATTCCACTATTGTGACAACTGTTTAGCCAGGAGCCATGACCTGAGGGCCTGTTCGTCTCTAGAGACATGTCGAAAGTGCGGAAGCTATCACCACACCATTCTGCACCCAACTTCAAAAAGACAACCTGATTTACGTAACAGAATTTCTAGGCGCAGTAGCCAGCGGGACGAACGGCCTAGCACTACTAATAGAAGCAACAGGAGAACTGAAACCACCACAACCAACAACAGGTTGCAAACCACAACTGCTTCAACAGTTCCAACTGCTATAGTCACTCCAACTGCTCCTGATCATCAAATAATTTCCGAAGCCATCCGTTCTCTTGCTCAAGTACTTTGTTTACAACCAAATAACAATGTTGCACAAGTGCAAGGGGCCCGGCATGTTTAAAATCAAAATTTTAAACACCAAATTTCCTTTTACTTTGAAATTACATATTTTTAACGGATTATATTAACAGAATATTGAATTTGCTCCTTAATGTAAATATCATGTAACGATTAACTTTCTATTATTGTGAATTAAACTTTAAAATGTTATACTGGAATCTTGCTATACACACAATTGTTAACGAAACTAACTTGAAATTGTAAGAATTAAAAAGATGGCACTTGTCTGGAAGCTAGTCAACGGTGAGCATCATCAATAAACCTGAATTTGTAATTATACTGAATCTTACCCTAACTCTTTTATTTTTTCTAACCCCAAAAAATTAACCAAACTCTAATTCCTTTATAATTTCTCCTGGCGACGAGAAATTATAAAGCCGCGTATAACAAGTAAACGGGAACAACCTAACTAGTTGGGTTATTCTTATACCTTTATAGGCATAGCTGACTCTACGTCCACTAAACTCTAATAAGCCAACTATCTAACACCCAGAAATCCCATCTAACTTGTTCAAATCATTTATTTATACTTTATATATACTAATACCATGAAATGTATAGTTCAATATCCATATTATATGGTTTTTTTAATGTTTTTGTACACCGTTTTGTAATTCCTATAATTTGTTTTCCTATTATTCCCCTTCTAAATTTATACATATGGGTATTTCCACAGAAAAGTCTACTTTTTGTCACGTTACGACACCAATCATTTTTAATTGTTTCTTAAAGAATAATAAACATATTATTTACTTTTTTGCATTTTGGTGTAAAGCACAACTAGCTTTACATTAAGTGAAAGAGAGGAAAAATTTGAGCAACATGGTTCTAAAATACAAGACTAATTGCTAAGTGTCGTAACGTGACTTTTCTGTGGAAATACCCATATGCATAAATTTTTTCTTATACTAACATTCATATATTTAGTCTTGGTCTTATAATCTTAGTCTTGATTTTAATCTTATTCTAGAAGTAGTAGTCTTTTGGTCTTGGTTTTATAGTTTCGGATCTCGATCAGGGTTTTTGTATAGACATTTCATTTACAAACCTATTATTTCTAACTCATCAAACTTATCACACATGGCGATCAGCGTTACCGTTATGCGACTAAAGTCGCATTTTTTGCCGCTTTTTGACTGCCGTGCCACTTTTTTGGCCCCTTTGTTTTAAATCCCCTTTTGTATCATTTTGTAGTTTTTTGTGCCCCTTTTCATATTAGCGATAAGAGACTGAGTTCATTTAAGGTTTTAGATCCAGTATTAATTAAGTCAGCTGAAGACATAAATAACTTTGAAATTGTTTCCGTTTTTATTCATATAATTACTAACCCAGAGGATTTTGCGAAATACTTTTAAACTTTTAGAAAACAGATCAAACGATAAAAGCTATGAAGCAATTTTTAAAATATCTTAGCCTAAAATTGGCAATTTAAAAAACTGGGTGACAATTTATATCCAAACTTGTATAAATTTGCATCTTACGTTTTTATTTTACCACATAGTAGTGCAGCTAAGCGGATTTTTTTCTAAGTTGGCATTTTTAAAAAATAAATTGTCAAATAGACTGAAAGAAGATACCTGTCCGTCCATGTTATCCGCTTTTGTATCAAAATAACTTGGAAGATTGGATTCCAATAATGAATTGATAATTATACATATATTCAAAATAAGATTTTTTTTCGCTAAATGAAGATTTTCCTTTCTTATCTTCTGGTAACGCTGCTCGTTCTATTTACAAGTAATTAGTAAAGGCCCAACCACAATGTGCTTAAGTTGGCTTAAGCGAATACATGTAAATTATATGAGGCAAACCATATTAAACTTGAGGAAACTTTTTGCTAGGCAAGCTGCGAATCTAATCGCACATTCCGTATGGAATCAAATGTTTTTATACCCTCCACCACAATTAGTAGTGAAGGGGGTATACTACTAAGTTTGTCATTCCGTGTGAGACCTTTTTATTATTAATCTCACACCCCATAAAGTATATATATTCTGGGCCCTTGAATAATTCTAAGTCGATTTAGCCATGTCCGTCTGTTGAAAACACGCTCACTTCCGAAAAACTCAAATTACTTGTAGTTATCCTAAGCAGTTTGGGATTGAAATACAGCAAAATCGGTTCAGTAGGATCAGAGCTATGAATCAAAATGTGGAACCACCGCCTAAAAAAATGTATAATTTTGTTACAAAAACAAACATAAATGGTAGAACAATGCACGGAAAACGTCCCCTACTCCCGGAAAACAGTTTAGTACGCCTTAAACCATAAAAAATAATGCTATCATAACAAAATTTGGTACATCATGGTTTTCTAGGACTAGAAACAAGACTATAAATTTTCGTGGAGCCATATAAACCCTACTCCCGGAAAACAGTTTAGGACGCCTTAAACCGTAAAAAATAATGCTATCATTACAAAATTTGGTACATCACAGTTTTATAGGACTACAAATAAGACTATAAATATTCGTAAAGATCGGTCCATAATTTACCCTAGTCCTCATATAAAACCTACACCTGGAAAATAGTTAAGTACGCCTTAAACCGTAAAAAATAATGCTTTCATAACCAAATTAGGTACATTACAGTTTGATAGGATCAGAAGTAAGACTATCAATTTTCGTGATGATCGGTCCATAAATTACCATTAGAGCCATATAAACCCTACTCCCGGAAAACAGTTTAGTACGCCTTAAACCGTAAAAAATAATGGTTTCATAACAAAATTTGGCTCGTCACAGTTTTATAAGACAAGAAATACCACTGCGAAACTTCGTGAGGAGCGCTTCAAAATTTACACAAGGCCCCATATAAACCCTTCTCCTGGAAAACAGTTTAGATGTCTAAAACCGTAATTAAAAAAGCTATCATAATGTAAATTGGTGCATCAGAGGTGTTTAGGACTAGCAATGACACTGTGAAATTACGTGAAAATCGGTTTATAATTTACCCTAGGCCCCATATAAACCCTTCTTCCGAAACCCTACTCCCGGAAAACTGTTTATTACGCCTAAAACAGTAAATAATTATGCTATCATATCAAATTTTGGCTCGTCAAAGTTTTATAGGACTAGAAATGACAGTGTGAAATGTCGTGAAGATCGATTCATAATTTACGCTAAGCCCCATATAAACCCTACTATCTGAAAACAGTTAAGTACGCCTAAACCCGTAATTACATGGCTATCATAATTGAAATCGGTGCGTCATAGTTTTATAGGACGAGCAATGACACTGTGAAATTTTGTGAAGATCGGTCCATAATTTACCCTTGGCCCCATATAAACCCTTCTTCCGGAAAGCAGTTTATTACACCTAAAACCGTAAATAATAATGCTATTATAACAAATTTTGAAACGTCACAGTTTAATAGCAATACAAATGAAACTGTGGAATTTCGTGTTGATCAGTCCATAATTTACCTTTGGCACCATATAAACCCTGCTCCCGGAAAACAGTTTAGTACGCCTTAAACCGTAACAAATAATGCTATCATAATAGAAATTGGTACGTCACAGTTTTATAGGACTAGAAATTACGCTGTCAAATTTCGTGAAGATCCATCCATAATTTACCTTAGGCCCCATAATTTACTATAGACCTCATATAAAGCCCACTCTGGTAAAATAATTAAATACTCCTAAAACCGTAACAGATATAGATATTGCGGTTAACTTTCTTCCAACTAATAGGCTTTTTACACTAATCAACATCTAACATCTACCATCAAAGATGTAGGAAATGTGAAACACTCGCTTACATTGCTCATATCTCACATCTACCATCAAACAAAAATTTCACCATCTTTGAAGATTTTTTTTTTTTTTTATTAAAAATGTTTTTTTCTTCCAAAAGTACTAAAATTTAAAAAAAAACTCAAAAATGTATTTGAAGTTGCATTTGTTTAAAAATATAAAAAGTACTTAACAAAAAAACATTGCAATAAAAGATAAAACTTGACAAATGGTAACGCTGCTTTGAAAACAAACTTATTTTTGTCAGTGATGCCACAATAATAATAGAACTTATTGCCACTTTTCTAGTGATGACACTAAAATAATCGAAAGATGTAGAATGGAATAAAATGAGATAAGCACATCTTTTAAAGATGTTGGTTTTTAGCCCTATGTATTTGTTATGGAAAGATATTAACATCTTCGCAAATGGTGGCAAATTGATGGTAGATGTTAGATGTTGATCAGTGTAAAAAAGCTATTAGCTTCATATGGCCAGAAAAAATGTTATACAATTTTGTGAAATACGGTCCATAATAAACCTTGGATCCATTTTAAGCAGCCTTCTGAAATTCACTGCTGTATTGAAATTTATGTTTTTTTATTCCTGTTTTTCCTTAATATTTTTTAAGGTGTTTTATTTTTAATAAAATAAAATTATTAGTTTTAGGGTTGTTTAAAAAAATCTTCAAATAAATCACTCACTCGAAAATTTTACACTACCGGTGGCTTTCAATAACAATACAGAATTAACTTTATTTTAAAAATGGTGCTAAACAATTGACAATATAACAGTTGGGAAATAGTTTCGCAAGCTGTTTGACGTTAGATTTTAGAATTTAAAGTTATCAGATATTTTACATAATTAATTCATTAAAAAAATTCAAAATTTAAGCAAAATTAATAAATAATAAAAATAATAAAAAAATGAAAAATAAAATTAAAAAATTTTTATTACTCTAGACCCGATAGGTAAAATTTTTTCAAACAATCCACTCAAATAAGAAAGGTTTCGCATTGCCATAAGTCACTGTGTTTAATTTATAAGCTATTAGCTTCATATGGCCAGAAAAAATGTTATACAATTTTGTGAAATACGGTCCATAATAAACCTTGGATCCATTTTAAGCAGCCTTCTGAAATTCACTGCTGTATTGAAATTTATGTTTTTTTATTCCTGTTTTTCCTTAATATTTTTTAAGGTGTTTTATTTTTAATAAAATAAAATTATTAGTTTTAGGGTTGTTTAAAAAAATCTTCAAATAAATCACTCACTCGAAAATTATACACTACCGGTGGCTTTCAATAACAATACAGAATTAACTTTATTTTAAAAATGGTGCTAAACAATTGACAATATAACAGTTGGGAAATAATTTCGCGAGCTGTTTGACGTTAGATTTTAGAATTTAAAGTTATCAGATATTTTACATAATTAATTCATTAAAAAAATTCAAAATTTAAGCAAAATTAATAAATAATAAAAATAATAAAAAAATGAAAAATAAAATTAAAAAATTTGTTCTGGCGAAACACCGGCCCCATTGAAGGACCCACGGTCATCACTCAAACGGAAGCAGCGCCAATTTGTGTATCGCCCCCTTCAGCAACCCGTTTTTAGTCTTCACTAGCGCCACTCTCACCGTCTGCGTCTGGGGTTACCTCCTGAACTCGGCCGGTCAGCCACTGCATTGGTGGCATGTTGTCGTCGTGAACGACCACGAGCTTGCCGACGGCGAGATCTGGCTCTTCTTCTGCCCACTTGGTTTTGGCTTGTAGGCTGCGGACGTAGTCTTTCTCCCAAGACTGCTAAAACATCTGCTTGAGACTCAGCCTCAGTTTAAAGCTGGGATCACACGATTGCCGCAAATGCACCAATATGGCACAATTTTGATTGTGCTTTATTGACGCACAATAAAGAAATTGCACCAATCAAATATTCTGAAATCACACGGTTGCCCTGTTTTATACAAATTTAATTGCCGCTAGTTGGTACAAAGTGAAATGGGTACAATAATTGCCGCAGCACATTCACACGATTGTTATTACTTGACAACTGCGAAAACAACTGTTGTGGTAGCTTTTTTATTTGTTTGAAAGTTCTTGTTGGTATGTTTATTAAAAACGAAAAATTTGTTCATAGGTACTCTACAATTTTTGTCGAATAGTTTTGTTTAAAATATTTTAAGAAAAATTTATGAAATTCCAAAAATAAGTTCAACAATTTCGAATGTTAACGTTTGCATAGAAAATTTTTATGGAATAATAAAATTTAAATAATCACCCCTATCGTGAATAATTTTCCCATCGTAATTTTTCCCCTTTTCACATATTTGCGATCATGAACAACTCCCATGAAAAAATGTAATTCAAAGAAGAATAATAACGTGAAAAAATGTTCACAGGAATAAAATTCCCCTTATCGTGAAAAATTTTCTCCCTCGTAATTTGTTCGCATTTCCCTTAGATTTTCTCACTTTATTTTTTCTAGGGAACAGAACATGTATGTAAGTAGTTCCTCCTATAAATCAAATATTAAGTGTTAATAAAGTTAATGACAAACAAACCGATATATTGTTCAACAAAATGCAAAACAATAGGTCGATTGCCTGCGGATTTGTGAAGCTTTCGACAGACTTGGTGCCAGAATTTTGGAAAATATTTTACTACATAAAATTTAAAAAGTGCATAAAACTAACGTTGTAATCAAACTATCCCTCCAATACTAAATATTTTGCTTTATTGTTTAAATTTTCTTTAAACTAAGTATATACTTGTATATTTTTGAACATAAATTTCATTGATTTTGAATTTTTTTAATCTTTCTTCTTTTTTTTACATTCACTGATAGCGTGAAAAATTATTCACACGAGATTCACGATTGCTTTTTTCCCTTCGAGGGAAATGAAAATTTCATGGGAACAAAAATTCCACTTGTTATTCACGATAGGGGTGAATATTATTTAAATATCAGTAACTTAATTCTGTAACTTTATTAATTGAACTACCGATATCGTTTAGTAAAGCCCTTATGACACTTCATTTTTAATGCATTGTTCAAGTTTTGGTGAACAGTGCAAATATAAAGTAATAGAAAAATTTACCAAGTGCGAAAGGTTCAGCTGTATTAAGATAAATGGCAAACTGTCAAAAATTTTACTAAAGTTATCGATAAAAAATTAAGTTATGTCAAAAAAAATGTAAAATTGTTCAACTTAAAATTGACATTTCAAGCTTGAAATATTAAAAGTGTTGCTGAATCAGCGGTTTATGGGCAAATTAAGCGATTAAGCGATTTACCGCTTTTTGTTTTTAGGTTTCTCATAAATAAAAAGTTGGCAACATTTAATAAAATTAACAGAACAGGGATGGCTAAGTTGTTTCAATTGTACTTTTTTGTTGATACTTTTCAATCTAAGATTTATAATACCTTTTTGTGGTGTAAAATAATCTTTTAGTACAATTAGGTAAAATTTTTAAAGGTTGTTGGTACAATTTTAAAAATTCTCAACGCCATCCCTGAAACAAAAGCATGCATAACAAGAGAAAAGAAAAAAACTAAAAAACTTTGTTTACATTTTTTATAGTTTGCTCTTTCTAGCATTTACTGTTTCTTTCTATCAATTCTGTATCAATTAATGAATAAAAAATGTAGTGTCATAAGGGCTTAAAGAGAAATCTCGGCTACTTTAACAAATTTTTTATTCTCGCTTTCAAGGTAACAAACATTTTCTTTAAGAAATATCTACGACATATATCTGTAAAAGAAATAATACTTAGTTTTATTAAATATTTTTGATAAAAATATTCGCACTTAGCAGCTACATGCATAGTATGCTTGTGAACATATGTACATACATATTTGTTAATAACAAAAATTAAAATGCATAATAAATAAATACATATTTATCTTCATTACTTACTAAAGGAAACACAAAAAAAAAGGCAAAAATTGGCGCGTATTGTGTTGTTTGATTGGCGCACAAGAAGGCAATAAATATTGGTGCATTTTTGTTATTTTTATTGACGCGCGGTTGCATAGCAAACAGTCACACGATTGCCGCACCAGGGTTGCATTTGATTGGTAAAAGTAAGCACAATATTGTCCTCGATTGGTACATGAGCCAATTGGTTGTGCAGTCACACGATTGGTGTATTAAAAAGTGTGAAAATTGGTGCTTCGCGGCAATCGTGTGATCCCAGCTTAACACTGCCTCTACTTGAACCAGGACCGTCTGCATCTCTTCCTGGCTCAGTACCACCGTGCCCACGGTTTTGACCAGCAGTCCTTTCGCAGATTTGACGGCTGCTTCCCAGAGGCCGCCGAAATGTGGAGCCCGCGGCGGAATGAAGACAAAGTTGACCCCTCTGTTGGCAGCATACGCTTGTAGCTCTCCGGCATTGGTGTCCATCGCCTCTCGTGTCTGCTGAAGCTCTCTGCAGGCACCGACAAAGTTGGTTGCGTTGTCGCAATAAACACGCTCTTGGAGCCCACGTCTGCCAATGAAACTTTGAAGACAGAGAATAAAAGAATTCGAAGAGAGATCAGAAACCAGTTCAATATGTACAGCCTTTGACGTAAAACACACAAATATAGCTAAATATGTACATTTTAACGGGTGGACGGCCACGAATTTTAAGCTGGGCCGCAAAAATCTACACCACACACTTTGAATGGGCGTAAACCTCTCACCCTATCGGCGGGCAAATTTCCCATTATCTGACTCATTAACTTTGGTTTATACAAAAAGCAATGAAGGCACTTGCGAACTACTTTTGAACATTCTTCGCGGGCATTTATTAGCCAAATTCTGTCTCGAAAAATGGCTACTAGTGCTTTAGCACCAGCATGACAGTTTTCTAAATGTAAGTGTCGCAAACAAAGTGCCATAAAATGAGATTTTCTTTTCATTAAAAGGGGAAATTTTGCATCATATGCAATTTATGCATTTAGCAACCTCCCGCCGACCCTAAGTAGTGAAAATGAACGATGCTTGTCTTTAAATTGATGGACAAATGGTTTCAATTTGTGTAAATTAGAAGGCAAAACTTGTGATTTACTTATCTTTCTCAATTCTTCGGTATATTCCAATTTTTGGTAAAATTCAATAAGCTGAAGGAAAGTCCAATTAATTTCTTTCGCTGTAGGTACACCCAAATTGCGGCATTTATTTCCACGAAGAATATCGGGAAAACGAAAAACATAAGTGAATACTCGAATCATTTTAGTATATGATGAATATTTTCCAATCACTTTTACTACATAGTTGTCTTCATTTTCCTCTACAGCAAAAAACACGTTAGTTTTCCTTTTCTCAAGGGATTCTTCTTCGATTGACAATTCAAAATTTTTGTTAACGGGCCACTTGTCACTTTCATTAAGTTAAAATCTTGGGCCGTCGCTCCAAATAGAATTAACTAACTCATCAACATTACAACCTCTAGAAACTATATTAGAAGGATTTTCCTTAGTTGGAACATGACGCCAAGTGATATTTGTAGATAAATCCTGAATTTCTGAAACTCGATTTGACACAAATATCGCTAGAGTCGATGGATGAGTTTGAATCCAGTGCAACGTTATTTCTGAATCCGTCCAAAATGTTATATTTTCTATCTCAAACGAAATCATAGGTTTTAATTTCGACCATAACTTGGCCAGGAAGTGCGCTGCACATAATTCAAGTCTGGGAAGTGACTTTGTCTTCAGAGGAGCAACTTTTGATTTTGTCGCTAGCAATCGGCATGCAATTTTAGAAGAAGCTCTACTCCGGATGTAAATGCAACAGCCATACGCGTGCATAGAGGCATCAGAAAACCCATGAATTTGACATTCAGTTCTGGTATTGGTTAGAACATATCTCGTGATCTCTAAAGTATCAATTTTCAATAAATGGGACTTGAAATTCAACCAAGATGTATCAAGACGTGTAGGGATTGATTCATCCCAGTCTAGCTTTATTAGCCAAATTTCTTGCAGAAGAATCTTCGCCTTTATAACCAATGGACACAAAAGCCCGAGCGGATCAAATAGCATTGCCGAAACGGATAATATATTCCGTTTTAAATTCAGAAATGAATCATCCAAGTGGTATTTAAATACATCAATCTTCAGACGCCAATAAGTGCCTAATGTCTTCGTGAGATCCGGATCTATTTGAACAAACTTTTCTATTATTGCGTGATCGGTTTGACCAAAACGATTTGAAAACCACTTAGTTAAATTAAAACCTGCCGATTGTAGTATTTCAATGACTTGAGATCTAATGACATCAAGCTTTTCTATTGAATCGGCGGCAGTTAACAAATTATCGACGTAGAAGTCTGTTTTTATTACTCTAGACCCGATAGGTAAAATTTTTTCAAACAATCCACTCAAATAAGAAAGGTTTCGCATTGCCATAAGTCACTGTGTTTAATTTATAAATTTCAATATTTTCTGTTTGACTTTCTCGCCATACTATTAATTGAACATTTCTGTCGGCCTTATCAATTATTACTTGACGGTACATTTTTTTCAATGTCAGCCTCGATGGCGTATTTTTGCATTCGAAAACGAATTAGCGTATAATATATTCCTCTTGAATTGTAGGAACGATCATTAGTAGATCATTAAGAGAAATTGGAGTTGGCGTTTTACAAGAAGCTTCAAACACTACCCTTAATTTAGTAGTAGAGCTCTGCAGACGTAATACACGTTGATGCGGGATAAAATAATGTGGTACATTGGAAATTTTGTGGTCTGTAATAGACAAATGACCCAAGTTAATGTATTCCTTCATAAAGGAGTTATACATCTCTTTCATTTATAGTTCTTTCGACAGTCGACGTTCTAATGAGAGAAATCGTCTTTTTACTGTTTCAAAAGAAAGGCCCAAAGTATTAGGATTCGCCTTGAAAGGCAGGGCCCTTTAAATCTTCCCGAGGGTAGTCGTTGAATAGAATTCAAAAAACTTTCCTCGCATTTTTGATGCTCTAACAAAAGAATCACCCTTATTCTATTTGGCGTCGTCAACAGTAAACAACGCCGTTTTTTATGTTTTGTTTCAATTTCGCATTCCCGTTGGCAATATTGCCATATTTCGATGACTGTTAACATATGTTTGGTATTTTCTAAGAAAAATTGGCGTTGCTGTTGCCTTAAATTGCCCTTGATTTTGTCGTCGGCATTTTTAGTGTTGTCTTGTGCTGCTTTGTGTCGTGTTTTAAAAATTTTACGTTATGGTTGGCTGCAATCATTATTTCTTCGGCGGTTTTTATGTTTTTCTTCATTTGTGTTGTGTTTTGATATATTTTTTGTGGATATCAGCCATCTCACAGAGTACAATTCCGTTCGGAATGATTCCGTTCGGAATTGAAGAAAACATATTTGTTTATTGATAGAAAGTGTATTTTTATAGTTTTTTGGCCTTTCAGATATAGATAACTCCCATTCCGTGCATGAAAACAGAAATGGTTTCATTCCGAATTTTTTTTCGTCATTTTCTGAAGCACCAAAATACGGAATGAATTCCGTTTCCGAACGGACTTGTACTCTGTGACATGGCTGTATAATTGAAAAAATTAAAATAACAACTAAGTGCCAGTTCGAGAAGCTAGTGGAAGAGCTTGTAAAAATTCCATTACTAGCCAGAGGATTATGCAGGGTCTCTTTTCCTAATAAATTAAATATCCCTTGCGATTAAAGAAGAGATGGTGGTGGGTTCCGTCCACACAGCCAATTACACCTGGAAATGCTGCTTTTCAAAGAAATGCAACTTTAATTTATCCATTGTGGACAAAGTTCTCTCTTCATGACTTCCAGAATCTCAGACAAAATTTTTAAACTTTTGGCTGGGACAGTCAAAAGTGGAAATAATTTCCAACGCTAAAATGGTACGATCCCTGGGTCAAAAAACGCAATGTTGCTGCAAATATATTGTGTTTGGAATAAACGTTCCCTTTTTTAAATAAGGCTCTATTATTTCCAACACATGTTTAAAAGAAAGTTTATTCAGCCGAAAATAACTTTCAGATCTTAAAAAGATTAAAAAAAAATCCATTAGGCACTTGGGAAAATTTAATATAATAAAAAAAATTTTCATCTAACCATTATTTTTTTTACAAACAAATTTTTATTTAACTTAAAATTTGCACAAACAGCACAGAATTTTTTTTTTCTTATAAAAAAACAGTAAACAAAATGAATCAGCTGATTTAACATTAGAGATGTGTGCTGTATTTTATTAACATTATCGATAAATAGTCAACGGCGTCATAATACTCTTACAAAATACCAATTTAACATAGAACTGATGTTGTCTTTGATAAGAATTGCTGTTGCCTTAAAATTGACATTGTTATTGCCGACGCCAAATAGAATAAGGGTGAATGATAATCCAAAGAAGATCTCAGCGCCGATCAACATATCTATTTTTTGAGGTTTATTAAAATATGGATCAGCTAATTCTATATTAAAAGGCAAGTTCCAACCAGGTGTCGAAATTGTATGATCTAGTTGAAAGTTTGAGATCGATCGAAGAATCCAAAATTCTGAAGAAAATTAATGTGAATTCCTTTGAGATCTTATTGCTGCCTGTAGCTTAAATTTGGCGGAAGAATTAGTTCTACCTATTCCAAGTAAACTGAGATTTCTTTCTTCTTTTCGGAGTTGTAGTCGCTGAGATAGATCCTCAGTTACAAAGTTAATTTGTGAACCGGAGTCCAATAACGCTCTAGCCAAAACATATTAACCAAATCTATTTCTAATATTAACCAATGCGGTCGCCAATATAACATTGTCCTGGCTTGAAGACGAATGATTAACAGAAGCCCTCGAAGTTGAAGCTCTATTAGGATCAGAACTATGTAGTAAAGTGTGATGTGAGCGACTACAAACTCGACATTTTGACGATTTACATTTCGTCACAGAATCCCTTTCTTTAAACAATTAATACAGGCGGGAACGCCCTTAACAAAGACAAATCTTTGTTGTACAGGCACTGCTGAGAACGAAAGACAATTAGATAAATAATGTTGGGCAGATGCACAAAACAAACATTTCACTGCTTAAGCTAGATTACACTATTATACTTTGTATTAATACATGTCTTAAACTCAAGTAATATGGCAAAGTGTGATAGTGTGAACGCAATGTGTCACGAAAATGACAAGTATTATGAAAAAAGTTTGAGATCCCATACGACTTCATCGTTTTTTGAAAAATTTATAAACAATAATACTTTTCATTGGATCAGGGTTGCATTTTATTTCATGTGTGAGTGTTTATACTTTGTGTAATAGTGTGAACACAAACAGTCATGTTAAATTAGATTTTTGACTGTCGCAACAAAACTCATTAGAGTTCTATCTCACAAAGTATTATGGAATACGTAAGACTTGTGAGATCGTGTACACAAGCTTTTATTAAACTTTTAAAATTAATCTCGTGTTAAAAAATGCAAACTTTGCACAGCTGCAACTCGTAATCACGCATCAGCAGCACATTTTGCATCACTGCAGCAGTGTTGCATAGTTGTATACGTACCTAATGTGTTCTGAAACTTTTACGACCTATACCACGTGCGTTGATGGAATTTTTGTATTTTAAAAGCAGTTTATATGTATTTTATATTTAATCTGCCGTTAAATTATATTGTTTATTAGTTCCAAAAACAACAAAATTAAAATATTTTAAATCTTTTATAGTAAATTCATCAGTTTTTACGTTATAAAATGTATTTTTAAATAAGTTTTTAATATTTTTAATTAGGCTTAAGTTCATGAAATTTAATTTTTATTAAATTATTTTTATGAAGAAAGGAATTTTACAACATGAAAATTAATTAAAATTGTTATTGATAATCTTTCATTCTTGACGTGGCTCGGGCTCGAACCCTGGCTGGCAGGTTACCATGACATGTTTCGATCGCAACCACTCGATCTCCTCAGATCGATTTGCCGTCTTACACTCGCAGCCATCGACGACTGCTGACGTCACTAGTCAAACATCAATCCTTAAACCAAATTGTATTTTAACATTTGGTAGATCGAAATTTGCTTTCCTGAATGATTATCCATTTTAATTGATTTTACATGTTTTTTCCTTTACTTCTGTTTTTTCGTACTTTCGTCAAGAATTTTTCTTGAAGTCCAAGTACATTTTTTGTTTTTTCACTTTGTCTTTCTCTTTTCTGTTGACCTTTTTCAGCACAACTTGAAGGACAAATGTACACATAGAGCTCGTGCCTTAGCTTTAACAATAATTAGTATTGTGGTTATTTTGTTGAACTATTTATGGTTTTTAATCCAAATTTTTAATATTTTTAATTAGGCTTAAGTTCATGAAATTTAATTTTTATTAAATTATTTTTATGAAGAAAGGAATTTTACAACATGAAAATTAATTAAAATTGTTATTGATAATCTTTCATTCTTGACGTGGCTCGGGCTCGAACCCTGGCTGGCAGGTTACCATGACATGTTTCGATCGCAACCACTCGATCTCCTCAGATGGATTTGCCGTCTTACACTCGCAGCCATCGACGACTGCTGACGTCACTAGTCAAACATCAATCCTTAAACCAAATTGTATTTTAACATTTGGTAGATCGAAATTTGCTTTCCTGAATGATTATCCATTTTAATTGATTTTACATGTTTTTTCCTTTACTTCTGTTTTTTCGTACTTTCGTCAAGAATTTTTCTTGAAGTCCAAGTACATTTTTTGTTTTTTCACTTTGTCTTTCTCTTTTCTGTTGACCTTTTTCAGCACAACTTGAAGGACAAATGTACACATAGAGCTCGTGCCTTAGCTTTAACAATAATTAGTATTGTGGTTATTTTGTTGAACTATTTATGGTTTTTAATCCAAATTTTTAATATTTTTAATTAGGCTTAAGTTCATGAAATTTAATTTTTATTAAATTATTTTTATGAAGAAAGGAATTTTACAACATGAAAATTAATTAAAATTGTTATTGATAATCTTTCATTCTTGACGTGGCTCGGGCTCGAACCCTGGCTGGCAGGTTACCATGACATGTTTCGATCGCAACCACTCGATCTCCTCAGATGGATTTGCCGTCTTACACTCGCAGCCATCGACGACTGCTGACGTCACTAGTCAAACATCAATCCTTAAACCAAATTGTATTTTAACATTTGGTAGATCGAAATTTGCTTTCCTGAATGATTATCCATTTTAATTGATTTTACATGTTTTTTCCTTTACTTCTGTTTTTTCGTACTTTCGTCAAGAATTTTTCTTGAAGTCCAAGTACATTTTTTGTTTTTTCACTTTGTCTTTCTCTTTTCTGTTGACCTTTTTCAGCACAACTTGAAGGACAAATGTACACATAGAGCTCGTGCCTTAGCTTTAACAATAATTAGTATTGTGGTTATTTTGTTGAACTATTTATGGTTTTTAATCCAAATTTTTAATATTTTTAATTAGGCTTAAGTTCATGAAATTTAATTTTTATTAAATTATTTTTATGAAGAAAGGAATTTTACAACATGAAAATTAATTAAAATTGTTATTGATAATCTTTCATTCTTGACGTGGCTCGGGCTCGAACCCTGGCTGGCAGGTTACCATGACATGTTTCGATCGCAACCACTCGATCTCCTCAGATGGATTTGCCGTCTTACACTGAGGAGATCGAGTGGTTGCGATCGAAACATGTCATGGTAACCTGCCAGCCAGGGTTCGAGCCCGAGCCACGTCAAGAATGAAAGATTATCAATAACAATTTTAATTAATTTTCATGTTGTAAAATTCCTTTCTTCATAAAAATAATTTAATAAAAATTAAATTTCATGAACTTAAGCCTAATTAAAAATATTAAAAATTTGGATTAAAAACCATAAATAGTTCAACAAAATAACCACAATACTAATTATTGTTAAAGCTTAGGCACGAGCTCTATGTGTACATTTGTCCCTCAAGTTGTGCTGAAAAAGGTCAACAGAAAAGAGAAAGACAAAGTGAAAAAACAAAAAATGTACTTGGACTTCAAGAAAAAATTCTTGACGAAAGTACGAAAAAACAGAAGTAAAGGAAAAAACATGTAAAATCAATTAAAATGGATAATCATTCAGGAAAGCAAATTTCGATCTACCAAATGTTAAAATACAATTTGGTTTAAGGATTGATGTTTGACTAGTGACGTCAGCAGTCGTCGATGGCTGCGAGTGTAAGACGGCAAATCCATCTGAGGAGATCGAGTGGTTGCGATCGAAACATGTCATGGTAACCTGCCAGCCAGGGTTCGAGCCCGAGCCACGTCAAGAATGAAAGATTATCAATAACAATTTTAATTAATATTCATGTTGTAAAATTCCTTTCTTCATAAAAATAATTTAATAAAAATTAAATTTCATGAACTTAAGCCTAATTAAAAATATTAAAAATTTGGATTAAAAACCATAAATAGTTCAACAAAATAACCACAATACTAATTATTGTTAAAGCTAAGGCACGAGCTCTATGTGTACATTTGTCCTTCAAGTTGTGCTGAAAAAGGTCAACAGAAAAGAGAAAGACAAAGTGAAAAAACAAAAAATGTACTTGGACTTCAAGAAAAATTCTTGACGAAAGTACGAAAAAACAGAAGTAAAGGAAAAAACATGTAAAATCAATTAAAATGGATAATCATTCAGGAAAGCAAATTTCGATCTACCAAATGTTAAAATACAATTTGGTTTAAGGATTGATGTTTGACTAGTGACGTCAGCAGTCGTCGATGGCTGCGAGTGTAAGACGGCAAATCCATCTGAGGAGATCGAGTGGTTGCGATCGAAACATGTCATGGTAACCTGCCAGCCAGGGTTCGAGCCCGAGCCACGTCAAGAATGAAAGATTATCAATAACAATTTTAATTAATTTTCATGTTGTAAAATTCCTTTCTTCATAAAAATAATTTAATAAAAATTAAATTTCATGAACTTAAGCCTAATTAAAAATATTAAAAATTTGGATTAAAAACCATAAATAGTTCAACAAAATAACCACAATACTAATTTTTAAATAAGTATTTATATATTTATAATTTTAAATTAAGTTTGTATAAAAGTCTGCAATTATGCATGTTTTCCATTTTATAAAAGTAAAAAAGTGATAGTGGCATCTTTGAAACATACGTGGGCCAAGATAGCGTCGACGAAATAGCGTCGAATTTGAGAATTTAAAAACCGGGAAAACAAAATACCCAAATTATGGTGTTTTCCAGAATAAGAACCAAAAATTGGCGTCGAATTAAGGAATTTATGGGGATTTCCAAAAGTAAAAAAAAGTTAGCGTCGAATTAAGGAATTTAAAAAGGGGAAGTAAAAATAACTAATATTTGTAATAAAAATAAAAAAAAATAGTTAGCACAAATTAAAAAATACACATTTAGGACCAAAATAAGCGATGCGTTAGTTCCCGAGATATTTGCGTGCATCCAAAATGGTCAGTAAAAAGCGTTGCTGATTTATCCCATGGAACACAGGCTTTTGCACGGTATAAACTGTATGCATTCTGAAAGTAAATCGTTTTCCAGACAAAATGAGCGATGCGTGAAAAAATCGTTCAGTTAGTTCCCGAGATATTAGGGTACTTCCAAAATGGTCAGTAAAAAGCGTTGCTGATTAATCCCATGGAACACAGGCTTTTGCACGGTACAAACTGTATGTATTCTGAAAGTAAATAGTTTTCCGGACAAAATGAGCGATGCGTGCAAAAAATCGGTCGGTTAGTTCCCGAGATATTTGGGTCCCGACTTTGTTAAAAATTTGTCACGTAGTGTAATCACCAGGCAAAGAATGCGAAGATATGTAAAAATATCGGTGTTATTTTTTAATTTGGTTTTTTCTGGATTAAATAGTCATGTGAAAGAAAACTAATATAGAGCAACATTGTTCATAAGATATAGCCCTCGAATATTTGTGAATAAGGTTTTTCTCTAAAATAAATATTACGGAAGTTATCAACAATTAAAGCGACCCATAGTGAGAAAAATAGCATTTTAGCAATTTTTGTGGGCTCAAGGCACGCCCAATAACTATCAAACGATCTAAAATTTTTTATATATATTTTTTTTTTCTAACTTGGAATCAATCTAAGGGGTTTGCCAAGTGAAAATGCAGAACAAAAAATAACGGCCACACTAATATACATACATATGTATATAATATGCATGTATATATGGATGTAACAATTGATTTGGTTTTGTTTTGGCTTTCTGTGGAATTAATTAAGCTATTTTTTTTTTTTTTTGGACTGTTGTATATGTGTATATTCTATAAAAAAGTAAAAACTTTTGCTTGAACTCATTTAATGAAGTTATTGTTTTATTCAAAGAATCCCGGGATTTCCGGGATAAAGAATTGATTTGTTTCGTTTCCCAGGAATAAAAAAAGCCCGGGAAATTAGAAATTAGAAATTTAAACCCAAAATATTTATTTTCATCAAAATAGGCAACAATATGCTGAAACAACATTATGTTTGTGTAATAAGGTTAACATACATTAAGTTTACATCAAATGCAGTCGGACTGTCTATAAAGACGCACGACTTGTAATTATTGTTTTTTTGCTGTGCGCATAAAATTTTAATATTAAAAACAAATTTCTTTATAAATATTAAAAAAATAATAAATTTAATAAAACAAAAATAAAGAAATTAGTGTAAAGAAAAATATGGCAACTTTGTCATGAAATAAAGAAAAATTTTGTTGTGCTAACATTGCAGCCACACGATCAAGCTTTTCTGGATAGTGTTTTACATATACTGTTTGTCAAAATATGCAAAAATTGGCAGCAAGATGTCGTCGCCGAGAAAACAACTCAAAATGTTTTGCTATTTTCCACTTTTGATTTTTCTGCACTGTAGGCTGTTCGAAGGGACTTTATTTTTTTCTTTACTTCTTCCACTGGCATTTTTGTTTCAGAAGCTATAGACTCGTAGGCTTTTATTTTCAAATCATTTCGCCTATATGATGAAAGATTCATAAAATTTCATGGCTTCTATCAGCTCTATGAATCGCAGAACATCATTTTGCTTATTAATTTTATAAATAAATTCAACATTTTTCATTTTTCGAATTTATTCTATGAGCTAAATTTCAGTTATGTATTTTATAAAGCTTTTTTGTAATAGTTCTATTCCTACAATTTTTCAGAAATGACTTTATACACTACCAGACTATTATATTGTATTTTCTATTTACATTTTACCTTAGCCTTCCGTTGGAAAGCAATGAGGTATATTGAATGTACAGAAAAATTTACAATTATTAGACACCAGCAGAATGTAATGCATTTTCTGGCCCGCTACGGCCGTCGTCAGCATTCTTTGTGTCTCACTGGATAGTGTTACTTTATAAATTGAATGTATTTAACTCAACTATTTTAACAAATAGAAACTGGGAATTATTTCCTTCCGAAGGTAACTTTATATTATATTCAACATTTTTCATTTTTCGAATTTATTCTATGAGCTAAATTTCAGTTATGTATTTTATAAAGCTTTTTTGTAATAGTTCTATTCCTACAATTTTTCAGAAATGACTTTATACACTACCAGACTATTATATTGTATTTTCTATTTACATTTTACCTTAGCCTTCCGTTGGAAAGCAATGAGGTATATTGAATGTACAGAAAAATTTACAATTATTAGACACCAGCAGAATGTAATGCATTTTCTGGCCCGCTACGGCCGTCGTCAGCATTCTTTGTGTCTCACTGGATAGTGTTACTTTATAAATTGAATGTATTTAACTCAACTATTTTAACAAATAGAAACTGGGAATTATTTCCTTCCGAAGGTAACTTTATATTATATTCAACATTTTTCATTTTTCGAATTTATTCTATGAGCTAAATTTCAGTTATGTATTTTATAAAGCTTTTTTGTAATAGTTCTATTCCTACAATTTTTCAGAAATGACTTTATACACTACCAGACTATTATATTGTATTTTCTATTTACATTTTACCTTAGCCTTCCGTTGGAAAGCAATGAGGTATATTGAATGTACAGAAAAATTTACAATTATTAGACACCAGCAGAATGTAATGCATTTTCTGGCCCGCTACGGCCGTCGTCAGCATTCTTTGTGTCTCACTGGATAGTGTTACTTTATAAATTGAATGTATTTAACTCAACTATTTTAACAAATAGAAACTGGGAATTATTTCCTTCCGAAGGTAACTTTATATTATATTCAACATTTTTCATTTTTCGAATTTATTCTATGAGCTAAATTTCAGTTATGTATTTTATAAAGCTTTTTTGTAATAGTTCTATTCCTACAATTTTTCAGAAATGACTTTATACACTACCAGACTATTATATTGTATTTTCTATTTACATTTTACCTTAGCCTTCCGTTGGAAAGCAATGAGGTATATTGAATGTACAGAAAAATTTACAATTATTAGACACCAGCAGAATGTAATGCATTTTCTGGCCCGCTACGGCCGTCGTCAGCATTCTTTGTGTCTCACTGGATAGTGTTACTTTATAAATTGAATGTATTTAACTCAACTATTTTAACAAATAGAAACTGGGAATTATTTCCTTCCGAAGGTAACTTTATATTATATTCAACATTTTTCATTTTTCGAATTTATTCTATGAGCTAAATTTCAGTTATGTATTTTATAAAGCTTTTTTGTAATAGTTCTATTCCTACAATTTTTCAGAAATGACTTTATACACTACCAGACTATTATATTGTATTTTCTATTTACATTTTACCTTAGCCTTCCGTTGGAAAGCAATGAGGTATATTGAATGTACAGAAAAATTTACAATTATTAGACACCAGCAGAATGTAATGCATTTTCTGGCCCGCTACGGCCGTCGTCAGCATTCTTTGTGTCTCACTGGATAGTGTTACTTTATAAATTGAATGTATTTAACTCAACTATTTTAACAAATAGAAACTGGGAATTATTTCCTTCCGAAGGTAACTTTATATTATATTCAACATTTTTCATTTTTCGAATTTATTCTATGAGCTAAATTTCAGTTATGTATTTTATAAAGCTTTTTTGTAATAGTTCTATTCCTACAATTTTTCAGAAATTACTTTATACACTACCAGACTATTATATTGTATTTTCTATTTACATTTTACCTTAGCCTTCCGTTGGAAAGCAATGAGGTATATTGAATGTACAGAAAAATTTACAATTATTAGACACCAGCAGAATGTAATGCATTTTCTGGCCCGCTACGGCCGTCGTCAGCATTCTTTGTGTCTCACTGGATAGTGTTACTTTATAAATTGAATGTATTTAACTCAACTATTTTAACAAATAGAAACTGGGAATTATTTCCTTCCGAAGGTAACTTTATATTATATTCAACATTTTTCATTTTTCGAATTTATTCTATGAGCTAAATTTCAGTTATGTATTTTATAAAGCTTTTTTGTAATAGTTCTATTCCTACAATTTTTCAGAAATGACTTTATACACTACCAGACTATTATATTGTATTTTCTATTTACATTTTACCTTAGCCTTCCGTTGGAAAGCAATGAGGTATATTGAATGTACAGAAAAATTTACAATTATTAGACACCAGCAGAATGTAATGCATTTTCTGGCCCGCTACGGCCGTCGTCAGCATTCTTTGTGTCTCACTGGATAGTGTTACTTTATAAATTGAATGTATTTAACTCAACTATTTTAACAAATAGAAACTGGGAATTATTTCCTTCCGAAGGTAACTTTATATTATATTCAACATTTTTCATTTTTCGAATTTATTCTATGAGCTAAATTTCAGTTATGTATTTTATAAAGCTTTTTTGTAATAGTTCTATTCCTACAATTTTTCAGAAATGACTTTATACACTACCAGACTATTATATTGTATTTTCTATTTACATTTTACCTTAGCCTTCCGTTGGAAAGCAATGAGGTATATTGAATGTACAGAAAAATTTACAATTATTAGACACCAGCAGAATGTAATGCATTTTCTGGCCCGCTACGGCCGTCGTCAGCATTCTTTGTGTCTCACTGGATAGTGTTACTTTATAAATTGAATGTATTTAACTCAACTATTTTAACAAATAGAAACTGGGAATTATTTCCTTCCGAAGGTAACTTTATATTATATTCAACATTTTTCATTTTTCGAATTTATTCTATGAGCTAAATTTCAGTTATGTATTTTATAAAGCTTTTTTGTAATAGTTCTATTCCTACAATTTTTCAGAAATGACTTTATACACTACCAGACTATTATATTGTATTTTCTATTTACATTTTACCTTAGCCTTCCGTTGGAAAGCAATGAGGTATATTGAATGTACAGAAAAATTTACAATTATTAGACACCAGCAGAATGTAATGCATTTTCTGGCCCGCTACGGCCGTCGTCAGCATTCTTTGTGTCTCACTGGATAGTGTTACTTTATAAATTGAATGTATTTAACTCAACTATTTTAACAAATAGAAACTGGGAATTATTTCCTTCCGAAGGTAACTTTATATTATATTCAACATTTTTCATTTTTCGAATTTATTCTATGAGCTAAATTTCAGTTATGTATTTTATAAAGCTTTTTTGTAATAGTTCTATTCCTACAATTTTTCAGAAATGACTTTATACACTACCAGACTATTATATTGTATTTTCTATTTACATTTTACCTTAGCCTTCCGTTGGAAAGCAATGAGGTATATTGAATGTACAGAAAAATTTACAATTATTAGACACCAGCAGAATGTAATGCATTTTCTGGCCCGCTACGGCCGTCGTCAGCATTCTTTGTGTCTCACTGGATAGTGTTACTTTATAAATTCAATGTATTTAACTCAACTATTTTAACAAATAGAAACTGGGAATTATTTCCTTCCGAAGGTAACTTTATATTATATTCAACATTTTTCATTTTTCGAATTTATTCTATGAGCTAAATTTCAGTTATGTATTTTATAAAGCTTTTTTGTAATAGTTCTATTCCTACAATTTTTCAGAAATGACTTTATACACTACCAGACTATTATATTGTATTTTCTATTTACATTTTACCTTAGCCTTCCGTTGGAAAGCAATGAGGTATATTGAATGTACAGAAAAATTTTACAATTATTAGACACCAGCAGAATGTAATGCATTTTCTGGCCCGCTACGGCCGTCGTCAGCATTCTTTGTGTCTCACTGGATAGTGTTACTTTATAAATTGAATGTATTTAACTCAACTATTTTAACAAATAGAAACTGGGAATTATTTCCTTCCGAAGGTAACTTTATATTATATTCAACATTTTTCATTTTTCGAATTTATTCTATGAGCTAAATTTCAGTTATGTATTTTATAAAGCTTTTTTGTAATAGTTCTATTCCTACAATTTTTCAGAAATGACTTTATACACTACCAGACTATTATATTGTATTTTCTATTTACATTTTACCTTAGCCTTCCGTTGGAAAGCAATGAGGTATATTGAATGTACAGAAAAATTTACAATTATTAGACACCAGCAGAATGTAATGCATTTTCTGGCCCGCTACGGCCGTCGTCAGCATTCTTTGTGTCTCACTGGATAGTGTTACTTTATAAATTGAATGTATTTAACTCAACTATTTTAACAAATAGAAACTGGGAATTATTTCCTTCCGAAGGTAACTTTATATTATATTCAACATTTTTCATTTTTCGAATTTATTCTATGAGCTAAATTTCAGTTATGTATTTTATAAAGCTTTTTTGTAATAGTTCTATTCCTACAATTTTTCAGAAATGACTTTATACACTACCAGACTATTATATTGTATTTTCTATTTACATTTTACCTTAGCCTTCCGTTGGAAAGCAATGAGGTATATTGAATGTACAGAAAAATTTACAATTATTAGACACCAGCAGAATGTAATGCATTTTCTGGCCCGCTACGGCCGTCGTCAGCATTCTTTGTGTCTCACTGGATAGTGTTACTTTATAAATTGAATGTATTTAACTCAACTATTTTAACAAATAGAAACTGGGAATTATTTCCTTCCGAAGGTAACTTTATATTATATTCAACATTTTTCATTTTTCGAATTTATTCTATGAGCTAAATTTCAGTTATGTATTTTATAAAGCTTTTTTGTAATAGTTCTATTCCTACAATTTTTCAGAAATGACTTTATACACTACCAGACTATTATATTGTATTTTCTATTTACATTTTACCTTAGCCTTCCGTTGGAAAGCAATGAGGTATATTGAATGTACAGAAAAATTTACAATTATTAGACACCAGCAGAATGTAATGCATTTTCTGGCCCGCTACGGCCGTCGTCAGCATTCTTTGTGTCTCACTGGATAGTGTTACTTTATAAATTGAATGTATTTAACTCAACTATTTTAACAAATAGAAACTGGGAATTATTTCCTTCCGAAGGTAACTTTATATTATATTCAACATTTTTCATTTTTCGAATTTATTCTATGAGCTAAATTTCAGTTATGTATTTTATAAAGCTTTTTTGTAATAGTTCTATTCCTACAATTTTTCAGAAATGACTTTATACACTACCAGACTATTATATTGTATTTTCTATTTACATTTTACCTTAGCCTTCCGTTGGAAAGCAATGAGGTATATTGAATGTACAGAAAAATTTACAATTATTAGACACCAGCAGAATGTAATGCATTTTCTGGCCCGCTACGGCCGTCGTCAGCATTCTTTGTGTCTCACTGGATAGTGTTACTTTATAAATTGAATGTATTTAACTCAACTATTTTAACAAATAGAAACTGGGAATTATTTCCTTCCGAAGGTAACTTTATATTATATTCAACATTTTTCATTTTTCGAATTTATTCTATGAGCTAAATTTCAGTTATGTATTTTATAAAGCTTTTTTGTAATAATTCTATTCCTACAATTTTTCAGAAATGACTTTATACACTACCAGACTATTATATTGTATTTTCTATTTACATTTTACCTTAGCCTTCCGTTGGAAAGCAATGAGGTATATTGAATGTACAGAAAAATTTACAATTATTAGACACCAGCAGAATGTAATGCATTTTCTGGCCCGCTACGGCCGTCGTCAGCATTCTTTGTGTCTCACTGGATAGTGTTACTTTATAAATTGAATGTATTTAACTCAACTATTTTAACAAATAGAAACTGGGAATTATTTCCTTCCGAAGGTAACTTTATATTATATTCAACATTTTTCATTTTTCGAATTTATTCTATGAGCTAAATTTCAGTTATGTATTTTATAAAGCTTTTTTGTAATAGTTCTATTCCTACAATTTTTCAGAAATGACTTTATACACTACCAGACTATTATATTGTATTTTCTATTTACATTTTACCTTAGCCTTCCGTTGGAAAGCAATGAGGTATATTGAATGTACAGAAAAATTTACAATTATTAGACACCAGCAGAATGTAATGCATTTTCTGGCCCGCTACGGCCGTCGTCAGCATTCTTTGTGTCTCACTGGATAGTGTTACTTTATAAATTGAATGTATTTAACTCAACTATTTTAACAAATAGAAACTGGGAATTATTTCCTTCCGAAGGTAACTTTATATTATATTCAACATTTTTCATTTTTCGAATTTATTCTATGAGCTAAATTTCAGTTATGTATTTTATAAAGCTTTTTTGTAATAGTTCTATTCCTACAATTTTTCAGAAATGACTTTATACACTACCAGACTATTATATTGTATTTTCTATTTACATTTTACCTTAGCCTTCCGTTGGAAAGCAATGAGGTATATTGAATGTACAGAAAAATTTACAATTATTAGACACCAGCAGAATGTAATGCATTTTCTGGCCCGCTACGGCCGTCGTCAGCATTCTTTGTGTCTCACTGGATAGTGTTACTTTATAAATTGAATGTATTTAACTCAACTATTTTAACAAATAGAAACTGGGAATTATTTCCTTCCGAAGGTAACTTTATATTATATTCAACATTTTTCATTTTTCGAATTTATTCAATGAGCTAAATTTCAGTTATGTATTTTATAAAGCTTTTTTGTAATAGTTCTATTCCTACAATTTTTCAGAAATGACTTTATACACTACCAGACTATTATATTGTATTTTCTATTTACATTTTACCTTAGCCTTCCGTTGGAAAGCAATGAGGTATATTGAATGTACAGAAAAATTTACAATTATTAGACACCAGCAGAATGTAATGCATTTTCTGGCCCGCTACGGCCGTCGTCAGCATTCTTTGTGTCTCACTGGATAGTGTTACTTTATAAATTGAATGTATTTAACTCAACTATTTTAACAAATAGAAACTGGGAATTATTTCCTTCCGAAAGTAACTTTATATTATATTCAACATTTTTCATTTTTCGAATTTATTCAATGAGCTAAATTTCAGTTATGTATTTTATAAAGCTTTTTTGTAATAGTTCTATTCCTACAATTTTTCAGAAATGACTTTATACACTACCAGACTATTATATTGTATTTTCTATTTACATTTTACCTTAGCCTTCCGTTGGAAAGCAATGAGGTATATTGAATGTACAGAAAAATTTACAATTATTAGACACCAGCAGAATGTAATGCATTTTCTGGCCCGCTACGGCCGTCGTCAGCATTCTTTGTGTCTCACTGGATAGTGTTACTTTATAAATTGAATGTATTTAACTCAACTATTTTAACAAATAGAAACTGAGAATTATTTCCTTCCGAAGTTAACTTTATATTATATTCAACATTTTTCATTTTTCATTTTTTTAGTTAAAATTTTAAAATTGCCGCAACAATTTGTAAAAAAAAGAACTTCAGCTTTTGCCGGCAAAATATTTGTGAAAAAAAAAACAAAAACAACTTCAAAAGATTTGTAATAAGATGTTTTCTTGAACGTAAATTGATACACTCACTGGCAAGAGAATTTTAGAGGCAAGTTCGTATCAATTTTTAAAAGTATGAGTGTATTGGTAAAAAAGTGTAAGTGTATTAAAACTTGATAGGCAAAACTTGATCGTGTAGCCCTCAAGTAAGAAAAATAATTTAAATAATATCATTTAGTACAAATTAAATATCGTAGTGCTTGTTTTGTAATAATATAAAGTTGTAGTTTATTACTAAAATGAAAATTTAATAAATTTGCTAAGTACTTTGCTGTTTTGTATAACGATAAAATATTTGCATATACATACATGCACACACATGCATAATAAAATAAATAAATTGCTGTGATTGGTAGCACTGCTTGTTGCATCTTTTGGTATAATCAACACTGAAGAACTAACAATTTATGGTGATTGTAATTTTCTTTGTTCTCAATTGTCTAGTTTTAAGCAGAATATAAATATAGGTCATTTAAATTGTACCAGCTTTAATTTGAAACCAAGCTCCTCTAAATTATCTGAAATCAAATGTTTGCTGCAGGGTTGTTGTTTGGGGTAAGTGAGACTTGGTTGAAGGAGTCTGTATCTACTTCAGCTATTGATATTTTGGGATATACATGTCATAGGAATGATCGTCCATTTTTAAGGGGTGGTGGGGTAGCTCTTTATATTTCTGATAATATTAGGCATAGGGTGGTTCATATTGCTGTTAACTATGGGGTTGTTGAGTGCTTATTTGTTCAATTGTTCCTTAATGATACGAAGCTATTGGTGCGGATTGTATATCTTCCTCATGGTGACTTGGCTTCATTTGAGAACGAAGTTTCCGATTTACTTGTACGTTATTCTCATATTGTCATCATGGGTGATTTTAATAACAATTTGTTTGATCAAGTTAAATCTTTTAGGGTTAGAGATGTATGTAGTAGGATGGGTGTTTCCCTTGTTCATAACTCAATGCCAACCCACTTTGATACTTGCCATAGTTCGACTTCTTTAATCGACTATTTTATGGGTTCGTCTACTCAGTTGGTTAAGTTAGCTAATTAGTTTCAATGTCCTGGTATAACAAGACATGCATTTATATTTTTATCAATTGAAATAGTACGACCAGTAAGCAGACAATTTTATGAATTTTTTGATTATAATGCAGTTGACATTCATTTGCTTGAGGCTAGGGCAAGGGAGTGTGATTTTGATAGCATATATTTGACTAACAATGTAGATGAGCAATCGGGGATACTCAACAATAACTTTCGGTTATTACATACTGTAGTTCCTTTTAAAAGACAGATTATTCGAAATCGTGTGGTTGACTGGATTAATGCGCCTGAGATAAAGTATAATATTTCTCTTAGGGATCTTGCGTATAGAGCATATTTGGGTGATAGGACTGATTTGAATTGGAGGTTATTCTGTTGGTGTAGAAATAAGGTTAAGTCAGTTATTAGAAGATTAAAGAGGAGGGCACATGGGTCATTATTTTATTGCAAGAACGGTAGGGAATTTTGGTCTATTCTTAGGAAAAATGTTGATCCTGACTATTTAAATGCTGCTTTTTCCTCTAATCAATCTGATGACGGTAATAGAATTGTTGACTTTTCTGATTTTATGCAGGATGGTTTTTCTTTTCGTGCAGTTGACTTGGTTGAAATGTTTGAGGCTTTTAATTTGATTAAGTCGCAGGCTGTTGGTTTTGATGGTTTTAGACTTAAGTTTGTTAGACTCTTGATGCCGATTATTGGAGGTTATGTGTTACATTTGGTAAATACAATTTTGACTACGTCAAGCTTTCCGATACAGTGGAAGGTAGCGAAAGTTATACCTATTGGAAAGAAGGGGAGTGATGATTTTAGGCCGATATCTATTTTGCCAATTTTGTCAAAAATGGTGGAGCATATTATTAAGATCCAACTTGTCAAGCATATTGATGATAGGCAGTTGTTACATGACTGTCAGTCTGGATTTAGGTGTAATAGAAGTACTACTTCTTTACATCTGGGTTTAACGGACAGCATTAGGAAGAATGTTTCTAATGGTGGAGTTTGTGTTGTATTGTCGCTGAATTTGGCTAAGGCCTTTGATAGGGTGAACCATTCGATTTTGGTAAGAAAGCTGCATGATTATTATGGCTTTTCTGTATCGGCTTGTAAGCTTATTTTTTCTTATTTATCGCAAAGAAGGCAGTATGTATTTAGTAGTGGTCGTGCTTCAGGTTTTCTATCGGTTTATAGTGGTGTCCCACAGGGTTCTGTTCTTGGTCCTCTTCTGTTTATCATGTTTGTTAATGATCTTTTTGGGAACATAGCTAATAGAATGTGTATTCCATTTGCATTTGCTGACGATGTGCAGCTGTTGTTCAGTGGTACTGCGGAGTTTTCAGATGTTTTGCAGAACATGATTGATTATACTGTTGGGTTATTGGTTGATTGGATAGGTAATAACGACCTGTCTATTAATGCGAAAAAGTCTAAGGCAATGATGTTTGGTAAAAGTGATAGTGTTGTTTTTTCTATTACATTAAATGGTCATTTGATTGAGTTTGTTGAGAAAATGGAATGCCTTGGGGTTATTGTTGATAAAAAATTGAGTTTTGAAAGCCATGTGAATACTATAGTTTCTAGGGTTAATTTTTCTTTGCGTGAGTTGTATAGTTTGGATTTAATGTTGCTTTTTTTGTTACAAGGCGGATTGTTCATAGCCTTATTATGCCATTATTTCTTTATGCCTTGGAAGTGTACTCGGGAACGTGGGGATATGTTTTGAAAAGGATAAGGCTGGTGTTCAGTAGGATAATAAGATATTTGTTTTCTCTTAGATTATGTCGGCATGTTTCTTCGTATGTTGTACGATTTCTTGGTTTTACATTTGAGGATTTAGTTAAATTTAGGACGTTATTACATTTTTACAAGTCAAATAAGTTGCTGACGCCTTAATATGTGGTTGATTTGTTTGAATTTGGTAGATCTAACAGAAATAAGCAGTTGGTAATACCAATAATAACTTCAGTTTTGGAGCGTTCATTTTGTGTAAGAGTGGCTCGGTTATATAATAAGTTGCCAGGCTCTTTGAGGGTATTTAATGTCTCCCCTGATGTTTTTAAGGTTAAACTCTATCGTGAGTTTTAGTTAGGAATTTATTATTAAATGTTATTTCTATTATTTTTTTCTATTATTTTTTTTTTTTTTTTTTTTTACTATAATGTATTTTTTTGTTGTATGTACTATGTACCAATTTGATTTAAAATTTTTTAATTTCTTTAAAATTTGTTTTCTATTATTAAGTAGAATTTTGTAAGCCGATTATGGCCAATAGGCTAGGTTACTGAAATTTAATAAATAAAATAAAGAAGTTATCTGTTATCTGAAACTAGCTGTTCAATATTCAAAAAAAAAAACAAAAACTAATTAAATACATTCCACAGATGTCGAGCGTCTCTTGTCTGAAAAAGGGAGAGCTCGAAGAGAGTGGCACAGATCCCCTCAACTTAAGAATTTACTAAAAGAGAGCACAGAAAGGCTATGAAAGTAACTGCAGCTTTAGAAACTTGGCTTTTTTGTAAAAATATCTTAAGGAACTTTATGCAACTGCACAATCAGACCACTCATTATGGCGTGCAGCTAGAAGTCTTAAAATGCCAGTTATCTCTAAACCACGATTAAGAAACTTGAATGGAAGCTGGGCAAGAAATGATATTGAAAAAGGAAATCTGTTTGTTAATCATTTGAAAAACGTATTTACTCCAAATATTTCTCACGACACTGAGGTCGAGTTACCACCTGTTGATGCTAGAGCAGCTGCTCCCCTAAGATTTAAGATAAGATAAATCGAAAAGGCAATTTGTGATTTAAGCCCCAGGTTTTGATAATACCAGTAACAAAATGCTTTTGGAGCTACCCAGCATACCAATTTTAAATAAAAATAGATGTATTTCTAACCACCAATTCGGCTTTAGAAGAGAACACAGCACAATTGAAAAAATCCAACGAATAGTAAATGCGATAAGAAAAGCATTTGAAGAAAGAAAACATTGTTCCGCTCTCTTCATCGATGTTCCTCAAGCTTTTGATAAAGTCTGGCATGAAGGCATATTAAATAAATTGAAGCTTAATTTAATAGTAAATACACACAAGCTGTTAGAAAGCTACTTAGTCGGTCGGAAGTATATTATTAAAGAAGGTAATTATTTAAGCTCAACTCAGTCAATTGACAATGGCACCTCTCAAGCAAGCACCCTGGGCCGTCTTCTATACTTAATATATACCTCAGATATGCCAACAAACAACTAGACCCAAACTTTAACATTTGCTGATGAAACAGCTTTTCTAAGCGTGCACGAAAACAGTCAAGAAGCATCTCGATACATGTATTTCCACTCGAACTTTAGTTAAAGCAATGGAGGATAAGGTCAAAATACGTACATATAACATTCACCTTACGCCGGGAATCATACACTCCTATTAAAATCAATAATCAAATAATACCTCAAAACTCGCATGTAAAATATCTGGGAATACATTAAGATCGCCGTTTAACGTGGAAAAGTTAGATAGATATAGAGGCAAAATGAACTCAAGTGAAACTAGAAACCGTCCAAATTATTATTTTTTCAGTTTCTTAAGCTAATCCCGCGGCGCTTTGTGCTTGCCTGTCGGAAAGAAACCAGAGTCTCTGGTGGGAATCGAACCCACAACCCCGGCGCTGATAGAGCAGCTCACTACCAGCTAGCCTACCGGGGCTTATTGGAAGAAACTCTGTCCTTAGTCTCGATTGCAAACTTCTACTGACAACTCCATCTTAAAGCCAGTAAACTTCTTTGAATAATCACAGCTTCCCTTTGGTATGTTAAAAACTGAAATCTTTACAAGGATCTTAATGTTCTATTAGCTAAAACCAAAGTATAATAAGTAACACGACTCTTTTTTTTAATTTTATTCTCTCACATGTACATGTCCTGTGTGAATTCAACACACTTGAGAGAAAAAAAAACCAAAGAAATGTCACGAATTTTTGCGTCAAATATTTTGGAAAATTGGGATTGTTCCAGATTTTTATTACATAAACATCTTATTATATTAATTTTTTATAAATATTTTTTACATTTTAATAGATAAAATCAGTTCTTATTGCACAAATAAAAAAAAAAAAAATAATTTATAATTTTTGACGTAAAATTTTTTTATGGTAGATTTTAAACACAGATAATTTGTGATTTTAAATTGGTTTATCAGAGTTGCTAATTTTAGTATTAATGTGTTGAAAAAAGGGATAAAAAATTAAACTTGAAAAAGGTTACATAAACTTTTTAAATGCTTAAATTACATTGTTCCACACATCATTTCAAAAACAAAGTTATAGTTATTGAAATGTGTAACTTTGAGATTTCACAAAAACACACAGAGGGACATTGTTAAATCAACTTCGCTCATCATAAGGACCCAGAACATATATACTTTACAGGATCTAATATAAATATTGTAGAAATTACAAAAGGAATGACAAACTTAAATACATACATATATCCTTTTTCACCACCTGTGGTGAAGGGTATAATAATGACTTACTTTTTAATGCATTCATTTTGGGACTTCCCTTTCAGTGGTTCTTTCAGTAATCGTTTTACTTTTTCCTGATTACTTAACAGATTTTTTTGTAGGCAAAGTTTTTACTGGGCTCTGTATCGCCATAAATTGCAAAGTATTTTCTTTTATTGCACAGTAACATTTCTATAACTCTATCTAATCATGTCCGTTCAACTAGTTGACTGCCTGAGTGTTAATGTTACATCCGTGTATGAAGTACTTTAAAGTAATTTGATGAAATTTTGTACAAGGGTATATAAGTTACCAATATATTTTCTTCTTTATAAAACTTATCATTAAGCAAATATATGCCGAATTTTATATACCCTTCACCATGGTTCAAAAAGGACAGAAAGTTATGTTAATAGGTCCATATAAATATGGATATATGGTGAAGGGTATAAAAATTGTAAATTTAAATTAATTTGTATAAATTTGCATACAAAAGTGGCAATTATTTTAACATACATAATTAAATGATTTAAAACTAATAGCCTTTGTACACTTGCATACATTTCGGAGGAATGCATGGAATATGTTGAAAATGTGAAATACGCGTTCACACTTGAAACATCTAACATCTACTATCAATAAAAAATGTCACCATTTCTGAAAAAAAAACTTTTATTTTTTTAAATACTTTTTTTCTACAAAAGTGCCAACATTTCAAAAGATAACACCAAAATGTATTTCTAATTCATTTCGTTTAATAATTTTAGCAAAATTAAGCAAAATAAGGCTTGCAAACAAGGAAAAACTTGAGAAATGGTAACGCTGCTTTCAAAGCAACTTCCATTTTGTCAGTGATGCCACAATAAAAACAGAATTTATTGCCACTTTTCTAGTGATGACACTAAAAGAATCGAAAAATTTAAAAGGGAACAAAATGAGATAGTAACATTCTGTAAGGATGTTGAAAAATTTTGATTTTTAGCCCTATGTATTTCTTATGGGAAAATTCCAACATCTTCGCAAATTGATGTTAAATGTTAAATGTTGACAAGTGTGAAAAGGCTATAAAGAACAACGATAAGTATTACATTTATTTTGCATCTCTTTTAGTTTTGGAGATATAATTTTCCCGTTTTTTCCTTACCCCCTTAACATTTGAATTTCGAAAAAGGCCGTCTTAGTGGATCGATTTGGGGAGTGACCAATCGCAATTTTAAGTTTCTAGGGTCAGCGGTTTGGGCTGGACCACAGAATACTAACAGAACTGTTAAAAGTGACGTATGAAAAAGGCCCAAATCAGTTGCGAGGGCAGCTTTTGAAGAAAGAGACAGATATCTTTTTTTGGTAGTGAAGTGGCAAGATGTAAAAACAGGCCGCAACGATCAACACAAATGGCGTGATCAGAACAAAAAATAACAAAACACAAACCACGTTTAACAAATGCATTTTGTGCAAAAAAATGTATTTAGTAATATTTTTTTGTTTTATAATGTTGTTTACTTACTTAAATAAGTAGTATAAATATGGGGATTTTGTATATGATTTTTCCTCCCTACGTGATTCCCATAAGGAGGAATTTTTAAATTTCAATTTCCTCCCTACGTGTTTTCCCATAAGGAGGAATTTTTTCTTCCCATAGGGAGGAATTTTTAAATTGAAATGTTACTTTAAACTTAGATATTCTAGATTAATTTTTCAACTTTTTTTTTTTTGCTCCAATGGATTTTTTCATAAGGAGGAATTTTAAATATAAACAAAATAAAAAAATTTTGAGTAATTTTAAATAAAAAAAGAGAATTATATAAAGTTGATATTTTCTTCAATGAAGAGAAATTTAAAAATGCGTACAAATAAATTGTTTGAGTATGTTAAAATAAGATAGAGTAATGTGTAAAATATTTAGAATATGCAGCACATGTAAGTATAGAGATTAACTCAATTTGAAAGTTTGCCATTAATATAAAAAGGCTTAGGGAGTGTATTCCACATCATTGTTCTAATTGTCACTTTAAAGGAAACTTAATAAAAATGGTAAGCATTTCGTACATAATAAAGGTATATTTAATTATTTATTATTTTTTTTTTTTTGTTTGTTTTCAGATGTATAAAAAAATTGTGAATATTGCCCAAGGTATTAAGCCTGAGTATATTAGAATAGATGATATACCTTTAAACCAATCTTTGAAAATTGTGAATTTTGAATGGAAAGAAACACAATATGGTATAAAAGTCATTGCCAATTTAGACGACAATAAATGGTTTTATCTCCCCAATAGAATGATAAAATTTTTAAATAAGGAGGATCCATACTTAACTCAAATGAATGATAAAGTTTGGACAATTATTTACAAGGGGCGTCAATTACCAAATGGACCTGCAATATTCGATTTAAATTATACCTTAACTCTGAAAAAAATCCTTACAATAAAGATAAATATAATAAAAGAAAAATAAGATTTTTTTTTTAATTTTTATTCCTTTTATTTAAAATAATTTTACATATAAAAATTTAAAATTTAATTTCCAAGAAATAAGAATCGTCGTCCTCCAAAAATTTTTTTATGAAGTCGGGAATCTCCTCCTTAATGTTCATCTCTGCGGGACTTGGATTTTGAAATTTGGATTTCTTAGCACCATTTTGAAAACTGATCTATGATTATTGAACTTTTAAGAACATTCTGGTAAAAAGTAAATATACAATTGTTATTGTGGAAATTAAAAGTCAATAAACTTTTCGTTATGCTAAAAAGTGCAATCGTATGCATTTTTAAAGTTTAAACATTAACCTTGAATGTTTGCTTCATATTAAATTATGAGTTAATAAACTCTTCATAAGTGAAAAAATGCAATAGCATGCATTTTTTAAGTTAAATAATTAACCTTGAATGTTTGCTTCACATTAAATTATTAGTTAATGAACTTTTTTAAACGTAATAATGCATTTACAAATAGATTTGGCTACATACGATATATACATATGTACTGATGTTTAAATTCTTCTGATATATCACACTTATATCTTAAAATTTTGAAACGAGAAACATTCAAATTAGAGAATCCAAACAAATCAGACAAAAATGTCTTACTTAAAAGAATATGTACATAATTTTTTACAAGACTTTGAAAATGTTCTGATGTTTGAGCACAGGGAGTGCATATACCATTTTGTTACAATGTTAGAGGAAAATGAGGAGTACGGTGTAGATGACTACGATGAAGGACTAAACGTGCCTCATTTTGAATGCTGTCCATGGCATAACAACAATTGTAAAGAGGGTCCATATCCGTGCAGGTGTACGGTATACTACCTCAGAAAAATAAATGTAGTCAATTTAATAAATAGTTATAAGGTTATATTTAAAAATTAATAAAGAGCAAATATAAAAAACAAAAATGTGTTTTTTTTCTTATTTTTTATCTTTTATTATATTCTTAAAAATTCTTAAAAATATACTTAAATAAACTTACAACTAATATATCATTGTAATATAAATTAAAATAATTAAATAATTTTAAAATTAGTTTGAAACTCATATTTTTAGATCTTAAATAAATAAATACACAACAATAAACTCCACATAAAATTGAAGTTTCACTCTGAATTCGAAGACTATTATAAAGAAAAGTTTCACAATTTTTATCTAAAAATAATCTAAAGTATTTATTTGGAGATTGGCCAGCAGAACAAAAGTACTCAGCAGGTTTGTTTTTGGGAAAATAAAAAGCAACCCAATGCTCTCCAGGCTTATGTGATGGATCAGTGTTAGCAACGTAAAATGACGGTTTTAAAACTGGATGTGTTGGCAATTTATTACATGCAAATACACCTTTAAATTTATATTTGGTTATATTATTGGAGTTCAAAGTATTTTTAATATTAATTGAATTCATAGTGTTTGAATAATATTACGCGTTCTATCAATTTCTATAACACTATCAAATTCACAGTATACTAAGCACGTTATTGCTTCAACAATAGGTTTTCCAAAACGCCCTTCAATACGAATAGTTCCCTGGTTAATTAAGTTACCGCAATTGGAATTATTATTATGATCTGGTGTTAAGTCGAAAGCAAGTAAAAAATATCCGCTATCAAAAAGTTCTTTAGTTATTTGATGACCTTTATCGAAATGATGAATTCCAGTTCCTTTAAATAGTGTTTGATAACCACGAGTACTTATTATTCCTCCGTTATTGTAGTTAAGTTCAATTGGTTGTGCAGGAAATTGTACTCCATTAACAACCAAATTAAATCTTTGTAAATTAAAATGTTGAAAGTTAAATGGATTTTCTTTTTTCTCTCCAGTTTATGCTTTATTAGACACCATTCCAAAAATTAAAAAATTTGGTAACTGTCCTAGTATAACGTTATCTAAAGTTAATGAGTGATTTCCAGGGTGTATTGTAAACGTTTTTATTTCTACTCTTTTATAAGGATAAATAGCATTTCTTGATTGTAATACATTATGATGAGCCATTAGAATATTATGATTAATAGTAAGATGGTTTATATATAAATTAGCTTCATGTATTTTAATATAGGATTCATTTTTATCGCCACCTTCTAAAATGTAAATTCCGGTTTTTCCAAATTTAATGTTACCTTTAGATCAACATTATTAAGCAAGTATTTTTGTTGGTTAAATACATCAACATGAAGTTTTCCAAAAAGCTCTACTCTCTTCCCATCCTTAAATAGCTTTTTTCTCTTGTCTAAACCAGGATTTTCTTTATCAACTAATGAATTTATTTTATTTGTATCAATAGCCCAGCCACATGATTCAAGATGTGTTGATCTAGCATCATTTCCATAATTTAACAATTTTTCGATTAAGCCCTATAGTGATAGTTATTGTCAGGTTGTGATACATTTTTATTGTTAAGGTGTACAATACAATTTCTAAACAAGGAGTGCATTAAGTTATTAACTACTCCTCCGTTTCCTTTTAATTCAATGACTAGTCGAAGATAAATACTGTTCAGATCTCGATATGTTTCACCATTGCCTAGTGATACAAATTCAATTGTGCTCGAATTATCTAGTGAGGCAATTGGATTGTAGCATATTTCTTCGGTTTTAACAACGCTGGTTTGAATTGGAGGAGATTCAAATAAATCCAACTCACTCTTCATACATTCTATAAATCCTGACATTTCCAATTTCCAAAAATATCCTTAAAGTTCTTTCCTCTACAACGTTTTGATTTAATCTGTTGCTTTTGCTTTAAACGTTTAAGTTTTATACGTCGACCTTTACCTTTCTGCATTGTTTTCATTTTATCAATAGTAGCATCTTTTATATTTTGTATGACCTTTTTTCCTTTGTTTAGTAAGATTTCTTTTATTGGCTTTGTTCCAATTTCTTCTAAAATTTCCTTTCCAATATCTAATGATTTATTCTTTAATATATTCATCCCCGTTTTAAATAAGGGTTTTAAATGTGAAAATACAGCCGAAAATATGGATCCAATACCACGACCGTATTGTAAAATTCTTGGTGCGTGATATATTTCACCAATATTTTGTATATTTTCTCCAGACTGATTATTATAATTACTTGTATAAATCGTATCCATGGTTGCAATAAAAATGATTAATTTTGTTTGGTTACACACCTATTTTATATACACTTTTTTTTAAAGTGTAGAGTACAATAGACGGGAACTAATTTATTAAAGCTTATCTCTTCTCCTTCATCATTTCGAATCATTATGGAAATATCATTTATATTATAGGCTTCAAGAGGAAAATATTCAATTCTATTGAAATGAATATAGTTCTTTAATGTTGCTACTGAAAATATTTTTAAACATTTAATTTTGTTACTACCAACATTCCGAGGTTTTATTATATCAGTATAAATAAATATGTTTTCGCTTATATCAGACGATTCAAATTTATTAATAAACTGATTTATGTTGTCAGAGAATTTGTTCAAAGATTTTTCCAAAATATAATTTGTTGATGATAAAATGGGTTCTTTTTCATTATTTGATGATTCTGGACTTTCTATATTTACGCTAAGAGTATCTTTTTCTCTTGATGATAAAATTGGATCTTTTTCATTATTTGATGGTTCTGAGCTTTTTGTATTTACGTTACGAGTGTTTTTTCTCTCATAGGTATGTTAGAATGGGGCTTATCAATGTTTAATGTATTTAAAAATTTTGAAGTTTTATTTATATTTTTTAGTTTCAGCGCGTCAGATGTTTCCATAAGTTCTTTAAATTTTGTTTTTATTTCATCGTATTCATTATTAGAGTCAATTTTTAATGTTTTTACAGATTGATTATTTAAATTTGAAATGTTGCGTTTTTTACGTTTAAGTATATTTTGATTCATATTTAGTTGTTTATTCGCTATCGAGAAGGATATATCTGATAATCCGACTTCCCACTGGTCACTCATGCTAAGAGATTGCTTTAATAAATTTGTGAAAGTACTAGAGGTGTTTTTATATAAATTTACTGAATCATTACTTAATAAAGTAACATAAATACTATTTTCCTCTGTGCTTGACGCCATATTTATTAGAAATGTTAAATATTATAAGTTGTGTGTTATACATATATGAAAAATTTAGTTTATCAACTAAAATCTGTTTGATTAATCCATGAATTATATTCTTTTCCGAAACCCAACCATTTTACAAATAGTTTTTCGCCTCTACGTTTTAAGACTTTTTCAACTAAAAAGATGTTAGGAACTTTAGTTTTTAATAACTCCTCTTGATAAAATCCACCTTTAATTAAATTTCCATTAAAATCTTTTAGCTGGTATGTGACAGGGTTTGTTGCATTTATTTTATTAACTTTAAAAACTTCTGTAGACCAATTTGGTGTATACCCCTTTTCAAAAACATTTTTATATTTGCTTATGCGAACAAAATCGTTTATATTGAATTTTCCGTTTTTAAAAACTTTTAAATTATTATACACAGTTCTTAAATTTTTTTTTCATTTCGCTTGTTAACTGAATTAGGTTTCATCTTTATACTTCGATGATAAGATGAATTATATTTTTTCAACAGTTTATCTAATACATCTATCCAGTTATAATTTCCTTGCATACTAAATTGTTTCCACATTTTATTTTTTAAAGTTCTATTAAATCGTTCAACTATTGACGCTTTTAAATTTGAATAGGTATGATAATGATTAATATTTAGCTCTTTCATTAGAGTTTTGAAATATGTGTTATACAATTCTTTTCCTTGGTCTGAATGCAGGTTTTTAGGAGCTTTGTTACTGTTTAAATTTACAATACTTTTAAATGATTTTGAAACCTCAAATCCTGTTTTAGTTTTTAATGGCACAGCGTAGGCATACTTTGAAAAAACATCAATTACAGTAATCATATACTTGAAACCTTTATTAAATTTTGCATATGGAAACATCTCCACCAAGTCTATTTGCCAAGTATCTAAAATTCCCTTTTGAATAAACCTACGTCGCTTAAAGTTTTTTCTAGCTTGACTATGAATTTCGTCAATAAGATTTTTTTTACTCATATTAATTAAAATATTCTTCCTTTTTAATTCATTAACAATTGCTTTTTAATTGTGCAAACATGTTTCATCAGTTTATATATCCATTTACAATGATGGTTTGTGGTTCCTCAGGCTGTGGAAAATCTACTTTTATTAAAAATATTATAAAAAATCAAAATATAATATCTAAAGATATAGACCGAATCATATGGTGTTATTCTGAAATAAATGCACTTCCAAATATAGAAAATGTAGAGTTTGTTAAAGGAATTCCAGAGTCTTTTAATACGAATGACGAAGAATCTACTTTAATAATATTGGATGATTTAATGCTTGAATCATCAAATAAGAAAGTTTGTGAACTATTTACAAAAGGATCTCATCATAGAAACTTAAGCGTAATTTTAGTTACACAAAATATTTTTCATAAAGGGTCTTATTCGCGAGATATATCATTAAACTCCAAATATATAGTTATGTTTAAAAATCCAAGAGATAAGACACAATTCCAACATCTAGCTCGTCAAGTATATCCAGAAAACTCAAAATCTTTAGTAGATGTATATAATCATTGTACAGAACAGGCTCATGGTTATTTAATAATTGATCTTACTCAAGAAATACCAAATGCTTTAAGATTTAGATCAAATATTTTTAATACAGATTACTATATATATGCAAATATAAGCAATGACTTCAAATCTAAAGTTACTGAAGGAGAACAAACATATTCTCTATGTTCTTAAAAAAGCGGATCACAAACTACGAAATGCAATTTTGAAAAATGTTGACAATGTTGTTATCAAAACTTTAAATGAAATTATTTTAAATATTATAAACAGAAATCATAAAATAAACAAAAATGTGTTTGAAAAACTAAAACCATATAAAAATACTTTGAGGAAAGTTTGCTCATCACAAACCTCTATGCGTCAAAAGAGGAAACATCTTATTCAAAAGGGAGGATTTTTACCCATTATTATTACATCAATATTAAGTGGAGTCATTGGAAAAATTTTATAAAATGTCAAATAAATTATCAAAACTTATAGTTCTACATCCATCAACTTACGAAAAATTTAAAGTTAAACATTCCGACTCAGATTTTTTACATCGGAAACTCTTGCCAATATATGGTTCACATACACTGAAGGATATAAACAAATGGTATTATATTAAACAAGAACTTGCTAAATATTTAATTGGATCCCAACGATCATCTAATCAGAATAAAATATCAACAATGCATAATTTGCGCGATAATGAAACTCAAACGAAAAAGTTATATAAAAAGCATATTGAAACGCAAACAATTACACCTCAGTCGAGTAGTATAGCACTGCAAACAGATTTGAATTTGCCTGAAGATATTTACACAAATAATGATGACCAGACAATATGGATACAACAATACAAAAATTTAATCCTTCTAAGCTAAGCGTCTTAAAAGCTTTTCGGAAAAAGGAACTCCAAAAATTAGAATATTATCCAAAACTGATAACTATTCAAATATGAAACAATCAACTTTACCTTATCAATATTCTCCTCGTGTTACAAGAAATCGAAAGAAATTAGATTACGATAATGAAAATGTATTATGGCAAAATATTTAAAGAAATAAAACTCTTTTTTTGTTTATAATATATGTATATAAAAATGTTTTATTTTTAATTTAAAATAATATTTACATGAAAAAATGTTTCTTTAGTATTCAATTTCCATTAAATATTCATCATCATCATTATCTTTTTGAAACTGATCTTTATAATTAATTAAATCTACGTCTACTTTCATTAGGTAGTCATCATCTTCATCAAATTTTAAAAATTGTTGCTTGTAGTGACCCCAAGCAAGAGTATTAACATTATTATCACAAATATATCTCTTATTATCTAAATAACTTAATGATATTTTATTAATTAAGGAGGTATATAACACATGTAGTTTTGACTTAAAAATATACATATTTCCATAATAAATTTGTTTGTTAAATAAACAATTTTTATAATCAGATAGACTTATGGCCATTTTCTCAATGTATCGACAAACTGCCTGTTACTTAATGTCAACATAAATTTATTGGACCGATAAACTGTCCGTTAACGATTTTGGGTTTCTCAATATACCGACAAAAAACATTGTTTTCAGCTGGCAACGCCACTCAAAATACATGTAAAAGTTGGGAGTCAGCTGATTGAATTTATCTGTACGGCAAATAAAAGGAAAATAAATAATTGACAGATGAGTGCCGGTTAGCTTTGCGATAAAATCGAAGCAAATGAGACATTGAGAAAACCAAATTTCTTTAATGTGCAGTTTTTCGTTGGGAAAAAAGATAATTGCCTAATGAGAAAATGGCCATTAAACTGTTACATATGCTACTCTTGACACCCTTAGCCTTTTTAATTTCCTGCATATCTGCTGTTTTAAAAGCATACATTTTTGCTCTCAAGCCTACAAATTCTTTCATAATAATTCCATTATTTTCGTCTTTCATCTTCCCTAAGACTTTTTTATTTTTTTTTTTGGTATTCCAAATTTTTTATTTGTTTCATACTCTGATGTATCAAACTTTAAATCAATGTCGTTAATTATATCTTTATAGAAGTCATCCGTTTCAAATGTATAAATAAATGAATCTGTGTCCATATAATTTAATTCTACTTTAGTTTTATATTTTGGTAATATGTAATCGTAATGAAAATCATACATTTTCCATTTCGAAAGTTCTTAGATTGTAAAACCTAAGTAAATAGGTTTATTGTAAAATGAAAAAGATTTATTTAGTTCAACTGCTACCATGTTTTCTTCAAATATACTTAGAGAATGAAATTCTGGTTTAGCGATAAGGGAACGAGCTCCAAGTCTCTTACCAACATTTTCCCAATTATTAACTATTTTAATATTTTTGCGTTTATCAACGTTTTCCATTGTTTTTCCATATACTGCATTGTTTAATAATTTGAAGAAATTTTTCTCAAAAGTGTTTTTTGCGTTAGTTCTATGAAAATTATTTAGTGAAATATATTTTTTTAACCAATAAGACTGTTGAAATTTTAATATTCTATGAATTTTAGTTAGCTTCAAACCATGTTTTAAACATTGCTGTAAGTTTTTATAATAAATTACATACTCAGATTTGTTATTTAAATCAACAAGTAACTTTTTTTCTTTAGAATCTGGTGGAGTTTTGTTTTCACTACAAAAAGGTAAATTATTGTGAGTATCATGGATTTCTGTTTGATATACTAAATCAACTTCTAAAATATATCCAATATCGGAATCATTTGGTATTGAGTCTAAAGAAAAATTATCAATGTTTCTTACCCACTCAAAATTACATTCTGGTAGAGCTTCAGACATTGCCCAACCATATAAATTATTTGCGTCTAAATACATTAAGTATTTAGAAGGTAGGCTTTGATCATAATCTGGCAAATATTTATTGTTAGCAATAGAATGCCTTTGAGAGCATTGAAGTATTCCTCCTCTAATACCCTTTTGAAGAAAGGAGATCATTTCTAGATCAGTAAGCAAATCTAATTTAATATTTGTTAATTTAAGCATAGCATCCCATGACAATCCTGGAGCTGTGAAATAATGACATGGGTCTAAATTATAAATATCTTTACAAACAATCCTAAAATTCTCAAATACATCTGCTAACAATAAAACATCAGTTTTAAGGTATAACATTAAATAATCTTCCAAAGTTTCACATTGAAATGTGCTCCAAACCATTTTAGCATGAATGAAGTCTTCTTCAGAAAAATGTGTATTATTTAACTTATTAAAGAAATCTTCTTTGCTTGGCAAATGTTTTTCTGTAAGTTTCGCAACAGAATTCAAATAATTATATGGAAAAACTCCTTTTCTTACAAGTAAATTAAACTTAGTTTCATCATCTTCACAAAATGATTTCAGTATTTTCAATTCATGTTTAGTTAAATTCTTAACGAGATTGTCTAAGCTTGAGGGCATAAATCTATAGGAGTCTAAAAATCGTATTTCAATATTATCAGTGCTATCGCCTTTTATAGACTTAGACAGTGATATATATAGCTCCTTATTAAGTGGAATAATATTTATAGGACCATCATCAATATTGTTTAGCTGCTTAATAAATAAATGACAGTCATAGGCCGAAAAATTATGAAAAATTACAGGGAAAAATTTTGGTATTTTATAATTAATATTGCAATAGTTATGAGCTGGTCCTCTATACTTTCCACTTAAATGACAATGATCTTTTACTTTTATGTCATTTGTAATAGCTTGAGAGCAAATATGACAAACATTATTGTTTTCAAAATTAAAATTTTCCTGTTCGGTTAAGGGTGTCATTGGGACAATTTTAGTGAGAAAATTATCATTTAAATATTTTATATCTAGTACTAAATTTTCTATAAAGAGCTTTGCGGAATCAAGCCCTTTAAATATTCTTAATCTATTTAAATTATCATTGAAATTACACTTAATGAAATATGAAAATGCATAGGGGATATGCTTATCAATCAAAGTTGTTGATGAAGTATCCCCTTTCGGAATGCACGTTTGAATGTTTTCAAAAATGCATTCCGAATCAGCATATATCACAAATGGAACTTCAATGGAGTCATGAAATTCTTAAATTTTAATGTTGACTCACTTTCCTTTGGAGCATAGGCGATTTTTCTGTTACAGTGTTGTTGGTGATTATTTAATTTATCCTTTTGGTAAAAATGCTGCAGACAGTCATCGCATACAAAAATTTTGCCTTTATGCTTCGTTGTTATGAATAAAGGTTAACCCGGCTAAATGTGCTCACTTAACTTTCACGCTCAGAAGACAAACGTGCCCAGCAGTAAAAATAAATAACATCACTGTTCCGGTAGAAAACCATGTAAAGTACTTGGGAGTTCATATAGATAGACGTTTGACCTGGTCTCGTCATATCGAAGCGAAAATAACGGCTATGAAACTTAAAGCAGCTCAACTACATTGGCTTCTCGGTAGAAACTCAAACTTGTCTTTAGACAACAAAGTTCTTCTATACAAGTCCATCATAAAACCAATATGGACATATGGCATCCAATTATGGGGTACTGCATGCGCATCTAACATCCAAAAGCTTCAAAGAAGACAGTCTAGAATATTACGACAAATTGTCTGCGCCCCATGGTATATACGTAATGATATTATCCACAGAGATCTCAACGTCCCCACTATCCAGGAGGAAATTAAAAAATATTCAATAAGCTACATCGATAAACTAATGGTTCACCCTAACTACCTCGCTCGGGGTTTGCTTCAGTTCGAAGGTCACCAGAGGCTAAAAAGAACCGATACTTTGAGCCTTACTAGAAGACAGTCTTAAAAATTTGAATACAGCAGTTAGTGGTTACACAGGTAACAACTAATAAACAACAAGTAGAATTAAGATTTGAATACATATTGTAAATTTCGATAAGAAAGATTCAATAATAAAAATAAATTATTAAAAAAAAAAAAAAAAAAAAAATGCTTCGTTGTTTGCAATCTGATTAATCTGCAAAAGAAAAATAAAGATAACATTTTAATAACACAAAATTATAACGGTTGTCAATTATAAACTTACCTTGAAATATTTTTTATCCACATAAAGTGGGAATTAACTCCATTTTTCTCCTGTAGGAACATAAGGGAAATGTGTTTGGATTTTTTCCCTTTAGTTTTGTAATAGGGTCCAACAACTAAATCTTTTTCGTCATCATATCCAAAAACATTAATACTTATCAGAGGGTTGTTTTCTTAAAAAATGGCTATGTCTTTTATTTTTAGAGGGAAGCTTAATCCCTTAAAATTTAAGGTATAACCATTTATGACAATTATTTGTTCCTCAATCTTAACATTATACATAAATGGTAGATTGGCGTTATTTTGTCTTAAGTCAGCTATTGCTGATATAACAGCCCATTTAAAACAAAACTCATCTCTGTTTTTAATATTGAGGCAGGCTTTTTTTAACATTAGTTTTCTGGGAAGTTGTATGAAACTTGAGCCTTTCATTGGTTGGTACTTGTTTAAATTAACATCTACTTTTAATATTTCAATAAGAGTCCAACCACTATTCCTTTCTTGAAACTCCTCCATTTTTTGTAACACTTTTTCAATTTTGTTATTGAAAATGACATCAAAATCTTCAATACAATATATTTCTTCCATTTTGGTTTGGAAGGTTTTTAATTCTGTGGATATATTTTCTCCTTCTTTAATGTTGGGCTTTATATAAAACCCTGATAGTTCAACATTGAATTTCAATATGACATGGAGTTTTAAAAACTTCTCCACTTCCGACTTCATTACCGCGGCTGCTCCTTTTAAAAATATTTCCGGAATAATATTTTTTTTATTCATACATATTTTCATATGAAAGAATTATTATTCTATTTTTAAAGGCACTTGCCACTTGTTTCACTTTTCCTATTTGATTTTTTGAAGATGAAGACGCATGCGTTTTTTCATGAAATTTTAAGTCCATTTCTTTTTCAAAAACTTTTTTGCACTCACTACATTTAATAATACCGGCCATGTTTATAGTTTCAAAAATACTTGATAACTGCTTAATAAAATATGTAATAATTATTATAAATAATTAAATAAAATACGTTTGAAAAGTTCATAAATTCATGGCTTAATTTGAAGCCAACTTTCAAGGTTAATTCTTAAACTTAAAAAATGCATGCTATTGCATTTTTTCACTTATGAAAAGTTTATTAACTCATAATTTAATATGAAGCAAACATTCAAGGTTAATGTTTAAACTTTAAAAATGCATACGATTGCACTTTTTACCAGAATGTTCTTAAAAGTTCAATAATCATAGATCAGTTTTCAAAATATGCTTTGATTAACTTTAAATATGTATACCAAAATAAAAAAAGTTTATAAGTAAATAAATATATGTTTTACGAGGTATTTTCAAAAGATTTTTTAATATTTTTATTTAATTAAAAATGGAAAGCGTTAAAATCAGTTGCGAGTTTTGCAAATATTTAACGTTTGCAAACAAATATAACAAAAAAAGGCACTTTATGCGAGTGCATAATTTTAGTGCTAAGAAATCCAAATTTCAAAATCCAAGTCCCGCAGAGATGAACATAAAGGAGGAGATTCCCGACTTCATAAAAAAATTTTTGGAGGACGACGATTCTTATTTCTTGGAAATTAAATTTTAAATTTTTATATGTAAAATTATTTTAAATAAAAGGAATAAAAATTAAAAAAAAAATCTTGTTTTTCTTTTATTATATTTATCTTTATTGTAAGGATTTTTTTCAGAGTTTAGGTATAATTTAAATCGAATATTGCAGGTCCATTTGGTAATTGACGCCCCTTGTAAATAATTGTCCAAACTTTATCATTCATTTGAGTTAAGTATGGATCCTCCTTATTTAAAAATTTTATCATTCTATTGGGGAGATAAAACCATTTATTGTCGTCTAAATTGGCAATGACTTTTATACCATATTGGGTCGAGTGAATAAAAATGTAGCTTATACTAGCTAGTACTAAGTACTAGCACTAGCTTTTACTTTTCAGTACTAGCTATGCTGAAAAGTTTAAACTGCAAAAAGTGTGAATAACTCCTTGCTAGTGCTAGATAGCTAGTGCTTAAAAGGGGAAGCAAACGCTGGAAAATGTGACTATTAAATTAAATTAATTACAAAGTGCAAAAATGTCAAAAATGTCAAAAATTAAAATTTTTTTAAACTTATTTTCAAAAATATTAATGTATAAAACAGAATATAAGTACAAAAAATTTTTATTTCCTTTTTTATGTCTTGAAGCGTTAACAAGTACTGTGTATTGTTTTTATTTTATTGTTTTTATTTTATTTAAAAAATGCAACACAGACTTTCTATGGCAAAAGTCTGTACCGACCTTTATCAATGATTGTTATTTATTATTGTGTAACTTGTTTTAAAAAAATTTATAAAAATTAAGGCCCTAATTATAAAATTGCTTTCTACAAAAAAATTGAATCTGCAAAAAAATTTAATCTACAAAAAAGTGAATTTCTGTAGAAAGCAACAACAAAAATAAAATATATTTATGACTTTGTTTTTGCTTTCAAGTAATTCTTTTGATGTAACTGTAACATCCCTGAAGGAAACCTGGGTGCAAGTGTCTCCAAGTATTGTCGACTATATTGGTGACATTGTCAGCGAAGTGTTTACACTACATTACATTTGCCACTATATTTGGATTTAATACGAAAAAGATTTTATCAATAACAACTGAGAAGTACAGTTCCTATAAAAGCTGAAGAAATGATAAAAAAAGATTGTTATGACTTCGTATTCTTACAAAAAGTTTAGACTACTTTTACTAAAATGTACTAGTGATTCTCTGGTTTCAATGTCTACATATGTTCCCAATGGAACTACCTAGTCAGTAGTACCAACGTCAGTTGTAGATTTCCAATGACACGCACATGTTAAATGTCTATTGTAAATAACATTGCCTGGGGTATAATAAGTCACTAGTACTGGGGACTGTGTCAACCGTGAATCAGTGACATTTCCTGCAGGGATATGTACATATTTAAATGTATATGTGACATTTACAGAGATTTTACCATTTTAGATATTTTTCCGAAAAATAAATAATTTTAAATAAACTTCTGGATGAAAATCTGCTCTTAGGAGATATTCTTTTCTTTGGCCAACGTTCATAAAATTAAACAAAAAAAATCAATTTTTTTTTAAATATTGTTGCAAAATACATAATTCAAGCACCCCAATCATAAGCTTAAAAAAATTAAGCAAAAACTAGTCTTTTTAAGCATTCACTCGTTTTTATTCACACATTTTTTGAGTCAACACTAGGAAAACTAGTTTTTACTAGTCAGTATAAAGTACTAGCTTTAACTGAAATTTTTATTCACCTCAAAGCTAGTTTAAACTTCAAAATTTCAAGTATTAGCTAAAGCTACCTTTTTATTCACGCGGCCCATTGTGTTTCTTTCCATTCAAAATTCACAATTTTCAAAAATTGGTTTAAAGGTACATCATCTATTCTAATATACTCAGGCTTAATACCTTGGGCAATATTCACAATTTTTTTATACATCTGAAAACAAACAAAAAAACATTATAAATAATTAAATATACCTTTATTATGTACGAAATGCTTACCATTTTTATTAAGTTTCCTTTAAAGTGACAATTAGAACAATGATGTGGAATACACTCCTTAAGCCTTTTTATATTAATGGCAAACTTTCAAATTGAGTTAATCTCTATACTTACATGTGCTGCATATTCTAAATATTTTACACATTACTCTATCTTATTTTAACATACTCAAACAATTTATTTGTACGCATTTTTAAATTTCTCTTCATTGAAGAAAATATCAACTTTATATAATTCTCTTTTTTTATTTAAAATTACTCAAAATTTTTTTATTTTGTTTATATTTAAAATTCCTCCTTATGGAAAAATCCATTGGAGCAAAAAAAAAAAGTTGAAAAATTAATCTAGAATATCTAAGTTTAAAGTAACATTTCAATTTAAAAATTCCTCCCTATGGGAAGAAAAAATTCCTCCTTATGGGAAAACACGTAGGGAGGAAATTGAAATTTAAAAATTCCTCCTTATGGGAATCACGTAGGGAGGAAAAATCATATACAAAATCCCCATATTTATACTACTTAAATATTATTTACTCGTGTTGTTTTGAACTTAAAAGTTAATTTTTACAAAAGTTTTGAAAATAAATATTGACTAAATAAATTTGTGTTCATTATATTGCGGCAGCTTTTTTAGAAAGAGGCAAAAAAAAATGCAAAATCTTCCGTCTCGTGACAGTTCTGTTAGTATTCTGTGGGCTCGACGAAGATGAATGAATCAGTCACTCACGCGACTCTTTTATATATATATATATATATATATATATATATATATATATATATATATATATATATGCACAGCGTTTATTTAGCGAACAGTTTTTGAAGCTAGCGCATAAACGGCGGACAGTTGCATACTTAGCGAACAGTCCGCCAAATGATTACATGCCTAGAGCATATTTACCGGACACGTCAATTTTCCCCACAAATTTTAATTTTTTTGGTTTATCCTTTTTTTTTACTTTATTTGATTGCACTGTGGTTATATATCAATCAATTACTATTAAAACTTCTATATATACGGTTTAAATGTCTTAATTTTGTATTTTTTTAACAAATTTTAACAAATTTTGTTGCGTAGTATTGCCAAGTACTCTCATATATTTTCCCATTTTTTTTCTCCGTAAAAAATATATACAAGTGATTTCGAGGACACAGAGAAAAAATATAAACATGTGACTTCAAGGACACAAAGGGAAAAAATATATACATGTGACTTCGAGGACAAACCGTAACATTTTTCAGCGTTGCCATTGTAAACAATTTTCCCTTGTTTTTTACAGGTTAATTTACGATGTTTTAAAGTTAATGAAGGTTTTTAAAAATATCCTGCCGTATTCATAAAGAATTACAGTGCATGAACATTTTGCCTTAAAACGCGTTTCAAGCTTATTTTATATTTTAAATACGGCTGATATAATGATGAAAATATCTAATGATGATTTTTGGCTACTGACCGATCTTATTTTATCTGTCCAACATACCTTAATTAAGGGTTGCGCGATCAAGTTTTGCCTTTCAAGTTTTTTAAACTTTAACCGAATTTGATTTCAAAATTCTCTCTAGAGTGGATTTACCTACAACGTTTAAATTTTTAGGCACATGATTAATGGACAGAGCAAAATAAAGATGTTGCGATGAAGTTTTTCTGAAGTTTTTCCATAATTAAAAAAAAATAAGTTAAACAATTTTGTCGTAACCAAATCTATACCAAATATTAATTTAAACTGAAATTTTGGATTAGTACACTATTGTTGATCAAGAGCGACATGTGTCATTTTAAAGATCTGCTGATTTATTTTATGTTTTTTTTTTTAATAAATAGTTTATCGTATCCTCCTTTTTTAAAGAAAAATATATGTTTTAATTTAATTTTCTTATATGTTTTATTTGGTTGTTCAACTGCTTAAAACTTAAAAACCCCAAGGCAAAATTGGATACTTTCCTCTTCGTGTTTGTTTATAATTGGTACGCAAAGGTTTAGGAAAAGAGAAAAGTCGACAAAACAGGTGGAAAAATTTATTGAAATGGTTGTTTATTTTGTACTTCGTTTATGTTTTTTTTTTCAAATATTCAATTTGAAAACATTAAAATAATTTAATTTAGATTTTTCTTTTCTATGGCAATGCGGGCGCATCCGGTGTACGTAGTAGAATTATATCTAACACACAATTCATACGAGCGCTTTTGCGGCTTCTTTTTTTCTTAGGACTTTATTGTCTAAACCGCAACGCAACGCCAAATATTTCATTGAAAGCCAAAACAAAAGACACGTCAAAAAAGCGACGTCGTAAAGATCCCCGTCTGAATTTGCTGTAACACGACGCGCTTTTTAGTAACATCTTTTTTTAATTGAGAAAGGGCCTCGATTATCAGTCATTCGATTAACCAGCAACATCAATTATATACAGGGGTGTGCTGGAAATCGCAAACGCAAAACGCAAGAATTTTAAAAGTCGTTTTTTAGTAAGATTTCTGTAATAAAAGAATTTTATGACAAATATTATACAAACATTTTTCTATTAAACAGAATTTTATAAAAAAAATTATAAAAATTTGATTAAAAGTGGAATTTAAACAGCCTCCAAATTCTTGCGTTTTGCGTTTGCGATTTCCAGCACACCCCCCAAAGTAAATATACAAAAGTCTTTAATCAACTTAAACTTTTGAACAATCATAAAAATGTGAATAAAAGGCGAATTCTCTTGCAAATTACTGGGAAGCATGTTCTGCAAAAATTACATTTTTACTCATATTATTTAAACATGTACATTAGGGGTACAACCAATTTTTTGGCGTATTACCATGAGGCCAACCATGTCCTAGTAACCACGAAAATCATAATCTTTTGTAATTTTTCTCAAAAAATTTCACGCACCAATTGGTTTTTCTAAACCAATGCTATATTGAATATTCATAATTTTTGTTTTCTTTTTTATTTTTTCTTTTGTTATTAAAGGTTAAAAATACGTTTTCGTTTGCGGAAAAATCTCTTACCATCTCTAAATATTAATGACATTTCATACTTGAGCTATTTTTTGTTTTAAATAAACATATTATTAATTTTTCTTAGCAAAAAAGAAAATCAAAAATTTTCAAAACTTCATCGCGGTTGTGTGTGAACTTTTTTGACCTTAGCGAAAAAATAAATATACGTTCCCTTATAGTTTTTTATTGTCTATCTATTAAAAATTGTTAAAAAGTTATATCCCTAATGTACATACGTAAATCTGTATATAAAATCTCTTAATAATTTTAACTAGAAACACACAAAAAACTACTAAAAATTGTTGCTATTGATAACCGAGGTCTTACTGTATTTTCAAACTGATATTTCAAAGTTAGTCAAAGAATAAAACGTAACAAGAAGAAAATAAGTTGAAAGAGAAATATGAGAAAAAGACATAAAAAACACTTACCAAGTATTTTTGTTTACCCCTCTTTCTTCTCTAAACCGTGGCCACCAAACCAAAAGAGACGTCGTAAAAGCCCACGCCTGAATTAACTGTAAGGCGACCTACGTCGTAGATACGCTTTTATATTTGCGCCAGCTATTGTGTGCCTTTGTATACAATATTGTACGTTTTAATTTGGCATCGTATCTACGTCGTACAGTACTACGTTTATATGGTACAATTGTGTTCCTTAAGGCTAGATTACACTATCTCACAAGTCTTACGTATTCCATAATACTTTGTGAGATAGAAATCTAATAAGTTTTGTTGCGACTGTCAAGTAATCTAATTTAACATAACAGTTTGTGTTCACACGATCTCACAAAGTATAAATACTTTCACATGTAATAAAATGCATCCCTGATCCAATGAAAAGTATTATTGCTTAGAAATGTAAAATGTTGTTTATAATACTTGTCATTTTTATCACGCATGCATTCACACAATCAGACTTTTACATATTACTTGAGTTTTTCACAGTATTATTACAAAGTATAATAGGGTATACTAGCCTTAAACATGGAGACAGCATACAAATATAGTACATTTGAAGAGAAAAATGTAAAAAATTCTTATTTTTTGTGAACAAATTTTTTTAATAATAATTTTGTGCAAGCTTGAAACTTGTGGTATGTATTTAGAACAAGGACAATAAATCAAAAAGCTTACAAACAAACAAATTAAATTTAAGTGGCAAAACAGGGTTCAAATTCGCACTTTTTGTAAAGCGATATGTTTCTAATCAGTAAGCAAATTGGAATTAAAAAAGTTAGAAGTAAAAATTTTAAAAAATTTTGACCGGGGCGGACAAAACGTGTAAAGTTTTGTACTCTTGTTACTTTTCTTAAAGTAAAAATGTTTTTCAAAACAATTTTACATAAACTTTAAAATAGTGTTTCAAGTTCAAAACACAATTAATGTAGTTCATATAAGAGTTCGTAAGAGAAAAGAGCTAAAAAGGGTAAAATAATTTTTTTTATTTTAGTAAAAAGCCATCATGGAACTGAAAATATTATTAATATTACTTTTATAAGAATAATTACACTATGCAACAGATAAAATAAAAGCTCCTTCTCGTGTGGAATTTCTTGAAGTACTTTTCGCAACTTACAAACCCCTATTTGGGTTTTCCTAGTTTATCTAGGAATTTGAATTTGTTATAAAATATAATAAATATTATAATTTTGTTGTTTTTGGAAGCAAATAACAATATAATCTTAACGGCAGATTAAATAAATAAATACATAAAAACAGCATACAAATTTCCGTCAACGAGCGTGGTATAGGTCTTAAAAGTTTCAGAACACTTTGGGTACGTACGTTAATGCATGAAAACTATTCATCAATGCTGCAGTGATGCAAAATGATATTGCTGATGCGTTATTACCAGTTGCAGTTGTTATGCTGATACTTTTTTATTGCACAACAGCTGTGCAAAGTTTGAATTGCAAAGTTTAACTAACAACATAAAATAATAATCAAAACGTTATCAACAATAACGATGTCAAAGTTTATTAAAAATATTGAGCCAACAACTGACCGTTTTCTTATAAATGACAAGAAAAAGCATCACAAAAAAAATAAAACGATTTCTTTTATGTCAAAAGCTATTGCTTCAGAAAATCAACGGAAACAATAATTGCGAAAATTTGCTGCATAATAAACATAATAAAAACTTTTGACACACAAAAGTCATGCCAAGTTTCTTAAAAGTGATGTTTTTCGAACATTAAACTTTACTTCTGCGCACGTGCAACAACCAGAGACCTACGCCGAAGCGGCTTAGCCGGCTGTTAGCCAGCCGCCGATGAAAATATTTGTAGCCACCGCCGCCGAAATTTCTTCGGCTAAAAATCGGCTGCAGCTTAGCCACCGATTACTTTGTAAATAATTTTATTCTCTTTTTTACACCTTGTCATATTCTTTTTTGTTTGTCTATCCTTAAAAAGTGCAACTCTTAGTTTCTTGTTTATAAAGCACCAAAATTTGATCAACATTTTTAAAATAACGACATAAGTATAGGAAAATGAGTGAACACTGGTGCAATCGTTGATTATTTTTTGTGATAACTATTCTGTGTATTTTCCCGCCGAAAAGTTTTAACTCCGTAAAAATTTGACCAAATCATTTTTGTTAAACAGCCTTAAGAGTTTATTGCTTTTAAAACTATATATTTGGCTGCAATTCAAAATTAAATAAATATGTGTGAGAATAACAAAATTACAGATTTTTTAAAACTAAAAGAAATGGAGGATGAAACTGATTCCAGCAATACGGTTGCCGAGATCAGCGAGTTCAATTCAGATTTCGTGCATTACGAAAATATGCTTAAAAAGAAAAGTGAATTTAAGAGTAAAACGCAATTATGTTTGTTTGCGTCACTACTGAGGTATTCGTATACGCGGTAAACACATCAAGACTACCCTTCAACGAGGTCGAAATTTTGGTGTGCCACTGTACCACATTTTGTCCATTTTTAAGAGACCGTTTTCAACCCGAACAAAGATAAATTGAAGTTCTAAAAAAAGATTGTGTGTTTTATTATAATTATTTTATATGTAAAAATGTTAAATTTTGTACCTCTGGAATAGCTTATTATTAAATTATTGTTAAATATTAAAAGCATGTGATTCTTGTTTAAACAAAAACATACTTTTATGGCATGAGTAGTGAATGATAGTATGAAAAATGGCGTAAATTGTTTGTTATAATATAAACACATACAAATATGTTTACACAAATGTACATACATACAATTTTAATATACCCTACAAGAAATGAATGACCGAGTAGTCACATTTTTCATTTTGGTGTTAAGAAAATGATAGAAAGAAATGACCGAATGTGGCCGAAAACTTTATTTCGGTTATTTCTTTCTATCATTTTCTTAACACCAAAATGAAAAATGTGACTACTCGGTCATTCATTTCTTGCAGGGTACATATCCCATCGGAGCGAGCCGCCGCCGAGCATTTTTTTGTGTCAGCCGCCGCCGCCGATGAAATCCCACGGCGCAGGTCTCTGGCAACAACTGCATTTTAGGTAAAAACAGGATCAAAGAAGTACTGGTATTATTAGAAACTACTTGGAAATATCTTTTACATGATGTGTTAAAAATTCCGTTAAGAGCAAATTCCCAAATTAAATATTTCTAGAAAGATTTTTCTACGAAACTTAAAATTTTGTTAGTATATTTATTAAACATAATCTGCCGTATTCATAAAAAATAAAATAAGTTTGAAATGTGTTTTGATGCAAAATTTTCATAAAATTTTTTCCTAAAATACAACTCAAAAGACTATGAATAGGGAAGAATACTTCAAGCTTTTATAAACCATATTTTTAGTAACTCCATCATATAGAATTTTATATTTATAAAGATAAAAAAATTTTATTTTGGAAATTTCTCAATTTATTTATAAGTTTGAGTAAAAATATGTATGTATTTAGTAATAATTTATGTACTTGTTACATATTTAATTATTGTTATATGTACATAATTACTTAAGTGTTACGCAAGGCCGAAAACCCGCAATAAAGAAAGTTTATTAAGCAAATATCTAGAGTTAAATAAATAAATATCGACATAATTAAAAGATAAAGCCAATTTTGTTAAAAAAAATGTCAGCCACGGAGTATGAATATATAATATTACCTCAAAATTCTTTAAACTCCATGTAAAACACATTTTGAAGCATTTTGCAATGATTCCCATATTTCATAAATTCATTTTTTACCTAAATAGATATGGATAAAGTATTTTGCAATTTTTACGACCTATAACTCCTTAACTAGGAGCGTTGGCGCGAACAACATGTTCCTATAAAACTTCTTTCAAGAATACTAAAAAATTATATAAATATCAATTTGGTGCTGAGCCGAGTTAATATTCTTTTCTGTTAAACAAAAAAAAAAAAAAAAAAAAACTATTAAGCACTCATTTTTTAAAAAATTTTTTTTATTAGCAACACTTTTTCTGTTTTATAGTGCACAAAAAAAGAAATTAGTTTAATTTGACTGCAACGGCAAAATAAGCACAGACAACAACCTGCAGCATCAAAGTCGGCAAATACAGCGCATATTTGACGAACAGCTGCATACGTTGCGTTTAATTGCCGAAACTGTCTGGATAATATGCCCCTTGTATAGGAAATTTAATATTCCCACATTATTATTTGGGAATAATAATGTGGAAACATGGCAACAAAAAATTCCATATACAAGGAGCATATTTTCCAGACAGTTTCGGCAATTAAACGCAACGTATGCACCTGTTCGTCAAATATGCTCTGCCCACAAAAAACGATTTTTAAAAGACTTTTAAGACTTTTAGAAGAAAAATATTGAATTTGTATTTCGAAAATATTGCAATTTATAATATTTCATCAAAAAAAGTAAAGATTTTTTGTATTCGCATAATATGCCCTGTGCATAAGTATATATATATATATATATATATATATATATATATATATATATATATATATACACAGTACACAGATGCATGTACTGTCTTTACGTTTTGCTTTCTTATTCGTTGTTTAATTTTGTTTTCAATATCAAAAAAGCACATGTCGTCAACATGACATGAATTATTTGAACGCCAATTCACGTTCAAAGAAGAAACAGGAAGAATCTTGTCAATAAGACATGAGCCGTATGAACTCAGACATTCCAACTGTATTAGGACAACAAGGTTCTATCTTACATGTTGTTTAGGTGCATATATATCCTTGTTGACCTAAGGTCGCAAATTGTTGTTGCTAATAACGCGAAGTGAGTAAATTAATAACTAAACTTGCTACACATTCCAACATAACTGCTAATAAAACTATTTCGACAGGCCTTATCTCAGAAAAGTTAATTTGAATTAATAAATATTTCACAAACCCCATTCTAAAAGACCTTTTCGAAGAAGGCAGAGCGGAATAAGTAAAAGTTTATTGAAAATCTAGTTGTAAACCTTCTTTAAGGCCTGAAAAGTCAAAGCGCTCGCAATTTTTCCCGCTATGCAGCACGATAGCCTGTGTGTGTTTTGTTAAACTATTTGTTGGCTGGTAAACTAAAATGTGTTTTCATTTTGTAAAAAATTTGTTGATGCCTCTAAAAGGGTCTGTTTTTTTTCCTTTAAGGGCCATTATTATAACTTGGCGTTAGCTGTTATCCTACAGTTAACATACGCTTTTTGACAGATAACACATTATTATTTGTCAATTTAATCTTAACTTTAGCTAACTTCAAGTTGTAATAATGGCCCTAAAAGACATAAAGGCAAAAATAATTGAAAAAAAAATTACTACCTGCAAGAACTGAAGATGATGTCTTGTGAAAAAAATTTTGTTTCTGGACCAAGCGCAACCGTGTTTAAAACACTACATTTAACTTTCAAAAATTTTTTTTTCTTTTCTAAAAAATAATAATGCATTACACGGTGAGACAGTCCAAAAAACCTGGGACCGGATATCATTTTTCTTGTAGGGCTTGTCGAGTAAAACAAGATTCCAATAGTGAAATATGCCGGACACCTCCAAAATCCGGATTTACGAGTAAAAACCCGGTTTTTGTACCTTTGCGCAGTTATAAGCTTGTAATTTTGTTGATAATGATCCGATTTTCAATTGCATACTAGATTTGGAAAGAAGAAACTGAGATCTTTCGAACGATATATAATTTGATTAAGAAGACTGGAGAAATTTGGGTGTAATTGTCGAGCAAACACAAATTTTGTAGATTTTTCAAAAAAATTTCAAATTTGGTGACGTTTTTATACATTATTTTCTTAAGAAACTATAATACTATTGAGTTTATTCAAAAAGTACGTTTATTAACAATTACAACGCATATTTGGGTTTAAAAATAGATAAGTAATTGACTGAGTTATTTAACTTTTCATGAAAATAAACTTTTAAACATTTTATAAAAATTTTATTAATCAATTAATCAATGTTATCCTAAACACAAAAAAAATTTGTAATGAGAGTTTAAGTCATTCAAAAATATTGTTTTTTTTCGTGTTCTTTTTACGCACTTTCTTTAAAATTACAAATCACTGTTAGCCTAAACACAACTTAGATTTTGTTTACGCGCATAGTGTAAACGGTGCCCAGTTATTGTTCACTTGGTTTTCGTTAAGTTAATGTTGTTGCTATTTATATTATTGTTATTATTATTTATGTATACTTACTTCTGTAAACCCCGAGTGTACGGTACGTACTTAAAGAAAAAAACCCCAACAAATAATAAATAAATAAAACCCAATTAATTTTAAACCCAAAAATTAAACCCCGTATTTTTTCTCATTTTTATTATTTTCGAGCAAAATATTTCAAGGAAAACATTTTGGTCCTTCAACCCGGATTTGAACCCCCCGAGTCCTTGAAATATTTTCAAGAAAATATTTTATTTTCAGAATCCCCAGCGCTTATTTTTGGTAAACATTTGCGATCATTTAAATTTTTCATTTTTTCAACCCCCATTTCATAATTCAAACAAAAAGGTAAGTTGTGTGATTTTTATTGTGTTACAAGTGAAAATAAAAAGTGACAATATAAAAACAACAAAACCAGCAAGTGCTAAAATCGATTTGCCGTCGGCAAAACACCACAGTGTGAGATTTTGTGTTTGTGCTTATTTTTTACACCCCGTTTTATCCCTAAATTCGCGTGTGTTGTTAGTCCAAAAAAGTGTATTTTTTAATAAGTGAAATAATTAATTTTTTTTAAAAGATTTTCTACATTAATTTCATTTATTTAAATTGATATTTATTATCATTGAAATTGTCTTTGTTATTTTAACCCGCGGTTTTATTCTCTGTTAACTACTCTGTTAACAAAAGCTTTTTATTTTTTTCCCCCGATCGTGCTCTAGAGAGAATAATACTCGCTATTTTTTACTCGTTAATTTTGCCAACGAGAAAGGACGGACATACGTGAATTTTGTAAAATAATTAATTTTAAATAATTGAGTGATTGCTTTAGATTTACCCCATTAATTATTAAAAAATTAATTAAATAATTGAAAATAAAAAAAATCCCGTGTTAATAAGTGAGTGCAATATTTTTATTTTTATTAAAAGCACAACATTACATCTTTATTGAGTGTTTGTGTGTTTGTTGGTTTGTTTTGTTTTCTCTTTTTTATATTGTCACACACACAACATACACTAGTGCTGCAACTTTTTATTCGTGCGAAAACCCGGTTACTAATAAATTAATTGTGAAAAGTGATTATTTTTTACTCTTTTCATTGATTTTTACCCTCTAAAATTAATTTAATAATTAAATTAATTAATAATCGCTATAAACAGCTAATTTTTTAGTATTTTAAAAATATTCGATTAACCCATAGTGGGTACCCGTTCACATTTCGCAGCGGCACAAGTGTTTTTAACGAATTTTTTACCTTTATTAATTGAACAGAGAGTTTTTACACTTGTTGACTTCCTTACATAGTAAAGTTTAACCCGATTTGTTACTTATATCGCAAAATTTAACCCGGTTTTTTATATTTTTTATTCGCGATATTTACTTTTTTATTAAACAAGGAATCCTAGTGTAAAAATTAGCTTTGGTATATAAATATATATTTATTTTTACCCATTATTTTATATTTTTTATTCAATAAATTTATTTTATAAATATTTTTTACCAAGGATACCTATTTTTTTGTAGGACTGTGTTATTTCTTTTTTGAGAATCGTTAGTTGCATATTTTTTACCCAGTTAAATAGCACAAGTTTAGTGATCGTTCTTTTTCCCATTTTTTGAGCAAGTTTTTATCGGTTTTTTAATATATTTCTTTTAAAATTTCTCGATATACATTGAGATCAAAGATGGATATGACTACATTTATCCGCAATGCCGACCGTATGGCAGATTTCGAGGCATATATTGCCACTATACCCGTAGCGGAACACCAACTCGGTTCTTTAAGTAGTCATGAGAAAGAGCTCAATCGATTATGGGAAGCTGTTCGGTTAACATATGACTCCTTGTTAATTGAGGCCGAAAAATTAAAAGATCCCCAGATTAGAGAACTGAAAGCAAAATACTTTCAATCTTATGGCACCTATACCCGGGGGATATCTCTTATTACAGGTCACCTAGAACGACTTAAATTAGCGACGCAGGTCGAAAGGTCAATTGCGCAAGCCGCACCCATGATTAATTTACCCCCTTGTGACACCCCAATATTCTATGGTGACTATAAGAGTTGGCCCTCATTTCGAGATATGTTCTCAGCTTTGTATGGTAATAACCCCCGTTTAACCCCAGTACAAAAATTGTACTACTTGTTGCAGAAAACTGCAAAAGATGCTCATGATACCATACAAACTGTGCCCCTTACCAACGATGGTTATGAGGTCGCATGGAAAAAGTTGGTTGACACCTATGAGAATAAAGATGCCCTCATAAATGAACAGCTTCGAGCCCTTTTAAATATTAAACCGCTTTCACAAGAGTCAGGAGCGACTATTAAAAATTTGCAAAGAACGATAAATGATTGCATTACGAATTTGTCGTTACTTGAAGTAACCCCCGAAATATTTTACCACGTAATGCTTGTGTACATTTGTGCTACAAAGCTACCCGAGAACACTTTAAGTCTCTGGGAACAATCCAAAAAACATTCTAAAGAATCCCCTAAATGGGATGATATGGATGCCTTTTTGACAGCGCATTTTAAGACTCTAGAGTCAATTTCTGACATAAGGCAGTCTCATTTAAACCCCGTTCAAAACCCGAGCAAACACCCCACAACTGCAAATACCCGAAATACCCCAAATTTTAACGCTGCCAAAAAGTCATCAAATGAAAATAAGAGGATACAAAGTTTTGCGACCAAAACTGCTCCCACCCCAACGGTTTGTCGCTGTTTCCTTTGTCAAGGCTCTCACCCCATTAGACTTTGTCCTAGTTTTTTGAGTCAGAATGTTGATGAAAGAATGTCAACAGTGAAACGACTGAAATGTTGTTCGAACTGTTTGGCAACTTCCCACGAGTACAGGAATTGTAAAAGTATTCATGTGTGTTCGCTTTGTAAACAGAAGCACCACTCCCTGCTTCATCGAGATGTAAAGTCACATATGTCTGCCAGTAATTTACCCCAGCTCCCTATAGCACCCGGCGTGACTGTGTCTTCATCTCACCCCCCCGTTAATTCAAACCCTAATCCAGCTAGCAGTCACTCTCAACCCCCGCTTAATTTTGCCCCTTCAACTTCTACAGCGGCTCAGAACTTACATACTTATTCCGCACATCTCAAGTCGAACCCCTATTCAGCAGTCCTTTTAGGCTCTGCAGTTTGCATAGTGCATTTAAACGACATTAGGTGTGCGGCCCGAGCCTTAGTTGACCCCGGTTCGCAAGGTACCTTTATTTCAAGGAGGTTACAAAGGAAGCTTGCTATTCCCACATTTTCCGTGCCTTCGACAAATGTCACGGGAATGATGGACTGCTTGGCTGGAAAATCTTCTACAATGTGCGCTCTAACGGTCGGTTCGCCGATCGACCCCGGCTTTAAACTTGAAATTAATGCGTACGTTGTTGAGAAAATCACCGGTCGGTTGCCCTCGTATAATATCTCTGATATTGTAACCTCAACTTTCCCCGATATTACACTGACCGACGTCATGTGTACCCGAATGGATATACTTTTTGGAGGAAATGTGTATCCTAAAATTTTAACCACGGATGTCAGAATACATCCAAATGGCAACCTGGTCGCCCAGAGAACCGTGTTCGGGTGGATAGTCACAGGTGAAGTTTTTCAGCCCCAACCCTTGCACTCTATAGCATCGTTTTGCACTCATCTCGAGTTAAACACCCAACTATCGCGTTTTTGGGAACTTGAAGAAGTTCCGCAGGCGACACAGTTGTCTGAAGACGATGAATATTGTGAAGAACTTTACCGGACCACCACTTATAGAAACCCTGATGGCCGTTACGTGGTCTCTCTCCCATTTCGCCGTGAATTTTCTAATGAATTGGTATTAGGAGATTCTCGTAAAAGCGCTTTTTCCCAATTTGTGCGAAATGAGACTCGCTTGTTAAAAAACCCCGAATTGAAATTACAATACGACAATGTAGTTCGTGAATATTTCGAAATGGGACATGTAAAGGCTGTCAAAACCCCAGTTTCCACTGCACCTAATTACTATTTACCCCATCATGCAGTGTTTAAATCTGAAAGCGTTACCACAAAATTGAGAGTGGTATTTAATGCTTCAAACCCCTCCTCCAATGGCGTGAGCCTTAATAATGCCCTATACCCCGGTCCTGTCTTACAGACAGATCTTACCATTTTATTGCTGCGTTGGCGGTTCTTCCGTTACGTTTTTAATGCGGACGTTGAGAAAATGTATCGACAGATACTTGTACATCCCAACCAAACCCAATATCAGCGGATATTGTTTCGTGATGATCCTGTAGCTGAAGTAAAGGACTATGAGCTTAGTACGGTCACGTTTGGAGTAAACTGTGCGCCGTACTTAGCGTTACGTACTCTATTGCAATTGGCTGACGATTGTAAACCCCTGAGTCCTGCGGCATCTGAAATTTTGAAAACCCAAATGTACGTCGACGACGTGCTGGCTGGCTCTCATGAGCTAGAAGACGCTTTCAAGAGACGTAATGAACTAACCCATGTTCTTGGCTCTGCAGGTTTCGTTTTGCGAAAATGGACAGCCAATCATTTACGACTCTTGGAAGATTTACCCCGTGAGAATCTGCTTAATGCAGACTTCTTAAAATTTTCGGATGCTAGTACTACCAAAACCCTAGGCTTGCGATGGGATGCGACTAAGGATTGCTTCTTTTTCAAAATTGCATCGCAGCCACGCCAGGATATTGTCACGAAGCGTGCTGTCTTGTCCGAAATAGCGAAGTTGTTTGACCCAGCCGGATGGTTTTCGCCGAAAATCATTGTGGCTAAGATTATTATGCAACAAATTTGGAAGGACAAGACAGACTGGGATGAAGTTTTGCACCCCCTAACCCTATCTCAATGGCGCGCATTTCTAAACGACTACCCTGATGTAGAGAAAACCAATATTCCAAGATGGGTTGATTTTCTCCCCGAAAATGAAAGTGAACTTCATGCGTTTTGCGACGCCTCTGAAAAGGCGTACGGCGCTGCCCTGTACATTCGAAATGAGTCATCGATAGCGATTACGACGCACTTACTCGCGTCAAAAACAAAGGTAGCTCCCGTGAAAGCAGAAACATTACCCCGTTTAGAGCTTTGCGGAGCGGCTTTGATGGCAAAAATGGTAGAATCATTGTGCTCCCAACTAAATCTAGACAGGAGGAAGGTTTACCTGTGGACTGATTCTACTATTGTTTTATCCTGGCTTAAAAAACCCCTGTGCCATTGGCCGACCTTTGTTTAAAACAGAGTAGCGTTCATAGTGAATAAAGTTGGTAATGAAAATTGGTCACATGTAGATTCCAAGGACAACCCCGCCCATTTGGCAAGTCGTGGAATGCTTGCAAGAGATTTAATTGATAATTCTCTTTGGTGGCATGGCCCTGCGTGGTTGAGGCAACCTCGTGAATGCTGGCCGCGTCACCCCCCTATCGACCACCAACACCTTGAAGTTCAATCATTTTCTGTTCAGCTCGAACGCCCGTATGACATATTAGAACGGTTTTCCGATTTACCCCGTGCAATGCGAATTATTTCGTATTGGATCAGGTGTTTACAGTATTTAAGAACACGTAAATGCTCGTACGATACCTTGATTCTAACCCAGTCAGAAGTGAATTTCACTCGAAATCGCTTGATTCTTATATGTCAGCGGAATTTTATACCGGAGTATAGCCAGCTTTCAAAAGGTATACCCTTATCTTCAAAGAGCAGCCTGCTTACTTTAAACCCGTTTATCGACTCAAATGGCTTTGTCAGAATAAATGGCCGACTGGCTAGATCGCACTCTTTGACGTATGACGAAAGATTCCCTAAAATTTTACCCTATTCTGCACGATTTACTCGTTTGTTTGTTGAACATGTGCACAAATGCTCTGCGCACGGTGGTCATTCGTTAATGCTTCGTTTAATTAGAATTGAATTTTGGGTCCCCAAGCTAAAAAATCTGATCCGTACAGTAATCCACAATTGTAAGGAATGTACTATTTATCGTAAAAGGTCCGGTCAGCAGATTATGGCTGCATTACCCCCCGAGCGATGCTCTATTTCCAGACCATTTACTCATACCGGTTTAGATTTTGCAGGTCCATTCGACATCAAGTCCTACATTGGTAGAGCTTGTCGAATTACAAAGGGCTATGTTTTAGTTTTTGTCTGTTTTGCAACAAAGGCAATTCATTTAGAGGCAACTGGTGATATGTCGACGGAAACATTCCTTGCAGCTTTTACCCGTTTCTTCTCCCGTCGTGGCTGTCCTTCTCACCTGTATTCCGATAATGGAACTGCATTTGTCGGTGCAGCTAATTTACTCGAAGTTGACCGAAAGCAGTTTTTATCTGAAATAAAAAGGAAGGTACTTGTACGGAACAGTTTTCAGCCTGTTGAATGGCATTTTATTCCCCCCGGTGCTCCTCATATGGGTGGCTTATGGGAAGCCGGCGTAAAGAGCGTGAAAACTCATTTACGGAAAATCTCTGGAGTGCAGAGATTTACTTTTGAGGAGTTTACTACTATGCTTACTCGTATAGAAGCTTGCCTAAATTCAAGACCGCTTACTGCTATGACCGATAATCCATCAGATTTAGTCCCTTTAACCCCGGGGCATTTTCTGATTGGTGCGCCTCTTATGTCACCCCCCGAACCCGATCATTCTGATCTCTCTTTGAGTATTGCCAATAGGTGGCAAAAACTGAAGATACTCCACCACCACTTTGCTCAGCGGTGGAAAGAAGAGTACCTCAAAGAGCTTCATCGTCGTGTAAAATGGAAATACCCCCAGAAAGACTTTGAAGTAGGTGATCTAGTTGTTATTCGTCATGATAATTTACCCCCCAATGAGTGGCGACTCGGACGAATCGAGAAGACTCACGTTGGACGTGACTCTAAGGTCCGCACAGCGGACGTGAGAACAGCTTCAGGCGTTTTCACACGGCCTATAGTGAAGCTTGTTCTCTTACCCAGTTCAGAAACCCACTAATTCTTGTTTTTTTTTTCTCCTCTTTTTATTCTGCCTATACCCTGTAGAGAACATGTCGAGTGCACCAGCCGTGAGCGCTGTCTCGAGTGCATGGCCGAACACCATACCTTTCTGCATCGGCATAAAGGCGTGCCGTCGACACGGGTTAATACTCCCAAACCCAAGAAGGATAAAAGGAAGAAGAAAAGTCGCAGTGAACCCAAGCCAGCAAACACATGCCAACACTGCTGTCAGCACCAACAACAACCGCAGCAACTTACACAACAACAAACCCAGAACTCCGTCCAAACGTTCCCGGATACACCGCAGACACCGGCTACTATTGTAATCAACGTCCTGAATGGTCGTGTTGCTTGAACATTTTATTTTGTTTTTATCATTATTAACATGTTATTTCTTGATAATCTATTTTTTTTTTTTTTTTGAATTGTTAAAATGAATTCTTGATTTTTTTTGGAAAAAAAAAAAAATTACCCTTTTCTTTTATTATTGCTTAGATGAAACATTTTTTTTTTCCTTTCAGCTCGACCGCGCAATCCTTAGCCCTCGTTGTTGCATTATAGCAAGGGGGGCGGGATGTTTACGCGCATAGTGTAAACGGTGCCCAGTTATTGTTCACTTGGTTTTCGTTAAGTTAATGTTGTTGCTATTTATATTATTGTTATTATTATTTATGTATACTTACTTCTGTAAACCCCGAGTGTACGGTACGTACTTAAAGAAAAAAACCCCAACAAATAATAAATAAATAAAACCCAATTAATTTTAAACCCAAAAATTAAACCCCGTATTTTTTCTCATTTTTATTATTTTCGAGCAAAATATTTCAAGGAAAACAGATTTACAACAAATATTTGTAATGAGAGCTTTACTCATGTAAAATTATTGTTTTTTTTTTTAATATGACGTTTTGTTAATGTCTTCTTTTTCACTTTGAATCTGTGTATTTAAAAAAACGTTTGCAATTTAATAAAAATCGTGTGCAATTTAAATTAAAATTATGACAAAGATGACAAAAAGCATCGCCGTTTACATCTAATTTTTTACAAATTGTTTCATGTATCCCAGATTAAGATGCAGTGGTGCCAGAATAACGTCCTTAACTTTAACTAAATGGTAATTTAAAATGTTTTTGCTGCCTTTTCTATGTGACTCGCGAGATGGCCATAGCTTGCGATCATAACGATTCGGCTCACGACATATTACATTACAAATCTTAAATTAATAAAAATAAAGTCATAAATTTTTATAAGAAAATTTACTTTTAAATGAACCATCAATAAAAAGTCGCCATTCATCTGCATTATAATTGTGATTTAATGCCGAAAATAGTTTCGGTACATCAACGCAATACACGAGATCACTGTCATTGGAAATAGTCTTAAATCTTTCTTCAAGTAACCAAGTCCGGTAACTTGTTCTACCAGATGTTATAACGAAATCCTTTTCCAGAAAATTCTACTGTTTTAATCGCGACCAAAGGACTTCAGATTGCCGCTTTAACAAGTGTAATTCGCGAACAAGATCGTAGAAATCAGCATTTGACAAAATATGCCGCTCCGTTGTTGTGGACCTGGATGGAAGGAACTTTCTTTGTTCAAAATCTTTTTCTGTTATATCGACAGATTTGCTCGTTGTCGGTAGATCATTACTTACAGGTATCGGTTTTGTTACAGTTACAACATTTGCGTACTTAATGTTTTTGTGTGTTTTAAAACTGTATTGTTTTTAAAATCACGCAGGTGAGTGATATCAGTAAATGAGCCAAAAATTTTTTACAATTGTCACACATTTTGTATATAATTTTAATTTAAATTGCACACGATTTTTATTAAATTGCAAACGTTTTTTTTTTAATACACAGATTCAAAGTGAAAAAGAAGACATTAACAAAACGTCATATTAAAAAAAAAAACAATAATTTTACATGAGTAAAGCTCTCATTACAAATATTTGTTGTAAATCTAAGTTGTGTTTAGGCTAACAGTGATTTGTAATTTTAAAGAAAGTGCGTAAAAAGAACACGAAAAAAAACAATATTTTTGAAGAACTTAAACTCTCATTACAAATTTTTTTTGTGTTTAGGATAACATTGATTAATTGATTAATAAAATTTTTATAAAATGTTTAAAAGTTTATTTTCATGAAAAGTTAAATAACTCAGTCAATTACTTATCTATTTTTAAACCCAAATATGCGTTGTAATTGTTAATAAACGTACTTTTTGAATAAACTCAATAGTATTATAGTTTCTTAAGAAAATAATGTATAAAAACGTCACCAAATTTGAAATTTTTTTGAAAAATCTACAAAATTTGTGTTTGCTCGACAATTACACCCAAATTTCTCCAGTCTTCTTAATCAAATTATATATCGTTCGAAAGATCTCAGTTTCTTCCTTCCAAATCTAGTATGCAATTGAAAATCGGATCATTATCAACAAAATTACAGGCTTATAAGTGCGCAAAGGTACAAAAACCGGTTTTTTACCCGTAAATCCGGATTTTGGAGGTGTCCGGTATATTTCACTATTGGAATCTTGTTTTGGTCGACAAGCCCTACAAGAAAAATAATATCCGGTCCCAGGTTTTTCTATTTCATTCAATTTTGTAACACTGTGTTATATTAGTGTAATATATTTAACCCTTACAAAGTGATGCATTTTTCTAAATTACAATGGAACAAAATAATAGCTACGTTTTACACTCAACACTAATGTGTATTTAGCGTATTAAATATTGAATGCAAAGTTTGTACCAAAGTATACTAAGGCCCCTATTACGGTTTACAACTCAACCGTTATAGGGGCCTAAGTAACACGACTCTTTGACAATCCCTCTCAGCAGGTACCTAGTAGTACATAACTCAAATATGTGTTAGTGAAAAAAAATTTACATGTATTGATACATTTTTATTTTTCACCAGACATACAGGGTTTCATAAAATATATCAAAATTTTTTTTTTATTTAGTACTTTTTTTACAAAAATATTTTCAAATCGCATTGATAAGTATGTATGCATATTGATTTATATAAAACGCAGAAATTTAACATTAACATTAACGTAACATGAGTACAAACATCGTTTTAAAGTTAATATTATTTAAAAAAAAATGTACTGTAAAAAAAAAGTTGCTACCTTTAATAATTTCTTTAAGAATACATTTTCACCTTTTTTTTTACCTCGATGTCAAAATCAAAATAAATCATTAACAGAAAATAGTACTTGAAAATTTTAAAATTAAAATATACAAATAGTTGCAAATATTCAATAGGGTATTATCGTGAGTTATTCATTAACACAAGACAATTTAGAACACTTTTTCGGGCACATACGTCGTGGAGCAGAAAATGTCGACCGTATTAAAGCACAATGTTCGTTGTTCTTTAGAAAAATAAGCGGACGGGTGTCTGGTACTTTTCTGAAATTCGTCCCTATTAGAGAATAAACGGGTAAAATCTGATTTTTAGTACTTTTTCGCCACCCCATCTATCTTTTGAACCAATAAACGTAGAAATAATGTTAATACCACATTCGAAACTTATCAAACAAATACGTATATGAATTTGGTACTTTTTTGAAATTCGAACATTTAAAGGGTGAAAATCGTAACTATTTTTGGCAATTTTTTACAAAACATTTTCCTCCATTCATTGACATATTCGTACTAAATTATGGCCTGCCACTAAAATACTGAAATTTTTGATACTTTAATGGGGGAAAAATATAATACCCGCTACTAAAGTAGCGGGTTAAATGCCAGAATTTAAACAAGTTTAAAGAAGACGCTTACGAAGTAGCGGGTATATGCTAGTATATAATAAAGATTTGCATTAAAAAACTGTTTTTCAAAATTATTTAAAATTATATTTCATTTAATTACTGTTGGTGTTACGTAAAAAAACCAATTCATATACCTTTTTTTGATCAGTTATTAAATGCAATTTAAGTTGTTTGATAATTTTACGCTACATTATTTATAACATTTTTAATTTTTATTCATTTAATTATGTATTTTAAAATAACTGCCACTTTTGTATGTAAATTTATACAAATTAATTTAATTTTACAATTTTTATACCCTTCACCATATATCCATATTTATATGGACCTATTAACATAACTTTCTGTCCTTATTGAACCATGGTGAAGGGTATATAAAATTCGGCATATATTTGTTTCATGATAAGTTTAATAAAGAAAAAAATATATTGTTAACTTCTATTCCTTTTTACAAAATTTCATCAAATTACTTTAAAGTACTTCATACACGGATGTAACATTAACACTCAGGCAGTCAACTAGTTGAACGGACATGATTAGATAGAGTTATAGAAATGTTACTCTGCAATATTTTGCAATTTATGGCGATACAGAGCCCAGTAAAAACTTTGCCTACAAAACAATCTGTTAAGTAATCAGGAAAAAGTAAAAAGTTTACTAAAAGAACCAATGAATTTTACAAGGGAAGCCCCAAAATGAATGCATTAAAAAGTAAGTCATTATTATACCCTTCACCACAGGTGGTGAAAAAGGATATATGTATGTATTTAAGTTTGTCATTCCTTTTGTAATTTCTACAATATTGATATTAGATCCTATAAAGTATATATGTTCTGGGTCCTTTTGATGAGCGAAGTTGATTTAACAATGTCCGTCTGTGTGTTTTTGTGAAATAAGAGTTATCTTAGAGTTACACATTTCAATATCCATAACTTTGTTTTTGAAATTATGTGTTGAACAATGTAATTTAAGCATTTAAAAAGTTTATGTAACCTTTTTCAAGTTTAATTTTTTATCCCTCTTTTTAAACACATTAATACTAAAATTAGCACCTCTGATAAACTAATTTAAAATCTACCATAAAAAAATTTTACGTCAAAAATTATAAATTATTTTTTTTTATTTTTGCAATAAAAACTGATTGACTATTAAAATGTGAAAAATATTTATAAAAAAATTAATATAATTAGATGTTTATGTAATAAAAATCTGGAACAATCCCAATTTTCCAAAATAATTGACGCAAAAATTCGTGACATTTCTTTGGTTTTTGTTTCTCTCAAGTGTGTTGAATTCACACAGGACATGTACATGTGAAAGAATAAAATTTAAAAAGAGTCGTGTTACTTATTATAAAGGGTGGTTAAATTTCAAGGGCCGATGTTGATTTTGAATAAAACACAAACTATTTAGGAAATTATTGTAATTTTATTTTATTATGATATATTGGTATTACTCAATTATGTATGGAACAAAATATCGGCCAAATGGGCGCCGCGACCACGGCGGCACACCTCCATCCGATGGTCCAAATTTTCGATGACCCTGAGGCATAATGGAGGTTCTATGCCGTTAATGTACCGAATTATCTCATCCTTTAGCTCTTGAATTGTTGCTGGCTTATCGACGTACACCTTTTCTTTCAAATAACCCCAAAGAAAAAAGTCCAACGGTGTCAAATCCCATGATCTTGGCGGCCAATTGACATCGCCATCACGTGAGATAACACGGCCATTGAATTTGTTGCGCAAAAGAGCCATTGTTTCGTTAGCTGTGAGGCAAGTGGCACCGTCCTGCTGAAACCACATATCGTCCACATCCATATCTTCCAATTCGGGCCATTAAAAGTTCGTTATCATCTCACGATAGCGAACACCATTCACAGTAACTGCCTGACCGGCCTCATTTTGGAAAAAATACGGCCCGATGATGCCGCCAGCCCATAAACCGCACCAAACAGTCACTCCTTGTGGGGGCGTTGGTTTTTCGACAATCACTCTTGGATTATCATTCGCCCAAATGCGCCAATTCTGCTTATTGACGAATCCACTGAGGTGAAAATGTGCCTCATCACTGAATCACGAAGTGCACGATATGCATTTTGATTTGAACGCCCATTTTCATATTAAGCCTGAATAACTTTAACACGTTGTTGGATTGTGTATCTCTCCATGGTTCAAATTGAGTAAGTCTGAAATAGAGAAATGTCAAATAAAATTTGGAAAAAAACTTGGCGTTTAGGTGTGGTTCACATTCAACATCGGCCCTTACAATTTAACCTTTAACCACCCTATTTAATACTGTTATAAAAGCTTATTTAATTTAAAAATTTTTCATTTTGATCTCGGTATTTGTAAATATGTATCTATTTTAAAAAATGATGTATGTTTATTTTATTAAGCTTGGTTTCTTTTTGCTTTTGTAAAAATATTAATTATTTTTTGTTTATTATGATATTTTCTCATGCCTTTGTGTGTCTTCTGCAGGGAAAAACAACAATTTTAAATTGTTATCGGATTAAAGAAAATAAATAATATTCAACATTTTTCATTTTTCGAATTTTTATAATAGAACTATTACAAAAAAGCTTTATAAATACATAACTGAAAAAATGTTTCCCTCGGCAGGAAATAATTCCCAGTTTCTATTTGTGAAAACAAATAATTTTATAAAAAATAATACTTTGGTTTGTACTAAAAGCGATATTCACCACGCTTGTAGCAATTTAACAGCACTGATTTTCAATAATTAATGTCAGCCATTGTTAAAAATTTTGCGACAGTAAAAATATAATTATTAAATAAAAGTAAAACAAACGAAAAACAAAAAGTTTTTATATCCATCACAATATAACTAAAAATCACAATATAACGTAAATTGTCCGCAAACACAAGAAAAAAATACTTGCTTGCATAAAAAAGTACTTTACGCAGATGCAAAAAAGGGTATTATCTCACACTCAGTTATAACTGCGTGTAAGAAATGGAACAAATTTGCCATTTATTGTTGCAACATGTTTAGAAAGGAAAACGACAACTTCTCACATATTTTTAGAATGGAACGAAAACCCGCACGAATGGCAGCATATATGGAACATTATTGTCAGAAAAGAAAACACCATAAAATTACATGAATGCAACAATAAAACAAATTTTCTTACCCATCAACTTTACTTACGGTCGCTTTGCTTGTGGCGAAACATAACTTTGTTAGTATTTTCCAAATAACTTTACCTACGTAAGAAAAGTGTTTTCAGCAATAAAAACCCATCGTCACGATTGGAACAGAAGCCAAAATATTTTTACAAACACAAAATACCAACGACTTCTTGTGTCAATTTTTTTTTTTTTTCTCAATAATTTCTGCATAAAGGTACGTCTTTTTAACGGAAGAAATAGTGGCACTTTAAACATATCGTTAGCTTATATGCAAAACAATTTTAGAAAATTTTAAATTGATTTGTTTTGTTGATTACGGTTCACTTTACATATTTTTATAAAATTTTAAAGTGCTACCTAAAAAAATATCCAAGTTATTTACAAAATTAAAAATTACGTTTCAAATAATGTATAATCAAACTCAAGAAAAAAAATTAGCAGAGTTTTTAATTCTTTTTAAAAGAACACATTAATTTTTTTAAACGTCAAAACTGGGTAATTTGTTTTATAACTGTTACCAGGGTGTTAGTGGAATTAGTGATCAGACTAAAAATTATTGCATAAAAAAAAGTAATAAAAGTGCTGTAAAATTATAAAAGCCGAATCCATATACATACGTATGTATAACAAAATTTATAATAAGTGTGACTATCAGCTTCTCCCTGTTGAATAAATGGCAACCCTACTAATTGCAACATGTACGTTCTCTAGCTTTTTCTTTTTATTATATCATTCTTTCTTTTAACGTTCGTTAATATAATATTTTAAACTTTGTAGTTAGTCTTAAGAATAATCTTAATGAATAAACATCAACAGGTTATGGGACCAGTGATCGCTGTAGAGCGTTAAAGTGTTTAAGACTAAAAAAAAAGGAAGAACAATTAAAAAATGGCCTCGTCAATTTACCAGATTGAGAAGTTGGACGGGAATAATTTTGACTCATGATCTATCCAAATGCGAAGTGTACTAGTGCACAGTGGTTATTGGAAGCTGGTTAGCGGTGAGCTAAAGGCGGAGGATGGACATGATGAAGCCGGAAAAGAGAAGATTAAATCTGACCATTTGTCTCAGTGTAAAGCCGTCACAGTTAAATTATGTGAAAAATTGTAAGTTGTCATATGAAGCGTGGCAGAAACTACAAGAGGTTTACAGGCCACAAGGGCCTTTACAAAAGGTGACGCTGTAATTAAAAGCCTTTTTATTTCTTAATGAAATTGAATTCTTTATTTAGTGCGGCTAGTACGCACTGTTTGTACTTGGTATAAGAATTGATTTTAATTGCTAAGTAGCTCGACTTTTATACATAATAAATGCTTATTAAGCATTTTCATTACAGTGGAAGGTATAGCGGTTTGCTCAGCATTTACTTACAATCTCGCAGACACTTGTCCAATAGTAAGAGTGGTGATAGTATTACTATTGACGACTGTGTGTACTGCTAGTATTGTACTCATACACACACACACAGCGCACAACACTCAAGTGGCTAATTCGTATTACATGCGCCGGGTTCATTGCATGTAACTGAAATTATGTGTGCAAGCAATGTTAATATAAAAGACACGCTACACCTCCCTTTTACGGAAGAATGTTCATATAACTGAAAGTTTTATGGACATTCTTTAACAATTATGTATTATACTTAATTTTGTGGAAACAATTTTGTTACTTGAATACCAATAACATTTATTATAATTAGGTGAATTTAATATTTTATTCATTATGGTAAGATTTAAGTCTATTCTTATGTACTATATGTTCTTTATTATTTTTCTTATCAACTATGGTTACATTATTTTTTAAATCTATATTTTTAATTTCATAAGGACCTTTATACCTATTATCTAATTTGTGTCCTACTTCATTTTTCATTAAAACTAAGTCTCCTACTCTGAAATCTACTTCTAATAATGACCTATCATAATTTGATTTTTGTTTAAGTTTAGACCTATCTATCATAGCGCGCGCTCTCTTATGTGCTATTTCTAACCTAAATTTAACTTCCTTAGCATAATTTTCTATATTATATAATGGTGTTATTTCTTGAATACTATTGAACTGTTGAAACCCATTTGGAAGTCTACCAAAAACTAACTCATAAGGACAATAGTCATGAACGGAAGATGGCGTAGTGTTAAAACAGTACGTGAAATATTTAAGCCATTCATCCCAATCGGTTTTGTCAATGGATATGTATGATCTTACATATTCGTTAAAAGTTCTGTGACTTCTTTCCACAGTTCCTAGAGTCTGGTGATGGTAAGCTGTTGATGTTATTTTTTCAATATTCAAAAGGTTACACAATTCAGTAAGTATTGAGTTTTTATATTCTGTACCCATGTCTGAAATGAACGTCTTCATTGGACCATAGGTAAGAATAAAATTTTCAAATATTGCTTTCGCAATGGATTTTGCGCTTTTATCTTGTATAGGTACCGTTACAAGATATTTTGTCATGTCACATATTATGGTGACGGCATATTCATTTCCGAAATATGATTTTGGTAGTGGACCTATAGTATCCACAATTACCGTATCAAAAGGTTTATTTGGTGTATTTGTCAATGTCAGTGGTATTTTTGTATGTTTTGTTATTTTAGCTGTTTGACATTTTTGGCATATTTTAACGTATTTTGTTATATCTCGAGTCATATTTTTCCAATAGTAGTATCTTTTTATTTTATTTAGAGTTCTTGAAACACCGGAATGTCCTCCCTCTGCGGGGTCATCGTGGTATCGTTTCATTATCTCTGTTATTAATTTGGCATTTGTTACGTGGATCACCTCATTAAGTAGCGCTACTTTTAATTATTTTAATAATTTATTGCCCATTTCTTTAAATTCATTAATAGAGATAAATTCGAAAATTTTCTCACTGGGTGCCACTTGTACTTTATGAATATTTAATTTACCGGCCACTTCTTCGAGCCTAGGGAAAAATTGTCCTAAGTCAAATTTCCCGTTAGTAAACAATTCATCTATATTTATACATGCTATTATAGATTTGCCACGTTTAATATAAACTTTTAGTGGTGTAATCTTTAGCTTACAAAATTTTCTGACGTCAGAATTAATAATTGGTTCAAATACATTGGGCTTCTCATTTTCATTATTTAAATGCCGTTTATTTGGTGTAATTGGATATTTCTTTTTAAGTGCATTGTTTGTCATTGCTCGAGTTGTTACTTTGTTTACATTGCTGTTTTTATTATTTATTTCTTTTAAATCATTTATTGTAATGCGCGACAAAGCGTCGGCCACATAATTATCTTTTCCCCTAAGATATTCTACAGTGAAATCATATTCTTCCAAGTCCAGTCTCATTCTAGTTAGTTTTGAGCTTGGATTTTTCATGGAAAAGAGGTATGACAGAGTTCTGTGATCAGTGCGGGCAAGAAAATGTTTACCATAAATATATGGTCTAAAATGTGTGATGGCCCAGTGTATAGCGGTTAATTCTTGTTCAATTGTTGATTTGTTACTCTCGCCTTTTGTAAATATTTTGGATGCGTATGCTATTGGTAGATGTTTTCCCTCATGTTCTTGAGTTAGTATAGCTCCACAAGCATGTTTGCTTGCATCTGTTGTTATACAAAACTCTTTTGTGAAATCTGGATATTGAAGTAATGTTGGACTCATTAATGCTTTTTTAAGATATTTAAATGCTGAATCACAATCTTTAGTCCATTCGAACTGCACACCCTTTTTGGACAATCTTGTAAGATGTCTAGAATACTCTGAAAAATTTTTGATAAATCTGCGATAGTAGTTGCAAAATGCTACAAATCTTCTTGCACTATCCGCATCTTTTGGTTGTGGATAATTTTCGATTACCGAATATTTACTATCGTCAGGCAGTATTCCTTTATCAGTGCATTTATGTCCTAGGTATGTAACTTCCGTCATGAAAAATGAACATTTTTCGGGATGTAACTTAAGATTGCGTTTTCGACATAATTCAAACACATTTGTTAAATTAGAAAGCATATGCTTTTCCGAACATCCTAAAACAACTAAGTCATCCATATAAAGAAATGCTTGTTCTGGTCGCAAACCAGTAAAAGCGAGTGTCATCATTATTTGAAAAGAATTGGGCGCTATTTTTAAACCATAGGGCAATCTAGTAAATCTATAAGATCCATTTGCTGTTGAAAATGAAGTTAGATCTCTAGAGTTTTTTTCTAGTCCAATTTGGTGAAAACCGGACATTAAATCTAGACATGAAAAATATTTGGCTCTACCGAGTTGGTCTAAAATGTCATCTATTCTAGGTAATGGAAATTTGTCTGCTATCAATTTCTTATTTAGTTGTCTATAATCCACTACGAGTCTCCATCTTTTTGTTTCTGAACTTGGAAGTGATTTCTTCGGTACCAGCAGAATTGGACTGTTGTACTCAGAATTTGATGGTTCCACTATTCTGTCGTCTATTAATTTTTTCACCTGTCTATCTATCTCTTCTTTGTGTGTATGTGGTATCCGGTAATTCTTAATGTACACCGGTTGTGAATCTCTTACTCTCAACTTTTGTTCATAGAAATTATTAATTGTTATTGTTTCTGATTCTAAACCGAAAATATCGCTGTATGATGTGCAAAGTTCCGTTAATGTATTTTTAAATTGTTCTGGAAAATTTTTCTGTAAAAGTTTTAATATTTCTGATTTTCTATGTGTATTTTTGGTCGGATTTGGTTCGACTATTTCATATTCAGAAAGATTTTCGGTTTTTATTTTACTTTTATTAACTGATGTGATAGTGTTATTTGTATTTAGAATACGAATGTATGCTTTATTAGATTTTACCAATGTGTTCGCGATAAAGACTCCTGGTTCAAGTTCTTGATTTGGTATTAGTATTTCATTATCGCAATCAATAAAATTTACTTTACGTATTACTTCTGATCTTGGCGGCAATATAAGATTATCGCTGTTGTTAGAAATTGGTATTTCTATAGGTTGTGGTATATTGAATGGTCGTAGGACTAGGTAGTCATAATCCTGATTAAAATCTAATATACAATTATATTTCTTAATAAAATCCATACCAATGATTCCATCGCTTGGTATTGGGAAATTATTGTCTACTACTTGAAAATTGTGTGGTATTAGATTTTAAATCAAAAAATATACTACCTTTAGATTTAATTTCACCTTGTCCTATTCCACTTAATGTTGTGATTTTATTAGTATTTATTTTCTTTAGATCAAAATTTTTGGATTTTATGAGTGAAATGTCGGCACCTGTATCAACTAGTAGTGTTACTGCTGTGTTACTATTATTTATATTAATCTGAATGAAATTACATAAGTTGAGGTTCAAGTTATACACTTTATTATTTACTGTTCTGATCTTAGGGGATGGTCGGAGTTTTCCGAACCGTTTTCATTTGAGTCCATTGCTCGTACGTAGTGTCTATTACCACGATTATTGTCAGGTCTTTGTCTGTTTCTATTATTGTAATTGTTATTGTTGTTATTTCCGTTGTTATTATTAATATTGTTATTATTTCGGGGATAATTGTTTCTCCCACGAAATCTTCTGTTATTTCCACGATAATAAGTGGGTCTTTGACTGAAATATAATACGGAGTTCTGTTGCCCTGTTGCTTCAGTGCAACTGCTTACAAATTTACTCACGGCTTCATTCATATCATTGAATTGGCCTGCTTCCATGATAAGTTTTACTTTTTCATTAGAGCAGTTTTTTGTAATAGCTTTTACTGCAACTTGTGTAGAGTATTTGTTAGCTAGTTCACAAGATAAACCATCAGATATATATGCCGTTTCAAGTGACTTTGTGAGATTTTCTATTTCAGTACAGTATGCAGTTGGTGTTTTATTGTTTTGTTTTATGCTCATCAGTTTAGCTGACAAAACATGCACTGATTCACCTTTAACGGTTACTTTGAGCTTAGTGATAATTTCTTCTATTGTAGATTCATCACCTATGAGATTTCTAGCATTTCCCTTAAGCTTTGTTTTAATTAGCGATATTGCAGAAGATTCGTGTATACCCTTTATTAAATTAACTAATTGTAAGGAGTCTATGAATGACTGCAAATTTTCTGATTTTCCATCAAATTCCGTAATCAGCTTTGAAGCTGTATTTAGGAATTCTACCAATGTTTGTGTCATTTTAGTATCTGTTTTATTGTCTGTTGTTAAATTTACTGTTTCGTGTAGAGTCTCAGGTAGTTTAATCTGTATATTTTTTAAAGCGGCTATTTTTAAGACTTTGGTTTTTAAATCCAAAAAGAATCCCTCTGCTGCAATCTTGTGACTAAGTGTCAACCGATTATAGTTTACATTAAATATAATTCTTATTTCCTCAAGTCTATTAAGTAGGATTTGGAAGTGATGTTGAATGGTCTCTTCCTTAGTTGGTCTTTCAACATTCAGGCACTTATAAGAACGATCGAAGTGCTCTTTAATTAACCCAACCTTATTCAATATATCTTTCCATTCCATCTAAACTTTTCTAAATCATTGGTTCTATTATATTTTATCTAGATTATCTGCTCTGCTAACATATTTTTTCTTGAGTCTTCTATTGTGCATTTGGTAAATACGAATTATAAAATTTATTATTATGATTACTGTTATTATTAATAGATAGATTTTATAGTTAACAAATTTGTTTTTCCCTCAACTACTTCTACTTCATTGATGACATTGGCCTTGGGCCTGTCAAATTTTGTTTCTGATTTACACATAGAAAAATTAACGTAAGAATCCCTTATGAAATTAAAAATTAAAAAAAAAATCCCTTCTGAAATTAAAAATTAAAAAAAAAATAGATTTTAAGTTTGAAATTTACATCAAATATATTTTAATAAAATGTAAGAGTAAAATTATGTAAGAGTAAAATTATCTAAATGTCTTATTTTTCTAAAGAAAATTAATTAAAAGTGTATAGGTTTAAAAATGTCTTTCAAGAAAAAATAATTTTGTATATTATTATTATTAAAATATTTTTCCTCAGGTTTTGCCTCGAGCGATTTGTTCGCTTATAGGCCCTCAGAGTGCAGATAATAAGGCCCGCACATCTGTTTTATAGTAAAAAAAAAAAATTTAATTCTTTGTTTTTCTACTTTCCATTAGAAATTCTAATTTGGAAATTCGTTCCCAAATTTTGGTTGCTCGTTCCCAAGGTGGTGGTGGTTGTTGGTTTAGTTCCCTCAATAGGATAGCTTTCTCCCTCTTTAGTTTTTGAGTGTAGCCTCCTCTTCTTCTAGGCTTTTTGGTTTTAGGTGGTGTTGATGACGTAAGGGTTTCCTTATTTTTGTTCTGGCGTGCCCTGTATTCCTCCAGGGTTATGGGCTGTGGTCCCTCTTTCATTGAAGATAAATAAAATTCCTTATGTCCAAATTGCCTTTTGGCCAGGCGGTTCTTCTTTGACGCAGCTGACGGCTGATCCGTCAGGACAAAATTATTATTAATAGAAAAATGTTTTATTCTTGCGAGCAACCCGTGGTGTTGCTCGAGCAAGTGTAATTTTTTTTTTTTTTCTTATTTATTATTTATTTTTTTTGTTTTCTTTGGGTGCTCTACAAGGAAGCACTCCAAAGAACTGGCAGGATCGCCATGTAATTAAAAGCCTTTTTATTTCTTAATGAAATTGAATTCTTTATTTAGTGCGGCTAGTACGCACTGTTTGTACTTGGTATAAGAATTGATTTTAATTGCTAAGTAGCTCGACTTTTATACATAATAAATGCTTATTAAGCATTTTCATTACAGTGGAAGGTATAGCGGTTTGCTCAGCATTTACTTACAATCTCGCAGACACTTGTCCAATAGTAAGAGTGGTGATAGTATTACTATTGACGACTGTGTGTACTGCTAGTATTGTACTCATACACACACACACAGCGCACAACACTCAAGTGGCTAATTCGTATTACATGCGCCGGGTTCATTGCATGTAACTGAAATTATGTGTGCAAGCAATGTTAATATAAAAGACACGCTACAACGCTGTACAAGAAATTGTTAAATTTGTCTATGGCCTCAGATGGAGACATAGTAAAACATATTAATTTGTTCACAGAAATTGCTGACAAATTAGAGGAAATCGGTATTTCTCTGCAGGAGGAGCTTTTGTCCATAGTTTTGTTATCTAGTTTGCCGCAAGAATATGAAAATTTCGTCATAGCAATGGAAACTAGAAACAGTTTGCCAAAATTAAATTCTCTGAAACTGAAACTTTTGGAAGAAGGGGAAAGAAGAAAAAATGAGAGAGAAGACGTTACAAATCAACAGGCTTTTGGTGATCGTGCAAGGTGCGAAAGAAGGAACGAGAAGGAAACACGAAACTGCAAAAACAAGCAAAAATTAAAGGGAAAATGTTTTTCGTGTGGTAAAGATGGTCACTACGCAAATAAATGTGACATGAAGAAACAGAAGCAGCAGCAACAACAACAGTCGTTTTCTATTTTAGCAGTGGCTGATACGTTAGAACAAAATAAATGGTATGTTGATAGTGGCGCCACCGCGCACATGTGTAACAATCGTAACATGTTTACAACGTTTGAGCAACATGAAGAGAAAATATCGTTAGCTGGCAACAAGTATATAATAGCAACGGGCAAAGGTAATGTCAACATCAGGTCGTGCAACATTAATATTACTTTGCGAGATGTTTTGTATTGCTCGGAGTTACAGGCGAATTTTATGTCAGTTAGTAAAGGTGTGGAACGTGGATATATTGCTACATTTAAGAATGATGCAGCCTACCTAAAGGACAAATATAACAGCAACGTTATTGAGGCCGTTAAGCAAAATAATTTGTTCGTCGTTGTTTGTGATGCAGTTCCAGTTAGCCTTGAACCCAGTTTACCACAACCGTAAAAAACACTTCGATATCAAATATCATCATGTTCGTGACGTAGTGCGCAATAAGGATGTTATTTTGCAGTATTGCCCAACGCAAGAGATGGTAGCTGATATACTGACGAAGAACCTACCTAGAGTGAAACACACATATTTTATGAAATTCATGAATATGTCGTAATTTATTATCATCTTTAATGTAAAGGACATACATGTTGAGGAGGAGTGTTGAATAAATGGCAACCCTACTAATTGCAACATGTACGTTCTCTAGCTTTTTCTTTTTATTATATCATTCTTTCTTTTAACGTTCGTTAATATAATATTTTAAACTTTGTAGTTAGTCTTAAGAATAATCTCAATGAATTAACACCAATACTCCCTTATAGGACTGTTAGAAATTTTGCAGCCTACCATTGTACTTCCAAACTCTGAAAATTTCTAAGAATAAATGGCAACATCTGCAGGTCCTCAGATTTTTGTTTCCATCAGACTATCATCACTATTATGATAGTATCCTTATGAGTTATAATATCTATGTATGTATTTCCTTTTTAATAAATTTAAATAAAGTCGAACTTCCCTATAATGAATCTGTATGGGACCATACAATTTCTTCATTATAATATAAAAAGTTTATAATACAAAAGAAATATTTGTAATCCAAATTTTAATAATAATTTAATGAAAAATTAAATTTGATGAACTTAAGCCTGATTAAAAATATTAAAATTTGGATTAAAAAATCATAAATTTTTTTTTTTTTTTTTTTAATTTTTTTTTATTATTGAATCTTTCTTATCGAAATTTACAATATGTATTCAAATCTTAATTCTACTTGTTGTTTATTAGTTGTTACCAGTGTAACCACTAACTGCTGTATTCAAATTTTAAAAATGTCTTCTAGTTAGGCTCAAAGTATCGGTTCTTTTTAGCCTCTGGTGACCTTCGAACTGAAGCAGATCCCGAGCGAGGTAGTTAGGGTGGGCCATTAGTTTATCGATGTAACTTATTGAATATTTTTTAATTTCCTCCTGGATAGTGGGGACGTTGAGATCTCTGTGGATAATATCATTACGTATATACCATGGGGCGCAGACAATTTGTCGTAATATTCTAGACTGTCTTCTTTGAAGCTTTTGGGTGTTAGATGCGCATGCAGTACCCCATAATTGGATGCCATATGTCCATATTGGTTTTATGATGGACTTGTATAAGAGAATTTTGTTGTCTAAAGACAAATTTGAGTTTCGACCGAGAAGCCAATGCAGTTGAGCTGCTTTAAGTTTCATAGCCGTTATTTTCGCTTCAATATGACGCGACCAGGTCAAGCGTCTATCTATATGAATTCCCAAGTACTTAACATGGTTTTCTACCGGAACAGTGATGTTATTTATTTTTACAGCTGGGCACGTTTGTCTTCTGAGCGTGAAAGTTAAGTGAGCACATTTAGCCGGGTTAACCTTTATTCTCCATTTTTCTAGCCAGGTCTCTAGTTCATTGATGTGGGACTGCAGATTTTGCGATGCGACTTTTGGGTCATGGTTAACACTAATAAATGCTGTGTCGTCTGCAAATGTAGAGGTATGCGTGCTCAGGTTTGTTGGCATATCCGCTGTGTATATTATATATAGAAGCGGTCCTAATATGCTGCCTTGGGGGACACCAGCAGTAATTTTCTTGAGGGGGGAGTATTTATCTTGCGACCTTACTATGAATGATCTGCCTGTTAGATAGCTCTCCAGAAGCTTGTGAGTGTTTTGAGGAAGCATTCGTGCTATTTTGATGAGTAGCCCATCATGCCAAACTTTGTCAAAAGCTTGGGAAATGTCTATAAACAGTGCTGAGCAGTATTGCTTTTTCTCAAACGCCGATCTAATAAGGGTGACAATTCTATGCACTTGTTCTATTGTACCATGTTTCGCTCTGAATCCGAACTGGTGATCCGGGATGATGTCGTGTTCATTTAGATGAGGAGTTATAATTAAAACGAATATTTTTTCGAAAAGATTCGATAGGATTGACAATAAGCTAATCGGTCTGTACGACGCAACCTGGCTAGCATCTTTTGTTGGCTTGGGAATCATCACAATTATAGACCTCTTCCATGAGGATGGGAAGTATCCGACTCTTAATATAGCGTTAAAAATGAGCAGCAAGATTCTGGAAGCAGACGATGGTAGGTTTCTTATCATTGACCCTGTGATGCGGTCAGGTCCGGGAGATTTTCTAATATTCACTTTTTCTATTGCAGATTTTACTTGAGTTATGTTAAATTTTAATGGATGGTTTACCTTATCAGGAATGATTGGACGACAGGAACAAGTATGTGCATCATGTGGCGTGAAAACTTTCTCAAGGTGGCCCGCGAAAGCGTTTAATTTTTCATGTGTGTTTTTGGCCCAAGTGCGGTTTTCCAGTCTTAATGGAGATTCTTGGGTTATAGGGTATTTCATATGCCGTACGGCCTTCCATAAGCTATAATTGGAGTTTTTTGTGGCGTCTAGGCTGTTTAGATAGCCTTCTATTGCAGACTCGTGGTTCTGTCTCAATTTGTTGCGAAGAGTGGTCAGGCATAATTGTAGTTGGACCTTAGTGGTTGGGGAACGACTGTTTTGCCATTGTCTTCTTAACTTCCTTTTTTCTCTGATAAGGGTCTCTATATCCGTCGATGTATTGTAAGGAGCACGTTTAATTGTCCGCTTGATTGGGGTTGCATTTCTTGCTGCAGTATCCAAGACTTCTGTAAATCGGTCGAAAGCTATTTGGATGTCAGATGAATTTTTTAGGGGAATGCACTGTGATCGGTGAGAGCTCACATACATTTTATACTTTAACCAATTTGTGTTTCTGTTTGGATAGGAAATAAAGTTTGCAGCTGCAGCGTCAGAGTTACCTTTTAAAATGAGGATTGAAGGTGAATGATCAGACGAAAGATCGTAGGAGGAACTAACTAGTACCTGATCGCGCTTGATGTTTTTAATTACAGCAAAGTCAATAAGGTCTGGTAGCTTATTGAAGTCGGTTGGCCAATAGGTAGGCTCACCACTCGATACCACATCAAAATTATTTGCAGTTACGGTATTGTATAGCTGATTACCTCTAGGACTAATAAGTTTGGAGCCCCAATATGTATGTTTAGCGTTGTAGTCGCCAGCAGCAATGAATTTCTGTCCCAATGTGGAGAAGAAGTTTTGAAATTTATCGTGTACAATTTTGTGCCTCTGGGGACAATAAACGGATGTTAACGTTAGATTGAATTCAGTAAGAATTATAGATGTGGCCTGGATACAATCTTCTTCGAACTCTGGCAATCGTAAGTGTCTGATGTGTTTGTGCACAATTATGGCTGTGCCACCACAAGCTCGTCCGCTGGGATGTTTTGTGTCATACGTAAGGTATCCATTTACCCTAAAGCTGTTTTTATGAGTAAAGTGTGTTTCAGAGACAAGAAGTACGTCGATTTCATGCCTATGAAGAAAGTTTGCAACTTCGTATTTATGTTTGGATAACCCGTTTGCATTCCAGAAACATATTTTTAACTGGTTCATTTTTTGTTGAGTAGAACTTGCAGGAGCATGTTCTGGTTTCGCATCAATTCCTGAAACATGTTCTGCATAGTGGCCATGAAGTTATTCATAGTTTGAATTAAATTTTCAATTGAGGTAGGCATATTTCCAGAAGGCATTTGTAGACCTTCCCTAGGAACATTTGCGTATGGAGGTTGCTTTGCGTTAGAAGTACTCGGGGGAATTTTCGCATTAGGGTTTCCCTTTAAGACTTGGGCATATGATTGGTTTTGATTGTTTGTTTGTGAAGTACTAGCAATAGAGCCAGCGGCTTGGCTGGGCGCATGTGACGGACCATGTTGGGAGTGAGTATATTTTTGAACTAAAGCAGGTTTTTTTAAATGCAAGAAGACTCTACAACCCCTATAGTTTGCCGTGTGATTTTCGCCACAGTTGCTGCATTTCTTTACATTCGGGTCAGCTTTAGAACGATTACATTCGGCGGTTTTATGAGCGCCGCCACAAACCACACATACGTGAGGCAATTTACAATATGATTTTGTATGCCCATATTCCTGACAGTTTGTGCATTGGGAGGGACCCTTTCGTTTTAATGGCTCCTCAACAGTTATTCTTCTGTTGAGTAGGTAGCGCAAGTTGTATATGGGATGAACTGAAATTTTGGTTTTGATAACCGATGAATCAAACGATATTTCAACGCGGTGCATTGGTTGAGGAACTTTATTCCTGTTCAAAATATTATGCACAGATTTTACCTCATACCCCTCTAGCTCTATGGCAGAATTTATTTCCTCTGTAGGAACAGAACTATCTATGCCTTTTATGACAATAATCAATCCCTTAGCACTTTTTAATTGATATGTATAGTAACTTTTATTTTCTGCGTCCAGGTGTCTTGATATAATACGAAAGTTCGTTTCTGTACTGGCTTGAATTTTGGTTTCTTGAATTTGTCCGCGTCGTATAGAAACGACGCAGAAATTATTCTTACCTACCAGTTGAATCAACATGTTGACTATGCTATTTGATGTTTGCTCCCGCAGATAGATAGGGGGCGGTTTAACTTCTTTAGTGGCTGTTCCATGTGCTGATTCTGCTTCTTCATCGTCAGGTATGGATAGTACAGAGAAATCTGTTACCATTTGTTGGCAAAGAGACTACGTTAGAGCCTTTGTATTGTTTGTCCATGCGTTCCTGTTGGGTGGACCTAGGGCTAGCCTTTCTCTTAGTTATTGTAATATATCTGTCCATGCCTGTTTGCACTTTAGTACTTTTTGGCACAGCTCCTGTATTTATTAATGCAAATCGTGATGTTCCAGGTTTTTCGTTATTATTCCTCTGGTCGGCGACTTCACACTTTGAACCACATTTACGGTCGGATCAACACACTTGCTCAGGTTGGGCACACTTGCACTTAAATTGCTGTATGAAAAACCAGTTGCGCTGGCAATTTTTGCACTTAAATAATTTTTATTTAATTCTGGGTATCGAATGTTTTCATTGCTCACGCTCGGGGAGCTTACCACAATATACGCATTTCTGCTATTTGTGCTGGGCCTACTCTCCTTATTGGGAGTATTTGTGAGGCTCATTCACAAATCTCTTCGGGCACCTTAGTTACTGTTCTTTTTTTCAGCTATTACAAATATTTTTTTTTTTTCACCTATTACAAATATTTTTTTTTTCACTTCGAATTTTTTTATTTTTTTTATTTTTCTTACTCACTGATACACGTCCGTACTCGTCAAGAGCTGGCTCGAAACTGATATAATAGTCTGGTAGTGTATAAAGTCATTTCTGAAAAATTAAAGTAATAGAACTATAAAAAAAAAAGCTTTACAAAATACATAACTGAAATTTAACTCATAGAATAAATTCGAAAAATGAAAAAAATGTTTAGAAATATTTTTATTAGTTTTTTTAAAATAATCTGTTTTTTTTATTAGGATTGCATTCTTCCAAGTGGCCCTTCATCAATATCCTGAAAAAGACAGTTATTCTTAATTTTTGGAATAATTTCCTTTTTTGTTTTTTTATAAAGTAGTGGAATATAGACTGTTCAGCTTTATTTTGTGTTAATCCTTTAGAATTATTAAATTGTAATAATATCTTTCTTTGGAGAAGTACTACTTTGTCCAACATTTATGTTAACTTAATATGGGAGCTGCTATCAACACTACGCTTTCCTTTTTCTTATTATTTTTCAGAAATTTTACCTAATTAAAATTTACTTTTTGCAACGTACATAGCGTTGTAAGAATGCGATACGGAGTTCTCTTGAAAAAATTCGATATATACATGTTATGTTATATGAGTCAAATTGTTATTTGCTAAATTTGTTCATTGTAAAAAAAATTTTTTAGGAGATCAAAATACTTTTTAATTATAATGAAAAATATGGCTTTTTAAAATCAATTCGTAGCTAAATTAAATGAAGTTACATTTTCTAGTTTAAACCACTACTTATTAGTAATAAAATCATTAAAAAAATTATCATATATATCAGGCGCGGATTTATGGGGGGGAAATAAGGAAATTCCCCCCCCCCCCCCGTAAATTATAAAAATATGTTTTGTTAATTTTGATAATGCAAGAATTCCCAATAATAATATTTTTTTTAATGTACAAAATTTTTGGAAATCCCAGCAAGGTTTTTTTGTTTTTTTTTTTTTATGGAAGTTCTAACGAAATTTTCAATAATCCTAATAGTTATTTAATAGATATTTCAAATGAAAAATCTAGTTTACCGTATTCAAATACTTACTATTCTACATTCAATACCAGCAGGTGCCATCTACATTCGAAGACTAAACGTTTGACTTGATAATTAGTGCGGTTGAATTATTAATATGCCCTAGTAAATGCAATATTTATGTATGTATGTGTTAAATGAATCAAAATTCTATTCGATAATTTTTGACGAAAGCACGAATTTGTCAGGGAAAAGCCAGATTTCCTTATCTTTAAGATATTTCAACATGCAACAAAAAGTTTATAGGGAAGAATTTATTGGCTTGATTGTAATCGCATTTGAAGAGGCTTCAAATGATATTGTTGACGTTGATGCGCAATGATTTTCTCCTCTATGGTATAACAAAAACCGGCTTCGCTAAGTAAAGCTTCTCTGCGTAGTCGGCCTTCGTTCGGAAACAAGGCATATTTTAGAAGCTTAACTTAGCGAAACCGGTACTTGTTATACCATAAAGGAGAAAATCCTTTATGGTACTTGTCCATGGACACTATGATACTGGATATTATGAAATGCCACCCATCAATAGTGCTTAAAGCTTTGACAAATTTTGGTCTGACCTAATAAATTGTGTAGGAGATGGAACAGATGGGTATCCTCTGATGTCAGCAGAAAATGGAGCTGTTAAAATACTCTGGAAACCGCGACAAATGCGAAACAACCGCCTTGCTATTCCCATAAATCAAGAAACTCAATTCCAAAAAGCAATAAATTGCCATTAATACAAGAATTTGTATCATTTGTTAAAGAAACGACAATTTTTTTTAAATATAATCATCCCAAGCGAAACACAGTTTTAGCAAAGTATTTGGGAGCCAAACTCTCTACATTATGCGATCACGACTCAATTTAACACTTTGCAACAAGTGCACATCATATAGTAGAAGCTTTGGGAAAATATCTGAGTGGAAAGGTAGTATCTCTACCTTTATATTTAGGAACTCACTTAGTACTTTTGAATTTATTTGCGGAATATACATATTAAGGCCCGTTTTCACAACTTACCGATAGCTAAAAGTATACTTTAAAGTGCCTTATAAAAAGTGTTCCATTATTAAAAATTAACTTTAACCTAAAGTGAACCATAATGTAGATTAAGGTTCATCCTACCTGGTAGGTTAAAATGAAGTTGTAACAATGGAACACTTTTTACACGGCCGATAAAATCCTACCTTTAGCTATCGCTAAGTTGTGAAAACGGGCCTAAGTGTGATACTTGATGTAACACAGCCACTTAGTATCATTTTACAAAAGCAAGATATAGATCTTCAAAAAGGATCAAGCCTTATCAAAACTTTAATCATGAGCCTTGAAGGGAACAGAAATAAAACAAAAGAATATTTCAAAGCGATTTTTGAATAAGTTTAAGTTATTTGCGTTCAAATCGAGGTTCCAATAAAATAGTTAAAAAGTGCAATACAAATGTAAACCCTAATTTGTAAGTTAAGATGTGATATTATTAAAGTTCAAAAATTTATTATAATTATTATCTAATTGTCTAGATTTTTATGGAATAAAAATAACCCCTGATGAAGTTCGAAAAAAGCGAACGAAACGTTGGGAAAAGAAAATAAATTAACCATAAATGTTTTTTAATTACATTTGGTAAAAAAACGATTGATCATATTAGCCCGTGAGGAAAACAAAAAACCTCAATAATAATATTAAATATAACATTGATCATAAAACAAAAATATAAACGAAAAGACAAGATTTTAACGAAATAATCACATCCCAAATGTTGAAGATTACTACCGAGTTGTTACATTCCTCTTATTGAATTTATTTTAGAAGATCTCAAAACACCTTTCCCAATACTGAACATACCTAAACTTCTACCTCAAAGTGTAATCAAGTCATATATATAAAACTGTTAAAACCACAACTAGCTGATGAGCTGATTATATTTGATAAAAGAGATAAACACCTACTAACATCTAAACTTGAGCCTAATCTGTCAGATAACGTTGAAGATGCTTTAATAAACTGTGATGAAGATATCTACCCAAATCTAAGAAAAATATTTCAAATGTTCGTTTCAATGCTCGTCAGTAATGCTACGAGCGGGAGGTCATTTCCTACCCTTCGTCGAATAAAAATAAGACTCAGATCAACAATGACAGAAGACATACTGTACTGTCTAAATTTGCCTCACAAGAAAATCAAAAATTGCTTATTTAAAAATAGTAATGTGTTTTTTTTTAATATAATATACACATATTGTTTTTAATAAACTTTAAAAAAACAAATTTTTTACTTTTTGTATCATACAAAATTTCCCCCCCGTAAAGCTCAAGCTGGATCCTCGCCTGTATATATAAATATATCCTATTTTTCTGGTAATTTAACACAAATATTTAATTATTTAATATTTTAAATGTTTGCTTCACTTAATACTAATATACTTTCGTTGATGATACGTCTTTTTGTTTCTGAAAATTACAAATTTATAAAACGTAACACACACAACTTAAAAAATAATAATAAATTTAATATTTTTTCCTTAAAAATATATCGGTTATCGCATTTTTAGCTGAAATATTTAAAATTGCTCATAAATCTCAAATAATAAACATTTTACAAAGTTTTCTGCTTTGCATGTAAACTTATGAAATGTGATGTTAGTCTGCATTTAAGATGACGATATGTGCAGTTTTTTTAATTTTTTTTCCAATAATTTTTTCCTTCAAAAAATCCAACAGACACTTTGGCTGGTTGCCTTTACCAAAAATATTTTACACAAACAAATACAGACAGGCATTTCGAGCTGTGATCATGCAAACTGTCAAGCAACAACAACATTACTAGTGAGGATCGTTTCTAAAACTTTTTTTTTCCTCATTTTTCATGACTGAAGAAAGGCAAAAATGGATTTTTCCTCAAAAACATAAATGAATTTGGCGAAATATTACCAATTCATTTATGACGGTGAAAAAAGTTACATATTTTACATTTTTCATTTATGAAAAAAATTCAAGAATGGTGGAATATGAGCGATCGCATATGAATTTCTCTGAACTCTGCTTAGTATACTTTGGTTAAAACTATGATTACGAAATATGCAGTAAAATACTTAAAAAGGCTTGAATTGCATCCGAACCCACTAGCTCGAAATATTTTAAATGATAGCGGCCACACTCGCTTAAGGAGAAGAGACACAGCAGCACTTACCCAATTTGATCAGCGATAAACACCTTTAAATGTGAACAGAACCCGTGATGATGAAATTTTTGTCTGGCACTGGCAGGACACAAAATAAAGTATCAGGATAAGATTTGATTAATTATTGTTAATCATATTTAATATATGAAGATTCAATAAATAAATAATAAATGAAAAAAATAAAGATGTTGAAAGTTTATAAAACTTAGACGATTACTGTTTTTAACAGTGTAAGTATAACAAGTAAGAAACTATAGTCGGCCAAGCCCAACCATATGATACCCTACAACACAGTATTTAAAACCAATTTCGAGAGTGCAACATATTCGGCACCCATGGAGAATCATGCTTATATGTCCATAGCAATATGGATCTATCTTTGTTTTCAATTTCATTAAAATCGGTTTTATAGTGTCTGTGAGCCAGAAATTGTCCTCTATCTCCCCTCGTGGTCCTATTTTAAAAAAAGGCATAGCTAATGTAACCATAAAAATATGGATCTGTCTATGTTTTCAATTTCATTAAAATCGGTTTGATAGTTTCTGAGAGGTAGTTTCCCCATATCTCCCCTCTTGGTCCTACGAACTGGCCCATTTTCAATAGGCTTGGTTCTTGTGCCAGTCAGAACCTATGACTCAAATTTGATCAAATTATCTCCAAAATTGTGGCCTGTACTTTGCGCACAAGGTTACAATGGCAGCCAGGCTGCCAGCCTGCAAGTTTGTGAGCTTCAACATTAATTGCACATTGAGAAATTTTCTTTAACGTAAACTCCAAGTTAAACACCTTCCCGATGAAAAGTCTTACTTATATTATTTATAACGTTGAGAATGTATTTTAAAAAACAAAAATACAACTCATTATTATCATTTAAGTTTTTTATATATCTTTTGCAGTATCGATGGCACCGATATTAGCACGAAGCCAAAAAAAAAATTTTTTAGCGGTTAAGTGTGAAAATAAACATAGATTTTAAATGAAAATAGATCTTTTCCAAACCATTAATTAATTTAAGAAGAAAAAACAGCACAACTGAACAAACTCATCGAATAGTAAATGTCAAAGGAAAACCCTTTGAAGAAAACAATTTTTTCAGCCCTTTTCATCGATGTTTCTCAAGCTATTGATAAAGTCTGGCAAGAAGGCTTATTACATAAATTGAAGAAAAACTTATCCGAAAACACACACAAGCTGTTAGAAAGCTACTTATTCGGTCGTAAATTATTATTAAAGAAGTAAACTCTTTATGTTCTTCTCAGGCAATTGACGCTTGAGTCCCACAAAGCAGCATCTTGGGCTCTCTATTATACTTAATTTATACTTCGGACATGCCAACAAAACAACTACAACAAAACTTCAACCTTTGCGGATGATACAGATATTCTTAGCGTACACGAAAACATCTAGATTGGCGCTTACCGTGGAAAAGGCATATATGTAGAAGAAAAATTAACTCAAATAAAACGTAAAACAACTCAAATGAATTGGTTTATTTAAAGAAGTTATTTTCTTAGTCTCGATTGCAAACTTCTATTTTACAACTCAGTTATGGGACACTGCCTCAGCCTCTTATATCGAAAAAACTTTAAGGTGCCAAAATAAGCTTCTTCGAATAATACTAGTTGCTTCCTGGTATATTTAAAACACAAATATTCACAAGGATCTCAAAGTGTCATTGGTTAAGACTATGATTATGAAATATGTAGTAAAATATTTAAAAATGCTCGAATTGCATCCGAATCCACTAGATCAAGATATTTTAAATGTTTTCGGCCAAACTCGCTTAAGGAGAATAGATACAGGTGGACTCATCTTTTGAACTCCCTAAATTTCACATACGAATAAATGAATTTAAATTTTAGGCGTAAATGTTGGATTCCATAAGAACCACTACTGTACTATATATTAGATGGAAGACCCCTTCAAAAAATCAAAATTACAAACTTATGAGGGACAATTTACATATTTGTGAAATAAAAAAACTGCAATGGTCAAGCTATTGATGCTATCCGAATGATTTTTTTTATTAAATTTTGGTTAATTTTTCTTACCTTTAAAGAATAGTTTATGAAAATTGGTGCATTTTTTGGCAGCATGCATTCAGCATCTTGTAGTAATTCAATCTGTTTCGAAATGGAAGATGGTAGTATAACAGCATAACAGATGGGATCGATTTGTTCCTTGCTTTCAAGTGAGTTATGCTTTAGGCTCTTTGATAAATTAAATTTAAATTCCTCAAACATTTTCCGCATATCTGAGTTTTCCAATATTTCAATATAGCTTTGGATCATAGTTATTCGCAAATGCAGTAGCATCAATTGTGAAAGTCGAGGTTTTTCCAAGTTTTTGTTCTCCCATTTTTCGCTACTATCATCAGAGAAATCTTCTTCAATATATTCACGTTTTTGCTGAATATATTTTGCTTCGTCAATAAGCGAACAAATAAATGAAGCAGTTGGCCTACTTATATTATGTTGACACAAATCAAAACATAATTTAATTCTCGTCTGAAGATGTTTTTCAACCCAATTGTAGTCGTCATCGTTATCATTGTCCCAAGGCCTCCATATATGATTATAAAAAAATCTAAGGCGATCGATACAATCTGCAGTTCTCTCAATATTCAGTTCTGTATTTTCTTGAACAATTGTAGGCCAGAGATCTTCCAGAGCAACCTCATGACGCTCTGGTAAATGAACATTCTCATCCTGAACGGCTGTTATACAATAAACAGCATTAAGATTGCGAAAATTTACTTGTTCTACAAAGCCAAACACGATGGATGGATAACAAATTTTAAATTTTTCGCAAATATTTCGAGGAATTTTCCATAACGCTTGCCATCCTAAAATAAAAATGTTTCTTTTCATTTAGTTCAGTAAGAATTTTTTGCATTTTGATTTTTTATTTGATTTTATTATTTAGTTTTTATATTATTTATGGGTAGTTTGCAAGATTTTACAAGTCGTACGTATTATAACGAAAATGCATCTCTGATCTAATTATTGCTTGAAAATTAAAATTAAAAAAACAGTTAAAACTTAAGTGCCGGTTCACACACGTCAAGTTTGACTCTTCAAGTCTTGATCTTTTAGGAGAGAAGGGAAAAGAAAATGCCATTTCTTTTCCCCCTCTCCTAAAAACTTAAGACTTGACGAGTCAAACTTGACGTGTGTGAACCGGCACTAACTTGACAGAATTGTACTTTTCTCAAAATACGTACGACTTGTGTGATCATGTAAATTACTACATTTTGTTTTTTTATATGCTATTTTTTACATATTTCAAAAAGATTAGGAACGTTAATATATGTGATAAGAAAGTTAATTTTCGGTGTGAAAGTAAAGGTAGAAGTGCATAACACGCGTTAGTGCGCGCGCGCTCTGTCGTCTTCTGTCAAAAAAAGTTAAACTAGTGTATTTTCATGGAACAAGCGACATAAGCGAATTTAAAAAAAAAGTTTAATTATGGAGGAAAGACTGATTGAGGAAATAAAAAAATATCCAGTATTGTACAAAAAAGGAAGCCAGAGCTATAAAAACAAAAAAAAAAGAGCTGAAGCTTGGAATTCTATAAGCAAAGTACATATTAAAAATTCCAGGTAAGGAATTATTTTGTATTTTCTTCATTCAAACAGTTTCAGTCTGCTTGCCAAACCCGTTGGAAGTCTTTGCGTGACCGCTTCGTTAAAGAGTTTAACAAAATTCACTTTGCATCAGGAAGCGCATGTGAAATAATAGAAAGCCAGTGGATATATTTCACTAGTATGCAATTTCTCCATGAACAAATAGTACCAAGGAAGTATGCATCTGCTAAAATGTATTGAATTGTGTATGTAATTTAAAAATTTTTTAGAACAAAATCCAGTATCCAATCGGACTCTTTTGATACAAGCGAAGATAATGATGTAAATTTCGATAGAATCTTATCAGAAAACTCTTTTGTTGATTACAGTGACTGTGTAATTGTAAGAAAAACATGTTAGTGTATTTGCAAATTTATTATAATAAAAATATATTTTTAGACCCCCATTGAAGATTGCTCAACTGAAAAACCGTAAACAAGTAAACGTAGCCGAAAAAGAAACGCTAATTCAGATGATCTTTCTGATTTTTTAACAAAAATGTCAAGTATTGCGGAAAAACGTTTTTGTTCTACTAATGAGGGGTCAGAAGATGATTAACATATGGGATTTTTTCTTATGGTGCAGGATCTCTTTAAAAAAGTTCCAGACAACCTTATTGATGATACCAAAATTTTTTTCATAAATTATTTGTATAATCTCATAAAAGATTCAAGTGGGAATACACAAATTTAGACTTTTCTGGCTTGACTGCCTGTTTTAAAAAAATTAAAACAAGTTAGTTAGTGAGAAAAATTGTTAAAAATGTATAACAATTGTTACTAGTAAAATTTTTAGTAAATGATACAGCTATTTAAAACAGCAATAAAACACGAAAATTTGTTTTTGGTTTTAATATAATTTCTCACTCACTCACTTGTTTAAATTTTCTAAAAACAGACAGTAAGTCAAGAATTAAACGTTTAGAAAATAAAGTTAATTTGTTTTATGTTATTATATTGTGTTGTGTCTTGTTAACAAAAAGGTTTAACAGCCAGTCCCACGATGTCACACGTTAACGTTCGCATAGAAAATAACATTTAAAACAAAAACAAATTTTAGAAATTGTTTTATTTTTAAATATAATTTTCTATGAGAACGTTAACGTGTGACATCGTGGGATTGGCTGTAAAACTTTTTAAAGCAACTTTGATCTCATGAATTCAATTATTAAAAAGTAATGCCTAACTAACGTTAAAAACAATCGGCAGTCTGGGGGAATTGCTCTAATGCGCTATAAAGCTCTTCAAACACGGCTGGTTGCATTCTAGTAGCTATGAAAAATTGCTCCGGGTCACTTTTTAGTTTTTAAAAAGTTGTAGCAAAAAAACCAGCACAATCTCTTTTGTAGTGTGACCTTCATTATTATTCTTGGTACAAACAACGAATAATAATTTGTGTTTATGGCTCACCACTTGAGTAACCAACCCAAGTGCTTGATAACAAAAATAACAAGATCATATTGCAATTGTGTCAGTTTGTTTGTGACTGTTTTGTTTTATGATAATAGTAAACAAACTGAGGAACACACACATTGGCAGATGTGTTGAATGTTGTGGGATAGAATTGCACTTATGTCGACCAGATGTGTAAAACTACATTGTGGAAGGTCGCGGTTTTTGTTATTGTGTATTGGGTCAAGATTATTATTAGAATTCTAGATTAATAACGTAAAATGTAAAAATAGTATTTAAGAGAAGAAGTTTTAGTATTAAGGGACAGTCAAGTCAAAGAAGCTAGAAGCACTTGAACTAGAAATAGTTCCGTATGCTTATAAGTAAGAAGATACAATAATTTAACTAAATAAAAATTAAGAATAAATAATATAAAAGAAAATATAAACGTTTGTTTGATTTTGCTGGATAAAACAAACTTATTACATGGCGATCCTGCCAAACATTCCTAATGTGCTAAGAAAAAAAAAACTAACACTGGGAATCGAAAAAAAAATATAACAAAACAAGGTGCCTAATTCATGCCAAGAATTAGAAGGTCGGTTCGGCAGAAGAACACGTCAAGGACATCAGATCCAGGAAGAAAAAGGAAAGAGCAGTGAAAATTTTTTTGTTGTTAGCGACAGAGTGCTTAAAATTTCTGCACCTGATGGACCGGAGGCGAGTTCGCCCATGATCCAAGGTTAGGTAAAATTGTTAAAAGTTCTGGTGCAAATGTCTGAGGCGAAAGCTATTGAAGCGGGTCCCAAGAAGCTGTCGATCGAAGAGTATAAAAAAAGAAATAGACCAACGCCAATAGAGCAGCCACCAAAGATACCGAGGGTAAAGCCACCAAAGCGAAGAGGCGGCTACGTTACAAAAATAAGGAGAGATATAGCAAATTTGAAAAGACTAATAAATTCTGATCCACCACCTCCATGGCAGCACGCTGCTAAGTACTGGGAAAGGATTGAGGAATTAGAGGAAACTTTAAAGTTATATTTTAAGTCAAAAAAGTAATAAAAAAAAAAAAAAAAAAGATGAAAAGTATCGTTATACAAATTAGTTTAGTAATTTGCATGTTTTTAATATTAACGTTTATAGCAAGGAACGAAAATAAACTAAAAGAAAAACTAATAGAAGGTATAAACGAATTGTTGGACGCGGTAGATTTGAAAAATTTGATTTCAAGTAATTAAAATAAATAAGAAAATTTTTTTTTTAACGAGAAGATGATGAAAGTATTAATAAAAAATACTGTAAAATTAATTTTAATTTTAATATTTTCACTAATTGAGCCGTTTATTTTGAAAGTGGCATAAGTCATTTCGGTTTTTAAGTCGAGATATTTTAGGGTTTGCGTTTTAACACGTTTAAAAATATGGATGCTAACTTTCGAGAAGATTCACTTGTATTTGATACATCATGATAATGATATTTTTCTCAGTATTTATTATTATTATTTATTATTATTATTTATTATTATATTTATTATTAACTCGATTTTGTTTGAAAAAGTGACTAATGCCACTTTCAAAATAAACGGCTCAATTATCGGTTTCTCCATAAGAGCATATGTGCTAATACAAGAGCGAATTGCAACTCTTAAAAATATATTCTAAAAATATCAATATAAAATGTCAATATAATTATTTCTCTTAAATAGAACAACAAAAATAAAAAACCTACAAAGATAAAAAAAAAAAAAAACATTAATACCTAGAACATATGGATCATCTGTATGCGAAATTAGATACAATCATAGTTAACGCAAAAAAATGCGCAAATAGGCCTTATTCTTTAGAAACCAAAAAAAACAAAAAACAGGAGGTAGAAAATATAGTTACAGAGGCTAACCATATATTAGCAGATGATAGTATTAGTGAAGAAATTAGAAGTATACACACTAAGAGGCTAAACAAGTTAGCAGAAGACATCCAAACATTGCTTAAAATCCACGTACAATCCATTAGGCCAAATACTACAGATAGGAACATAATGTCTGCCATCTTAGACATGAACGAATTCGCGACTATCGTCAAATTAGTCCAAATTTTTACGGGTAAGAAAGATGAGCTGCAAAGTTTCATCACAAACCTCAGCATAATTTCTGAAACAATCCCCAATGAAAAACAAAATTCGTTTTTCAACTTTATATTTAAATCCCGACTTGACATTAGAGTACAAAACAGAATTAAGCAAGGGCCTATACCAACAAACATTATCGAGCTATTAAATGCATTGAAATTGGCTTACAAGCCACAAAAATCCCCGAATGGGTATTAAGCGAACTAACTCAAATGTCACAAAAAGGTGGAAACGTTATGGGTTTCGCAAACAAGATCGAAAATCTAGTGACCGAATTGAATGAGATACAAATAGCCGAGGAACGTGAAGACCACCGTGCATCCATTATGAAAGCTAATATGAGGATATCATTTAACACTTTCGTTAATGGATTAGAAGACCCTCAATTAATGTCAACTATAGATGCAAGCCAAGTTACCACATTCACTGCAGCAGTAGAAATTGCTGAGAGAGCTGCGACACGTACGTCACAAAGAAGTGTCCTTTACCAGACGACAACAAGACGTGTAAATCGTGACACTGGAGCTAATAACCTGTGCTCTAGATGCGGACAATCACACGGAAGAAACTGCCCGGCACAAGGGAAAAAATGCAGCAAATGCGGAAAACTCAATCATTTTGCTAGGAAATGCCTCAGTAGGAGCGGCAATAATGATAATAGTGCGGGAAATAATTACAATAGGACCAGAAATCAACAGGCTTACAGTAGCAACAGGAACACAAGTAGAAATGACGACATTAATAGGTCAAGGAATGATAATCACAACTACAACAGGAACAGGAATAGAAACATAAATCATGTACAGAACCAGGGAAACTTGATAGGTCCGGAGACGGTGATACATCAAGAAACTCCGGGACAGAGCGATTAATACATAAAATTTATAATATTACCTCCGACCTTAGAAATTATATTAACTTTAACATAAAAGACACAAATACAACTTTAACATTTTTAATAGACACGGGTGCGGACGTATCTTTGTGTAAAGAAAACACATTACAAAATTATTAAGAAGACCCAGATGATTATTGCTTATTAACTGGTATTTCAAAGTACAAAATAAAATCTCTAGGCTCGACGATATTAAAAATAACATTAGGTGAAAGAGTAATAAATCAGAAAATGCAATTAGTTGACAGTAATTTCCCTATTAAAACTGATGGTATACTAGGAAGAGATTTTCTTTATAAATATGATTGTAATATCGATTATGGAAAGTATATATTGACCGTGAACATAGATAATGAGAGTGTAATGCTCCCGATATGCGACAAGACACTTAGAATAAATCAGGTGAGTGTCCCACCAAGAAGTGAAGTCATTGTACCTTTTCAACTGGAGTTAGAAGAGGATTCAGTAATCACTAGTCGTGAAATTACACACGGTTTCTTTTTAGCAAATTTAATAGTGCCCAAAACTGGTAATCAACATATAAGATTACTTAACGTTTTGGATAAAACTACAGTAATTACAAATCTCAAAGTTGAGACCACACCTTTGGAAAGTTACAATATTTATGCGTCAGGGATCAAAAAAGAGCTACAGTCAGATGATAGATTTCAGAAATTACTAGGTGAACTCGATATAGGTAGCAAAGATGATGAAGCGAAACAAGAGCTATTTGATATACTAAAAAAATATCAGTCTTTCTTTCATCTGGACGGCGAACATTTAACAACAAATAATTTCTATTCACAGAACATTCAATTAAACGACAATAACCCGGTATATATAAAAAGTTATCGTTTGCCCCAGGCACAGACAGAAGAAATAAATGCACAAGTAAAAGGTCTTTTAAAGGAAGGACTAATAGAACCCTCCATAGGTCCTTATAATGCTCCATTACTCCTAGTTCCCAAGAAAGGACAAACTGATTTAAAGAAATGGCGATTAGAAGTGGATAACCGGAAATTGAACGATAAGATAGTCAACGATAAATTTCCGTTAACTAGACTGGACGACATTCTTGATAGATTAGGAAGAGCAAAATATTTTTCAACCCTAGACATGACGAGTTCTTTTCACCAAATTGAGCTCAATACCAAATCAAGACCTTATACGGCATTTTCGACCCCAGATGGTCATTATCAATTTACTCGTTTACCTTTCGGTTTGAAGATTTCTTCTAACAGTTTTCAACGTATGTTAACCATAGCATTATCCGGACTAGACTCAGAAGCATTCTTGTATGTGGACGATATAATTATTTTTGGTTGTAGTTTGAAACACCATAATCAAAATTTAATTGATGTATTTGATAGACTTTCAAGATATATATATTAAGCTTAACGCTAAAAAATGTTGTTTTTTAAAACCAGAAGTGGTATACTTAGGTCATCTGATAACTTCAAACGGCATAAAACCGGATCCAAGTAAATTTGAAGCTATTACCAATTATCCAACCCCTAAGAACACAGATGATGTAAGACGTTTTGTAGCCTTCTGTAACTACTACAGGAGATTCATAAAGGATTTTGCAGATATTGCAAATTGTTTAAATAATCTACTGAAAAAGAACACTACATTTGAATGGACAACGGCTTTTGACAAACTCAGAACAAGTTTGATTAGTCCACCAATACTTCAGTATCCTAATTTCGGAAAACCGTTTGTGTTAACAACCGACGCATCTGATTTTGCGCTTGGAGCTATTCTATCGCAGGGCCCAATAGGCGAAGACTTACCTATATCTTACGCAAGCAAGGCTCTGAATAAGCATGAGAGAAATAAGCCAGTCATAGAAAAGGAATTACTAGCCATACATTGGGGAATACAATTCTTCAGACCCTATTTATTCGGGAGAAGATTTACGGTAGTCACAGACCATCGACCGTTGGTATCTCTGTTTTCTCATAAAAATCCAAGTTCTAAGTTAACTAGAATCCGGCTGGAACTTTCGGACTATGATTTCGAAATTGCTTACAAATGCGGACGCATTATCTAGGATTCAATTAAACTCTGACACATTAAAGGAGATGATACCTCATGAAATTGATGAGACGGTGAAGAAAACGCTGGTGATAACGAGAGGAATGAGGAAAAAGACGCAAGATAAAGTAAGGAATAATGAATACAGGAAAACTTGTGGTGAAGAACAAGGAGAAATCACAGGTAGGGATGCGACCGAGAAGAGCTGCGAATCTCAACATGAGCCTGATCAACTCAATATGTGGGACTGCACATCCATCAACGACATCAAGCGCGCGAAGAAAATTAAATTTATATTGGTGAAAAACCTAGGTACGGAAGTAAAGATTGAAGACAACAAAGGTCTCAATGAAATCCAGGTGAGATGTGGTGATAATTCTTATTATTTTGATAATACAGTGAAGAAACTATTATCTACATTGGAGAGTTTGAATTACAAGAATTATGCACTCAATAGAAGTGATGATGTATTCATCATGATAACCCACGAGGTAATTAAAAAGAAAATAAATGATAAAAGTATAAAAGGCGTCACGATATTTCTATACACAGATCCTCAAAGAATTACAGAGTTAGAAAAGCAGAACGAGTTAATAGAGTTATACCACAAGACACCATGCGGAGGACATTTCGGGGTACGAAAAACGATGTTGAGAATGAAGCAAAAATACATTTGGAAAAACATGTATAAAATGATAAAGAAGTATATATCGACATGTGATACATGCCAGAGAAATAAACGAATAAGGCACACGAAGGAACCACTTTGTGTCACAGATACTCCAACACAAAGCTTTGAAACAGTGGTTATAGATACCGTTGGACCACTACGCCCTTCGGACAACTATCGTTATATATTGACAATGCAGTGCGAGTTAACGAAGTATGTTGTAGCCGCACCGATGGAGACGAAGGAAGACAAATCTATAGCTAAGTCTTTGGTTGAAAATCTTATATTGAAATATGGGATATTCAAAACATTGAAATCAGACAGGGGTACGGAATTCACGAACGAGTTGATGAAAGAAATTTGTAACCTGTTGGAGATAGAACAGAAATTCTCTACGCCGTATCATCACGAAACTCTAGGAACGGTCGAAAGGAATCATCGGGTTCTTAATGAATATTTCATGTCGTTCGTGAATGATGGAAATTGGCATTTATGGATACCATATTACAGCTTTGCGTATAATACTACACCCCACGTTGACACTGAGTATTCGCCTTTTGAATTAGTATTTGGGAAGATACCTGGTTTACCAGGAGAACAAATAACAAACTGTAGCAAGGTATATAATCTAGACAATTATGCAAACGAACTGAAGCTGAGGCTTAAAATTTCGTTAGAAAGGGCAAGAAAGTTGATAGAAGTAGTAAAGAATAAGAGGAAATTAGATTCATATGGAAAGTCGAATAGCATTAATTTAGAAGTAGGCGACTTAGTTTTAATCAGAGTAGAAAGTAGGAAGAAGAACGAACCACCTTATCATGGTCCGTACGAGGTAGTAGATATTGATGATTTTAATGTTCTAGTAGAGATTAAGAATAACATTAAGGCTTTTCATAAAAACACATTAAAAAAATATTATAGAGAAAAGAAAAGAATTGTACATAAGAACTTAATTAAGAAATATGTATGTAAACAAAAATGTAAAACCATTTAGTATGTAAGCATGTTAGTATAATAAAGCATTGTAAGAAAAACCGTATGGAGAATAAGCGTAGTAATAAGTAAGAAAATTTTAACATAATTTTTAGTAAGAGTAATCCTACAATCTTCATCGGGAAAATTGTATGATTTCTCTCAAGGGCAAGGGTGAAGTGTGACCATTATTATTCTTGGTACAAACAACGAATAATAATTTGTGTTTATGACTCACCACTTGAGTAACCAACCCAAGTGCTTGATAACAAAAATAACAAGATCATATTGCAATTGTGTCAGTTTGTTTGTGACTGTTTTGTTTTATGATAACAGTAAACAAACTGAGGAACACACACATTGGCATATGTGTTGAATGTTGTGGGATAGAGTTGCACTTATGTCGACCAGATGTGTAAAACTATATTGTGGAAGGTCGCGGTTTTTGTTATTGTGCATTGGGTCAAGATTATTATTAGAATTCTAGATTAAGAACGTACAATGTAAAAATAGTATTTAAGAGAAGAAGTTTTAGTATTAAGGCACAGTCAAGTCAAAAAAGCTAGAAGCACTAGAACTAGAAATAGTTCCGTATGCTTATAAGTTAAAAGATAAAATAATTTAACTAAATAAAAATTAAGAATAAATAATATAAAAGAAAATATAAACGTTTGTTTGATTTTGCTGGATAAAACAAACTTATTACACTTTCCAAAAACATTTCCCGCACCCAAAATTTTCTTTTATTTAAAAGCGAACTAGAAATATTGACTGTGTTCCAAACAAACAGAACGAATTCAACAAAATCAAAAAAATCTGTATATGTTTCCAAATCCATTTTTAATGCACAAATAAGTAAACAAATAAAAAACAGCTGACAGGAATGGCTTTTGTAACGCGTGTTGTGTAACTTGCAATTTTTGACGCGCTAAAGTTTTTAAACGTACGATACTTGTCGACGAACTAACGCGTGTTATGTACTTCCACCTTAAAAGTTATCAGAGATCGTTATCATTCTTGTTTAAAAAACCGGCAAGGTAAATTTATTTGTATCATCATCTGAAATGCAAAACCACGTAAAAAATGTTTACTATTTAACAGGAGTTACATTTTTTATAATATCCAAAATAAACTATGCACTAGTTGAAAATAATAAAGTTTTAAAAAACCTCTACCAGCATTAAAAACCTTATTTAGCGAACGGTTTAAAAATTTGAAAATGACAGATGCGATTTTTCGCAGTTTTGAAATAGGTCTGTCTGCGTACACATATTTTGCGCAAAATCTTGCAAAACGTTGTCTGCTTACTCCAAATCTCTTGCAGCGAGAGAGCCAAAAAGAGAATTTTTTGACAGTTGGAAGTTAGAGAACTTGCAAAATGTTACTGCAGAAATTTCTGCTTGCAAGATTTTGCAAATAAATTGAACAGCTGTTTGTTTTTGTGAAATGAAAATAAAAATTTAACAATGGCAGAGGTAAGTAGTTAGAATTGTGTTGATTTTTAACGTTTATAATAAATAATAATAAACAAAACATTTTACTTCATGCTAGAAACATCCAAATATACAGTGTGACCGTGGCGTAAGTGGAGTGGAGATGGCAGAACCGATAGAACCAGCAGACCTTTGTGGGACAAACTTTGCAATTGAAGAGGCGAGTATTTGGAATTGTGTTCCTGGCGAGCACTTCACATCCAAATTATTTTTCTCCGTTGTCAAGCTGTTGGAGGGCACTGTATTGGGCATTTCATTTTTTTCCATTTTCCGGCACTATGTTGGGCATTGTAAGCAAAAGAAGTTTTATAAAAAACCCGAAAAATAAAACTAAAAACTAAGAAGAAATTGAATTTACCAAACTAATAACAGTGTAATAAACAAGTTTTTTAATTTACAACACTTTTTAAGCTTCACTTTAATTAATAATTTTTTAATTTATCCCGAGAATTCAATTTTGCGTACACATATGATTAAATTCTTTTGCTTTGTTATTGCAATTGTTTACACACTGATCAGCTGTTTTCTTGCAAAATTTCACTGGATACTGTCTGCGTACTTTTTTAGATTTTTTCAGCCGATAGAGTAATATTGGTCTTACTCTCCCAAAAAAATTTACTGAGTATTTGCTACTGGAAAAGTACCCAGACAGACCTAATGGTAGAGATCAGGCATGATAAAGTTAGTACAGTTGTACTTTTTCCTGTACTATTAGCATTGCACTGAAGTACTTCAACGGCATGTTTAGTACAATTCAAAAATTGCATACGATTAAGTTTTTATCATTAAATTTTTTACAAACTGTTTCTTTGCCATGAAAAATCAATCTAACCATTAGTAATTTTTTATCATTTTTATTTATCCAAATTTTCTTTAAGGTTTTGAAGTTTTAAACCAAAACATGTTATAAATTCAGCGTTAGTTGTGTTGTGATGTTGAATGAAGTCAGTTAACGCGTATAACTTTTACAATAAAAAAAATCATTTGTATCGATAACTTGAGCTTTTTATTATTCAAAAACTTATAATATAAAAAACTCATTGGAACTAAAACAAAAACTAAAAGAAATAACATTGAAATATAACAATGTCATGGGAAACCATGACATTGTGGTATCTTTATTCACCTACATTCTGGTTCACCTGACAATAAAAAACATATTGGGAAAATGGGATATACTGAAGGGACAAACTACAATACCAAAACGAAAATTCTTAACGATTCTCTAATTCTGATTAACCAGGCGCGGATTCAGGGGGGGGGGAGGGAAATAAGGAAATTTCCCCCCGTAAATTATAAAAATATGTTTTGTTAATTTCGATAATAGAAGAATTCCCAATAATAATATTTTTTTTTATGTACAAAATTTTTGGAAATCTCAGCAAGGGTTGTTTTGTTTTTTTTTTTGGAATCTCTAACGAAATTTTCAATTAGTATCCAAATCTTAATCTAATAGTTATGTATTAGATATTTCCAATGAAACATCTAGTTTACCGTATTCAAATACTTATTGTTCTACATTCAATCCCAGCAGGTGCTATCTATATCCATTAATACAAAAAGTTGTATCATTTGTTAAAGAAACGACAAAATTTTTTGAATATAATCATACCAGTCTTAGCAAAGTATTTGGGAGCACAACTCTCTACATTATGCGTCTTTGCAACAAGTGAACATCATATAGTAGAAGCTTTGGAAAAAAATATCTGAGTGGAAAGGAAGTATCTCTACCTTTATATTAAGGAACTCACTTAGTACTTTTAAATTTATTTGCGGGATATACATATTAAGTGTGATACCTATTGTAACACAACCACTTAGTATCATTTTACAAAAGCAAGATATAGATCTTCAAAAAGGATCAAGCCTTATCAAAATTTTAATCATGTGCCTTAAGGAAAAAAGAAATAAAGCCGAAGAACAATTTTAAGCGATTTTTGAAAATGTTAAAGTTATTTGCGTTCAAATCGAGGTTCCTATCGAAAATACAAGATTTGAATGAAATAATCTCATCCAAAATGTTGAAGATTACTACCGAGTTGTAGGTTACATTCCTCTTATTGAATTTATTTTAGAAGATCACATAACAACTTTTCCAATATATATCCTAAATGTATTGAACATACTTAAACTTCTACCTCAAGGTGTAGTCAAGTCATATACAGATACAAAACTTTTAAAACCACAACTAGCTGATGAGCTGATTATATTTGATAAAAGAGATAAACACCTACTAAGATCTAAACTTGAGCCTGATCTATCAGATAACGTTGTAGATGCTTTAGTAAACTGTGATGAAGATATCTATCCAAATCTAAGAAAAATATTTCAAATTTTCGTTTCAATGGTCGTCAGTAATGCTACGCGCCGGAGGTCATTTCCTACCCTTCGTCGAATAAAAACATGGCACGGATCAACAATGACAGAAGATAGACTGTACTGTATAAATTTGCCTCACAAGGAATTCATAAATTGCTTATTTAAAAAGATTAATGTATATTGAACTGATCTTATATTTTATTTAACCTTTTTGTTGAATTTTTTTAATTAGGATAATTGCTTTTTTTTGGACAAAATTTCTTCATCCCACTACGCGATGGGCAATTTAGTATTGTTAATGAAAATAATTTTTTTAGGCCATTTTGGCCAAAAAAAGTTCCGCACCAAATGCAATTTCTAAAGCTTTTTTTAATTTCCATACACATTATATATTATTATTATTATTATAATTATTATTATTTATTTTCAAAAATATTTACAATTCATTTGCCTATACACCTTGCAAAGCCAAAGTGGCTTGTCTGCAGGTTAAAAGTTAAACAAGATTGTACTTAAAATAGTTAGTATTCATTGCAAGTTTAAAAATGTTTTAATTATTTTTCTTATTTTATTTGGGTTTGTAGTATTGATGATGTCTGTTGGCAACATATTAAATATTGTGGGTAACATAACGTTGAGCGTGCTTTTGCCATAATTGTTTTTAAACTTCTGGATGCTGTACCTTCCATTAGCTTTCCTTCTGGTGTTGTATTTATGGTCTATCTTGTGTAAAAATCTGGTATCGTTGAAAAATTCGATGGCTAACGTTGTATAATAGATACTTTTAACATTCAATATATGTTCTTCAGTAGCTATTTTTGTTGTTGTTGACACTTGATGTTGATGGGTTGTTTCTAGAAATGATGTTGTTGTTATTATTTAGAGCATTTGCACTGTTGTTATTGTTGTTTGCATTGTTGCTTGTGTTATTATCGGTGCTTTCATTGTTCGTGTTATTTGTTTGATGAACATTGTTGGTTGTGCTGGTTTCTGTAATGTTGTTCGTATAGTTTCCGATATTTGTTGTGATGTTGATCATATTTGAGGCGATAGTTTGTATAGCTGCATTATTGATTTGTATAGTTTGTGTGTTCCTTTTTTTAAGTATTTTAATGAGTTTGTTTTGAGTCTCTTGTAGGATTCTGCAACGTTTTGAGTTTCCCCATGCCGTTATTCCATGGCGTATATGTGATTCGACAAGCGAGTAGTAAGCTTGCCGCAACACAGCAATATTAGAACAGTTTTTTAGTTGGAATAGCATATACGCAGCTTTCCTCAATTTCTTTCTTACTTCATCTATATGTACATTCCAAGTAAAATTGTGATCAACATGCACTCCTAGATATTTGTATGTATTTACAAGTTCGATTGTAGTGCACCATTCGCCATTGTCGCATACAAGGTCGCGTAATTTGTTTTGGTGCAGACATTTCGTTACATGATATTTTAAGTCTATTTCCGTATAAAGAATATGGGGTGGTTTAATATGCATGACTTTAGTCTTTGAAGCATTTATTACAAGACCGTGATCATGACACCATCTAGTTGCTGTATTCAGTTGGTGCTGCATTATCTGTTTAGCCCCTTCGATGCTTTTGTGAGCTACAACAATTGCAGTATCATCAGCATACGCAAAGGTTTTGCTCATATCAAGAATGTTCATTAACTCATTTGAATAAATAATGTAAAGTATTGGTCCCAATTTTGAACCTTGCGGAACGCCATAGCTAAAATTCGTTTCATTGCTTAATTTTGTTAAGACTTTTACATAATACTTTCTAAGAGTTAGGTAATTTCTAAACCAGTCTAAACAATTTCCTCTTATACCGCTTTTTTCGAGCGTTTGTAAAAGTTTAGTATGACAAAGAGTGTCAAATGCTTTACTAAAATCAATGTATAGTGTGAGACAGTGATGGTTTTTGCTTAGTTGCTCATTGATAAAATTTGAAAAATTGCCAAGAAGTTTATTTATATTTTTTCCCTTTTGGAAACCAAATTGATTGTTGCTAATAATGTTGTTTTTGTTAATAAATTCCGTTAGTCTTTTGCATACAATCTCTTCCATGATTTTTTCAATGACAGGTAGAATTGCAATTGGTCTATAGTTGTTGATTTCGGATCTTGTGCCGTTTTTGTAAATTGGTCTTATTATTGATATTTTACACATATCTGGGATTGTCGCAGTATCAATTATTAGGTTAATAAGTTTTGTTATAATTGGTGTTATTTCGATTGCGTTGTTTTTTAGGTCTATTGCTCTTATTTCATCAACTCCTGCGCTTTTATTTACATTAAGTGTGTTAAGGATGTTAAAAATCTCTTCCTCGCTAGTGTTTGTTAAATATATTGAATTTTGTAGTACATTTGAAGTGTTGTTTATTGTTTTGATTTGACAATTATGTGAGATTTGGTTGACGTTTTCTTTGAAATTTATCGCGAAATTGTTGCATATGTCCGTTATGTTTTGGTTTTTAAAATTTTTAACTATTGTTTCATCCACATTATTTGTTTTCTTACCTATAGATATAGATCTTCAAAAAGGATCAAGCCTTATCAAAATTTTAATCATGTGCCTTAAGGAAAAAAGAAATAAAGCCGAAGAACAATTTTAAGCGGTTTTTGAAAATGTTAAAGTTATTTGCGTTCAAATCGAGGTTCCTATCGAAAATACAAGATTTGAATGAAATAATCTCATCCAAAATGTTGAAGATTACTACCGAGTTGTAGGTTACATTCCTCTTATTGAATTTATTTTAGAAGATCTCATAACAACTTTTCCAATAGATATCCTAAATGTATTGAACATACTTAAACTTCTACCTCAAGGTGTAGTCAAGTCATATACAGATACAAAACTTTTAAAACCACAACTAGCTGATGAGCTGATTATATTTGATAAAAGAGATAAACACCTACTAAGATCTTAACTTGAGCCTGATCTATCAGATAACGTTGTAGATGCTTTAGTAAACTGTGATGAAGATATCTATCCAAATCTAAGAAAAATATTTCAAATTTTCGTTTCAATGGTCGTCAGTAAAGCTACGCGCCGGAGGTCATTTCCTACCCTTCGTCGAATAAAAACATGGCACGGATCAACAATGACAGAAGATAGACTGTACTGTATAAATTTGCCTCACAAGGAAATCATAAATTGCTTATTTAAAAAGATTAATGTATATTGAACTGATCTTATATTTTATTTAACCTTTTTGTTGAATTTTTTTAATTAGGATAATTGCTTTTTTTTGGACAAAATTTCTTCATCCCACTACGCGATGGGCAATTTAGTATTGTTAATGAAAATAATTTTTTTAGGCCATTTTGGCCAAAAAAAGTTCCGCACCAAATGCAATTTCTAAAGCTTTTTTTAATTTCCATACACATTATATATTATTATTATTATTATAATTATTATTATTTATTTTCAAAAATATTTACAATTCATTTGCCTATACACCTTGCAAAGCCAAAGTGGCTTGTTTGCAGGTTAAAAGTTAAACAAGATTGTACTTAAAATAGTTAGTATTCATTGCAAGTTTAAAAATGTTTTCTCAATTATTTTTCTTATTTTATTTGGGTTTGTAGTATTGATGATGTCTGTTGGCAACATATTAAATATTGTGGGTAACATAACGTTGAGCGTGCTTTTGCCATAATTGTTTTTAAACTTCTGGATGCTGTACCTTCCATTAGCTTTCCTTCTGGTGTTGTATTTATGGTCTATCTTGTGTAAAAATCTGGTATCGTTGAAAAATTCGATGGCTAACGTTGTATAATAGATACTTTTAACATTCAATATATGTTCTTCAGTAGCTATTTTTTTGTTGTTGACACTTGATGTTGATGGGTTGTTTCTAGAAATGTTGTTGTTGTTATTATTTAGAGCATTTGCACTGTTGTTATTGTTGTTTGCATTGTTGCTTGTGTTATTATCGGTGCTTTCATTGTTCGTGTTATTTGTTTGATGAACATTGTTGGTTGTGCTGGTTTCTGTAATGTTGTTCGTATAGTTTCCGATATTTGTTGTGATGTTGATCATATTTGAGGCGATAGTTTGCATAGCTGTATTATTGATTTGTATAGTTTATGTGTTCCTTTTTTAAGTATTTTAATGAGTTTGTTTTGAGTCTCTTGTAGGATTCTGCAACGTTTTGAGTTTCCCCATGCCGTTATTCCATGGCGTATATGTGATTCGACAAGCGAGTAGTAAGCTTGCCGCAACACAGCAATATTAGAACAGTTTTTTAGTTGGAATAGCATATACGCAGCTTTCCTCAATTTCTTTCTTACTTCATCTATATGTACATTCCAAGTAAAATTGTGATCAACATGCACTCCTAGATATTTGTATGTATTTACAAGTTCGATTGTAGTGCACCATTCGCCATTGTCGCATACAAGGTCGCGTAATTTGTTTTGGTGCAGACATTTCGTTACATGATATTTTAAGTCTATTTCCGTATAAAGAATATGGGGTGGTTTAATATGCATGACTTTAGTCTTTGAAGCATTTATTACAAGACCGTGATCATGACACCATCTAGTTGCTGTATTCAGTTGTTGCTGCATTATCTGTTTAGCCCCTTCGATGCTTTTGTGAGCTACAACAATTGCAGTATCATCAGCATACGCAAAGGTTTTGCTCATATCAAGAATGATCATTAACCCATTTGAATAAATAATGTAAAGTATTGGTCCCAATTTTGAACCTTGCGGAACGCCATAGCTAAAATTCGTTTCATTGCTTAATTTTGTTGAGACTTTTACATAATACTTTCTAAGAGTCAGGTAATTTCTAAACCACTCTAAACAATTTCCTCTTATACCGCTTTTTTCGAGCGTTTGTAAAAGTTTAGTATGACAAAGAGTGTCAAATGCTTTACTAAAATCAATGTATAGTGTGAGACAGTGATGGTTTTTGCTAAGTTGCTCATTGATAAAATTTGAAAAATTGCCAAGAAGTTTATTTATATTTTTCCCCTTTTGGAAACCAAATTGATTGTTGCTAATAATGTTGTTTTTGTTTATAAATTCCGTTAGTCTTTTGCATACAATCTCTTCCATGATTTTTTCAATGACAGGTAGAATTGCAATTGGTCTATAGTTGTTGATTTCGGATCTTGTGCCGTTTTTGTAAATTGGTCTTATTATTGATATTTTAAACATATCTGGGATTGTCGCAGTATCAATTATTAGGTTAATAAGTTTTGTTATAATTGGTGTTATTTCGATTGCGTTGTTTTTTAGATCTATTGCTCTTATTTCATCAACTCCTGCGCTTTTATTTACATTAAGTGTGTTAAGGATGTTAAAAATCTCTTCCTCGCTAGTGTTTGTTAAATATATTGAATTTTGTAGTACATTTGAAGTGTTGTTTATTGTTTTGATTTGACAATTATGTGAGATTTGGTTGACGTTTTCTTTGAAATTTATCGCGAAATTGTAGCATATGTCCGTTATTTTTTGGTTTTTAAAATTTTTAACTATTGTTTCATCCACATTATTTGTTTTCTTACCTATAATTTCGTTTATAAGTTTCCACGTTAACCGTATGTTTCTTCTATTTTCAAAGAATTTATTTTTATAATAATTATTTTTTGCGTAATTCAATTTTTTGTTCACTATATTTCTATATTTTTTATATTCTTTTTCGAATTCTTTATTATTTCTACATAAGTACCATTTTTTATAAAGTTTATCCCTAGTTTGACAAAATTTTGCCAAGTATTCACTCATCCACGGGTTTGTGATTCGATTCTTTTTTACTTCTCTATTTATTTCTGAGTTTTTATAGATGTTTTTAAATTTATTATATATGGAGTTTAACAAGTCGTTTGCATCTGTTAGATTATTTAAATCGTGCCATTGGGTTGTACGTATCTGATTATTTACTTTATTTTTGCATACTCTTTTATTTTGTGTATTTTCTGTAAGATTTGGAATTATTTCGTTTTCTGAGAGACAACATACAAGGGTAAAGTGATCGGAAATATTTGTTCTTATAATTGATGCATATGCGTTTGTGTTTATGTTTCTATTTCTTACAAAGAGATGATCAATATTAGTGCGCGTGTTCCTATTTAAATCCTCTCTTGTGGTATCATTAATTAAGAGTTGTAATCCGTTTGCCAATATCGCATCAACGTAGTGGTTTGTTATGAAGTTTTTTTTATTGAGATCAATATTCATATCTCCCACCAGTATAATGATTTGATGTTTATTTACGGTGTTAAGCATTACATCTATTTCTTCAACAAATATGTTCTTATTAAGAGAAGGTGGTCGGTAAATTGCAAATAAAGAGAAAGTATTGCTTGTTGTTTGTATGTTCACGTGGATTGACTCAAACGACGTATAGTTGGTTGATATTATGTTGTGTAATATATTCTCCCTCATATATATAGCGATTCCTCCTCCCTTGCCCACTCTATTTATAAACGTTGAATTAAAGCCTGTAATACTGTAGAATGCTCCCTCATCGTCGTTAATGTTGGTCTCAACAAGTATTATTATTTTGATATGTTGTAATATGTTATGAATAGTAGCTAGAAAAGGTGTAAAGTTTGTACGTAGTGATCGAATGTTTAGGTAAATAAGTGAAAGGGGATAACTTAAATAGTCTTTATTTATTGCATTAAAATTATCTAACGTTTGGGTTATTATATTATTCATGTTTTATTTGTTTGTTATTAACCTTAAATGTTTTCGAATTAAGCCATACGTTCTATGTCTAATGCACTATTTATTAATATTGGAGACGAGTTTTCATCCTTCTTGGCGAACACAATTCCATCGCGAGTCCACACATATTTCCAGTACGATTCCTTTGCTTTATGTTTAGCTTGCCAAAGAAGTCGCCTATTATGTGCTGTAAGCTGGTCGTTTACAAATATGGTGTTGTTGTTGTTGTTTAGATTAACATCATTCTCATTTGTTTGTTGATCCTCAACTCTATTAAATAAATCCCCCCTGACACGGTGTTTGATTATTTTCCCCATTAACTCTTTCTTTTTAGTTAAAGAGCAAAATTCGACGATAATGTTATCATTTTTTTTAATTTTGTATATGTTGCTTATATCTGAATCTTGAATGTTTACATTAACCGACTCTGCAATTGTTTTAATTACTTGTATCGCACCAATGTTATTGTCTCTTATGTTTTTAATTTCAATATTTTTTATTAGCATTTGTTGTTCCATGGAATTAACTTTATTTTCCAATTTTTGAATGCGATTCTCTTTATTTTCGTTTTCTTGTTTTAAGTCATTGACCTGTGCGGATAAAGTAGACAGCGATTCCGTTAACTTTAAGAAGGCGTTTGCCATCTCTTCTCTTAGTGCCGTGTTAGAGGCTATAATATTATTGTTAAGTTGGCTTATGCCGGCATTGATGACACTTAAATCATTTGATGTTGAGCTTTTAAGTGAAATTAGGTCCGATTTTAGTTCTGTTAAATTGGAGTTAACAGTATTTAAATTTATAGATTCTTTAAAGCGTTTATTGTTGTTATTTTCACCTTCAGTATCACCATTAGTTACCTCTTCTCTTTGTTGTTTGCTGGCAGCTAATTGTTGTTGCTGTTGGTTCTGTTGTTCTGTATGTACAATCTCCTGGTATAAATTGTTTGGCGATTTACTACGACTTTTTTCGCCTCTGCAGTTGTGACATTTCCATACTGCTTTCTTTTCTGCATTCATTACTGAATATGTTGACTGAGATAGTGTAGCGCACGGAGAATAATGGTATTTACTCTCGCAGTTATTGCATTTAACATAATCACCTGTTATAGGCAGAGACTTATTACACGTATTACAAAGAGCATTGGTGGCTGATAGGTACTCTTGATTTTTACTCATGTTGTTGTTTTTGTGAAACAAAATAAAAGAACAATGAACTTCGATTTAAATTCTAAAAAGTTTATTTATTTATAGATTTGTTTATTATTATTTAATTTCTATTGTTTAATAAAATATTTTTTTGATTTTGCTTATTGTTTTCAACACAGAATTATTTGAATATTTTTTTGATTTTTTATTATTGATTTCAACACAAAATCACTTTTTAGTATCTTTTTTAAAACGAAATTAGCGAGTTAAGAGAAACACGTCCGATCGCAATGAACTATAATTTCAAATATGCTTTTTTTAATTTCCATACACATTATTTATATATGCTATTCCCGTATTTATAACCGATTATTAAATTTAACAAACGTTTATTAAGGAGAATTTTCATACAAAATTTGTTTTGTAAACCTTTATTAAATTTAAAATTTTTTTATAAATACAGACGTATATATTTTTATTTTTTTTTTTTTTCATTATTTATTTATTGAATCTTCATATATTAAATATGAACTAACAATAATTAATCAAATCTTAGCCTAATATTATTTTTTGTCCTGCCAGTGCCAGACAAAAATTTTCTTCATCGCGGGTTCTGTTCACTTTTATAGGTGTTTATCGCTCATCTAATTGGATAAGTGCTGCAGTGTCTCTTCTTCTTAAGCGAGTGTGGCCGCTATCATTTAAAATATTTCGTGCTAGTGGGTTCGGGTGCAATTCGAGCCTTTTTAAGTATTTTACTGCATATTTCGTAATCATAGTTTTAACTAATGGAACATTAAGATCCTTGTGAATATTTGAGTTTTTAACATACCAAGGGGCAGCTGTGATTATTCGAAGTAGTTTATTTTGGCGCCTTTGACTTTTTTCGATATTAGAGGCCGAGGCAGTGCCCCATAACTGAATACTATAGCACCAGATTGGCTTTAAGATGGAGTTGTAAAGAAGAAGTTTGCAGTCGAGACTAAGGACAGAGTTTCTTCCAATAAGCCAATGAATTTGGATGGCTTTTAGTTTCATTTGAGTTAATTTTGCCTCTATATGGCTTTTCCACGTTAAACGGCGATCTAGATGAATACCGAGGTATTTTACATGCAAATTTTGAGGTATTATTTGATTATTGAAATAGGGGGGCATGATTCCCGATGCAAGGTGAATGTTATATGTACGCATTTTTGCTCATTGACCTCTATCCTCCATTGCTTTAACCATAGTTCGAGTTGAAATATATGATCCTGTAGGTATCGAGATGCTTTTTGGCGGTTTTCGTGCACGTTCAAAAAAGCTGTATCATCAGCAAATGTTGAAGTTTGTGTGTAGTTGTTTGTTGGCATATCCGAGGTATATATTAAGTATAAAAGTGGGCCCAGGATGCTTCCCTGAGGGACTCCAGCGTCAATTTGCTGAGGAGAGCTTAAATAATCACCTTCTTTAATAATAAACTTTCGACCGACTAGGTAGCTTTCTAACAGCTTGTGTGTGTTTACTGGTAAGTTTAGCTTCAATTTATGTAGTAAGCCTTCATGCCAGACTTTATCGAAAGCTTGAGAAACATCGATGAAGAGAGCGGAACAATATTTTTTTTCTTCAAAGGCTTTTCTTATTGCGTTTACTATACGATGGGTTTGCTCAATTGTGCTGTGTTCTCTTCTAAAGCCGAATTTGTGGTTAGGAATACATCTATTTTCATTTAAAATTGGGGTTAATTTTGACGCTAACAGCTTCTCAAACAGCTTCTCAAACAGCTTTGATATATTAGAAAGTAAGCTTATGGGCCTATATGACTCAACTTTTGTGTGATCCTTTCCAGGTTTAGGTATCATGGTGACTAAGGAGACCTTCCACTTTTGAGGATAGTATTCAAGGCGTAAAATAGCATTAAAAATTAAAAGAATAATTTTCTTTGCTATGCTGGGTAGCTCGAAAAGCATTTTGTTGCTGATCTTGTCAAAACCAGGAGCGTTCTTGGGGTTTAAATCACAAATAGCCTTTTCGATTTCTCTTATCTCAAATCTTAGCGGAACAGCTGCTCTAGCAGCAACAGGTGGTAACTCGACCGCAATATCGTGAGATATATTTTGGGTAAATACGTTTTTTAAATGATTGACAAACAGATATCCTTTTTCAACATCATTTCTTGGCCAACTTCCATTCAAGTTTCTTAATGGTGGTTTAGAGACAACTGAGATTTCTAGCTGCACGCCATAATGAGTAGTCTGATTGTGGGGTTGCATCAAGTTCCTTAAGATATTTTTCCAGAGAAGCCGTTTTCTTAGTCTGCAGTACCTTTCTTAGTCTTTTTGTACACTCTTTAAGTAAGTTCTTAAGTTGAGGGGATCTGTGCAATTGCCACTCTCTTCGAGCCCTCCTTTTTTCAGACAAAAGATGCTCGATATCTGTGGAATATATTTTAATAGTTTTTGTTTTTTTGGGGGCAATATTGGAATGTTGAACAGCTAGTTTCAGAAAACTGTCAAAATTGTCAATAGAGCGATCTACATAATCCGGTGTACTGAGCGGAATATTTTCTGTGCAATGGGTACAGAGATATTTTTTATATTTTAACCAATTAACTTGCGTAGCTGTCGTCGGAGGTACAATTCTAATGGGGTTCATTATAGTAACAATTGTAGGTGTGTGGTCGGAAGATAAATCTAGGGAGGCTTCAACTTGAATCGTTTCTATGGGAATGTTTTTAACCACGCCGAAATCTATGACATCTGGAATTTTTTGATGATCAGTGGGCCAATATGTTGGTTGTCCGCTCGCTACCACATTTAAATCCATTTTAGAAATTATGTTAAATAAAACACGACCCTTTGGTGTTATAAGTCGCGACCCCCAGAGGGTATGTTTAGCGTTATAATCGCCAGCGGCTAGGAAACACAGTCCTAATGATTTAAAATATTTACAATATTGGTCCTCCGATATTAAAAATCTAGGCGGGGAGTATAACGATGAAATTATTAGGTTTCTATTTAATTCCTCAACGCAAATGTTCGTTGCTTGGAGATAATCTTCACGATGATCACACATTAGGTAGTGTTTGACTCGGGCCTTTATTAAAATGGCAGAACCTCCACAAGCTCTATCTCGAGGGTCCTTGGTATCATATAGTATATAACCATTTATTTTAAACGTATTTCTTGAGGTTAAATGAGTTTCAGAAATCATCATGACATCAATTTGTTTATTTTTAAGAAAGTATTCTAATTCATTTTTATGTTGGCGGATGCCGTTTGCGTTCCAAAAACAAATTTTTAAACAGTTCATGGTTTGTTAAGTACAGCTTGCAATAACATCGATTGCATTCTAAGCATTTCCTGCATCATATTACCCATTGCGTTCGTAAAATTATTTACCGTTTGCACTAATGTTTCCATGGTTTTTTCTAAACGACTTAAATTAGAAAATTGAGTTTCATCATTACTTGGCGAGGCAGCTTGCATTGGCTCATGGTTTAATTTTAGGACGTTAGCGTAAGAGGTTCTGTTATTACTAGGCTGGGGGGCTTGAATTGCATTTGTGTTAACCTGATTTGTTACCTGCATTTGAGGGGGATTAGTTTTCGGTCCGACCGACTGCTTGACGATAGTATATACAGGGCATCCTCTATAATTGGCAGTGTGATTACCGCCACAGTTGCTACATTTTTTTACGTTGGGGTCGGTTTTAGACTTGTCGCAAAGAACTGTTCCATGTAATTCACCACATACTACGCAAACAGAGGGTAAGTAGCAGTATGCCTTAGTATGGCCAAATTCCTGGCAGTTTAGACATTGAACAGGACCATTTCTTTTGTGCGGCTCCTCAATTGTTACCCTTCTGTACAGAATATATTTTAAATTATAAATTGGATGCGTTTCATTGTTTTTGAGCTTAACGTCGCCGGGTTCAAGCTCCACTCGAAATAGTGGCTGGGGATTTTTTTCCCTATTTTTTATATTTGTTACGTTTTTGATTTTAAAGCCCTTCTCTTCCAAAAAAGCTTTAATTTCCCCTGGGTCTACGCATGAGTCTTTGCCCTTGATTACTACCTGAAGACCTTTACTGCTCTTCAGTTGATACGTGTAAAAGTTTTTATTCAGAGTCTCAAATCTTGTGATTACCTTTCGAAAATCATCCTCGTGATTCACCTGTATTTTAGTCTCGTTAATGATACCGCGCTTTATTGCAGCTACATAAAAGGAATTTTCACCTATCACCGAAATTAAACTTTTTATTAACTCATTAGAGTTTTGCTCTCTTAGGTATATCGGGGGTGGCTTAGACGATTTAATGACGTTTGGTGCTTCAGAGGATTCATCCTCCAGAATCGCGAAACGATTTTGTGTATTTATTTTATCAAAAGATGGCACTTTTGAGGCCGAAGCAACTGCTGCAGAGGTAGGGCTGCGTCCCCGTTTAAGCACTGTTATGTACCTGTCCATACCAACTTGTACTGTAGGCTTTTGACAACTTTTTACAGGGCGGTTTTCCATTGCATTTGTGATTAAGTTCATGGTATTATTTCCCACTAAATTTGTTTTTGACGTCACGGCAATACTTGCTGGCCTGGCAACACTTGTCACCAAATCTTGTTGTAGTTTTTTTAATGAGTCACTATCCACCGTTTGTGTAAATACCGAGGGTGAGAGGGAACGTGTTCGAGTAATTGGCTTAGCCGTTAAATAGTTTATATTGTTTTGTTTTGTTTTATTTATTTCTGCATTATTTTCATTTGCATTAACTACAACGTAAACGTTTCTTTCATTTCGTCTTAGTGTTGTTTCACTGTTTGTACTCATGCAATGAGTTGTTTTTGTTTTTCACCGTTTTGCTTTGCTTTAATATTTTTATTATTTATTGTATTTTACAAAAACAAAAGAAAAACAAGAATTTAAATGTTTTGTTCAGAATATGTATACACATGTATGAACATTCATACATACATATATATATTTTTACTGATTTATTTTATTTTATTTGATCGTTTTAAATTGTTCACTATTATGTTAAATAATTTAATTAACAAAATATATTATTTTGTTTTTTTTTAAGCGTCCATTCGCTGCTTAGATTACAAAGTCAAATGTGATTAATTAATAGTTCAAATCGTATGCGGGGCTAAAAATACGCGTCTGTATCACAACAAAGCACAAACACAAATAAAAAAATTTTAAAAGGAAAATTTTCGTACAAAATTTGGTTTTCAAGCCTTTATTAAATTTAAAATATTTTCATGAATACAAGCATAAATACATTAATGAAATAAATTTTAAGTTTAAAGTGCGAGTTGATTAACATAATGGAAAAATATCTTGTGCAACTGTAATAGCTCGTTCCGCGCATATATTACTACGCTGCTGAAAATTATCACTGTTTTATATATCCGCCAAACAACAAATCTATCACAACATCTATTATTTGCCATTAAAATTTAGTTTATTAAAAAAAACCGCGAATTAAAGTCGCGATTTTTTTGCGCTCTTCCGTACAAATGGTAAGATCTTGTTATATTCATGAAATTATTAGAAAATACTTAAAATTTTGTAATTAAATGTTAATTTTGTATAGTAAGGAGAAAAATTGACCCTGCAAATAATAAGACCAGTCCAAACACGCGTGTAAAGAGTAGTCCACAAGGGACCACGACTAGTCCAAAAGTAACCCAAACGTATGGTCTATTTAACATTACGATGTCCTAGGAGAGGACCATATAGCCCACCTTTGGACCACTAAGGAGTAGTTTTAAAACTACTCCATGGTATACTCAAGAGGATTAGTTTTGAAGTCGTTTAAAAACGAAAGCATATTGTTAAAAAACGAAGACATGTCGTCTCACTACAAACACTTTTTAACAATGACATGGTCCATGCTTGCATTACATCGGACCAGTCCATGGAGTAGTCCATTTTATCAAAATGGATCAGGTGGTCCAATTTTATTTGCAGGGGAAATTCAAAACTTTATCGCGTTTGGTGAGGAAACTTTCTTCACGATCGCGAAAAAGTAATACATCATTTCTTATAATTTTTTCACGGTCTATACGGCTATGCGATAAAGAATTTGATTTTCGCAAAAATTGCAAAAAGTACTCACCCTAATACACATATTGTTTTTAATAAACTTTTAAAAACAAATTTTTTACTTTTTTGTATCATACCAAATTCCCCCCTAAGGCTCAAGCTGGATCCGCGCCTGGTTTAACAGACAACTATTATCTCACATTTGACCATCAGCTATGTGGTATGCCAATTGGCAACCATCTGTCGGCAACAATTGCTGATACATTACTGGACGAACTACTCCACGATGCAATATACGAACTCAGATCGAAGAATATAGAAATCAAGTTTATAACAAAATATGTAGATGAACTTTTTGCAATCATAAGAAAATCTGACGAGGAAATAATTCTAAAAACGCTTAATTAATACCACAATAATATACGGTTCACTATCGAACGTGAAGAGAACATGAGAATACCATACTTGGACATTAACATTATTCGAGAAAACGGCGGAATAATAACTGATTGGTACACAAAACCAATGTCATCAGACAGAATGATAAATTTTAACTCAACGCAACCATTAAAAATGAAAACGAACACAGCGACAAAACTTATAACGAAAGTACTGCATATCAGCGATGAAAAATTTTAAAAGAAAAATATAAGCAAAAAATATCTTGACTATGAACAATTATCCAACACACCTAACAAATTCATTAATAAATAAAGTTCTAAAAAGCAAAAATCTTTACAAAAAGAAATAATCGCAAACAGAAAAATATTTTTACAGTGTACCACACATCCAAAATTACGGTTAGTTTCCACTATCTCACAAGTCTTACGTATTCGATAATACTTTGTGGGAAAGAAATCGAATGAGTTTTGCTGCGACTGTCAAAAAATCTAATTTAACATGACAGTTTGCGTTCACATCATCACACAAAGTATAAACACTCACACATGCAATAAAATGCAACCCTGATCCAATGAAAAGGATTATTGTTTAGAAATTTTTCAAAAAACAATGAAGTCGTAGGGGATGTCAAACTTTTTTTCATTATACTTGTCATTTTCATCACACATGCATTCAAACTATCAGACTGTTGCATATTACTTCAGTTTTTGACATGTATTAATACAATGTATAATAGTGTAAACTTTCCTTTAGTGTTTCTAAAGAACTTGATCACAGAAGAAACAGCAACAATTGCACATAAATAAAACAAGACACTAACAGCCATACCTAAACAAGAGCAAAAAGCGCCTCTAGCTGTCAAAAATTGTCATGCCCATGCAATTTATATGAAGCATCCCCAAATAGCGCGGCGTCCACGCTTTATGCTGGGTACACACAGTGCAATCTACATGCAATCTGTTTCAATACAACCTCAAAATATTAAAGCGTTTTGATGTTGATGCAACCTGGAATGAATGAAAATGAATTTAATTCACTAGATTGCGTAAAAGTGTTGCATAGTGTGTACCCAGCATTACAATTGAAAAATCCGATTTTGACAGCGCGTTTAATAGTGAAGTTGGCCGCTATTGTTGTTAAATAATGGCAATTTAGCTATTTTTTTGTCAATCTAGCGGTTTTTTCTCTTTTTTTATTTCTATTATGTGGGTTTTATTAAACAAGAAAGTTAACACTTCTGTTTGTGGCATAACGTTGACGCTTTTGTTTAGGTATGGCATCAGCGTTGCCAGTGAATTTTCGAGAAAGATACATTTTATGGCGTTTTCTTTTCTAAACAAAAGTGTTGCATAAGTGTTACATGTGATTTGGCAACATTTTTAAATGCTCCCCTAGTTGTTAAGAAGTGCTTCATATTTTTCGTTTACAAAAGAACACAAATTTCGGCATTAAACAATAAAGTACAATTAGCGCAAGGTAAATTCAATTACAGGTGGTGGCAAGACAACAACAATCCAAAGCCAACAGAAACAACAGATGTTTTTTGTATTGCATTGTTAGTGTTTACGGTTCGAAACTTGCCACCACCTTGTTCTGAATTCGCCTTGATCTAGTGCTGCACTCATGCCCCTTTCTTTAAAATTAGTGTTTAATATGTAGCATTTTTTTTTTTAAAGTAATTTCAATTTTTGGGAATACAAAATTTTAATTTCAAAAGATTTTGTTATTCGTGCTTAATTCCCAGTTTTTATTCTTGACAAAAACACCTGAAATTTATTGTTGATGGGATAAGCTATTGCTATGCATTTCACTGGTTGCTCAGGCCAGATCATCAGGAAACTTCATCAATAAAGATTTTAGAAAAACTAAAGATATTAAACCAAATAAAACTGTTAAACGTATAAGAATTATAGCAACAGTTCTACTTGTAACAATATCAAAGCTTAAACAAAACACATCAACAATAAACAACAGAGGGTTTATCTCATCTTACATTCCCCACTACAATTAGTTGAAATTCTCTCAACATTAACTGTAGTTGTAAGTAGGTTAAGAAAAACAAAATAAAAACAACACAACAACTTACAAAAGATGTTGTCCATTAAGTGTTTTTTAGGCAGTGCACTTGCCTGTTTAGAATAAAAACTGGGAATTAAGCACGAATAACAAAATCTTTTGAAATTTTTTTTTAATTTTAAAGGGAACATCATCAGAAAAGAACGCTTTACACTTTTAAAAAACACATGTTTTTCAGAAAAGAACATACAAAAATGTAAAAGGCAGAATAAATGCAGAATTTTACTCAGAAAAGAAAACGCCATTAGTTTCCAAAAAGATACACTTTTTCCCAAAAAGATAAATTTTGAAAAAAATACAATTTTTCCAAAAAAGGTACATTTGAAAAAAAATTTCAAGTCCATTTTCAACGTTTTACATTGATTTACATTACATTTTTACTTCGTATTAAATGAATATTGTAAAGAAAATGATATCATATAAATTCATTTTTATATTTATTTAAGCCATAAATATTAGGTATGTAATTTTTAAAAATACAATAAGCAAACATTAAAATTAATTATATGTAACTATCTTTGGATGTTATCGAAACAAATTCATTTTTGTAAAAATTAATATACGAGTTAAGGCGTTAATACCATGGCGATTATATCAAAAAGTTCATATAATTTCCTGAAAATAAAAGATGTGTGACGGATGCTGTTTATCTTGGCGTTTTTTTATTCGAGCCACTAGAATAATCCCATCTCTGCGTGCCATCACTGTTCCAGGGCGAAAAACAAAAAAAAAAAACTACAACCCTACAACGTACAAAAAAATACGACTCTACGATGTAATGGGTTTGTAGACTTGGCGTGGTTGTACAGAAAAAGTCATTCAACAAGTGGCAGTGATGTGGTTAGGTCGGTGAAGTTCTTTTGCTTTCTGCAATTAGAGTTTTTTTTAAATTGTAAAAAGAAAAGTGAAGAGCATTGTGTTAAGGAGCGAAAAAAAAACAAAATAGTCCATTCCAATTGGGGACTGGTTTTTCTTGTTAAATTATTAGTTTCGGTGTATTTAACAAGCTGGTGAAAACGTAAGAACGGGTTGAATAAATGACGAGAAGTTTCTTTTTATGTTCCATCATCAGCAAATGTGCCGGAAGTCAGGTTTAATAAACAAAATTGAAAAAAAGGATCTACAAGGATATTTGGGATTAAAGGTAAGCCCGATAGATTTGGTAGCCATAGAGACTATATGGACCTAACGAATAATAAACGAAAACTTGTATCTAATTAAGAATTACCTAACCTCAAATTTCCCCACCAGTCAAACACGTGCAATGCAACGAGTCGTTCGCACCCGAACATCAACTTTCCCGCCAATTGAAGCTTAAATTGTGGAATTTCAAAGACGAAGAGTGAAAATTTTGAAAAAAAAGACAGCAACAACACAGCTGAAAACACGCCCAAGTTCACCATAACCAACAAATTTTACCGCCCGTGAAGCATCGCGTGTTACAGATCGTAATTTGGCGGCAGTGCACAATTTCACCCTAACCACAAAGTGATGGCAGAGTTAACGTTACGTGTAGCGTAAAAACTTTGGCACATACCATCAACAGCCAGCCTCACAACCCAAGAGCCACTCTACAACAACCACTTTACATCGTTTTTTTTTACAACAACAGATTTACATTGTGTTTACTTCGCTTGGATGCAAGGAGACCATAAACATCGTTTCGGCTACAACAACAACCACTTTACATCATTTTTTTTACAACCGGAAAAACAGGTTAGTTAACATCATTTAAATCGTTTTGCTACAGGGACAACTGTCTACATCGTTTTCTACAAGAACAACCACCGCACATCGTTTTCCATAGGAACAACCGGTTGACATCGTCTTACATAGTTTTGATTCAAGGAAACCTTTTTACATCGTTGTGCAACAAAAACAACATCGTCTTACATCATCTTGCTTCAAGGACAATTCTTGACATCGTTTTGGCAATCAAAAACAACAGGTTTTTATATCGTCTTATCAACAACAACAAGTTTACATCAACATTACCTCGCTTCAACAAAAACAACTGGACAAACCTCATTACAACAACCACAATCCTCGGTACGGTAAATGAGAATCTCTGGAAAAACAGGTAACGTTTTTTTGATCCTGCATTTTTTTTTTTTTTTTTGCTTTCATGCGAATTGAAGGTAAACAATTTCAAATCGTTAAAATAAAAACAATAAAAATAAATTTTGGCTATACGAGCAAAATTCCATTTGGGAATCTTCAATACCAGTTAAATATTAAAAAGGAAAAGATTTGAAAGTTGAGCTAAAGCTAGCAAACTAAACAAAACTCAAATTAAAAAAAAAAAAAATCTGAAAATGCGATTTTAAATATGTAAAAATGGAAATGGAATAATTAACTTGCAAAGTCAAATTAAAAAAAAAAAACAGAGGTATACTTCGTTTTTTTAGAATGTAAAATACAAACTAGACGTTTAAACCCGTGTGAATATAAGGTCATTTCAATGACGTTAGCTGAAATCTAAAGTTCGAGTTCGAAAAATTTTAAATTTAAAATTCGAAATTTAAAAAAATGTTTTTTTTATTTAAAAATGTTTTTAAATTTCGAATTTTAAATTTAAGATTTTTAATTAATTTATTGTAACTTGCCAACACGCCCGATGTTATCTATTGAACGAGGTGACACAACAATCAACGACAACCATGTTGACAAGCTACATAGAGTAGTAAGTCAGAAGCATAGCATACTGAGACGGGATTTTTCTAATACTTATTAAAGTATTTCCGTAACTAGTGTAATCTAACAACTCGGCCATCCTGTTGCATCACTGTCCTCAGTGATAGCACATTTCAAAAGCTTAACGTGGAACAACAATAACCAAAAGCTAAACGTGGGAAATCACACTCACCACGATACAACCATAACCAAACGCTCAACGTGGGAAATTACACTCACCACGGAACAACAATAACCAAACGCTCAACATGGGAAATCACACTCACCACGGAACAACACTAATTCCACAAGTCGCATAAAACATACATACCAAAAACTCTCATAGTTTAAAGATACTTTCTAAAATAAACAAATTCATTCATTATATTATATAACATAAAATTTAATAAAACATTAATTTCTCCAATCTACAAATTTTCCCCATCATTGTCCGATGAAACAATATCATCCCTCTCCTCTTGAGCTTCAACAAATTCATCAAGATCACACAAAGGTTTCATTTTATCGGCAGCTTGAACTGACTCAAATTTTCTTTGATTCACTTGAGAAGTCTCCGTATCTGATATCAAATAACGGTCGTTACACAAAACCTTCTTAATTACATAAGGCCCTTTAAACCTAGCCAATAACTTCCGTGATTGACCGGTAGACGCATGTTCCGATTTAATCAATACCAAGTCACCCTCAGAATACTTGTTCGGTAAACGATGTTTTTTGTTAAATTTGTCAGCTACCTTCTTTCCCTCATCATTAATGCGATTTCTTACGATTTCTTTTAATTCGTTCAAAGGTATATCGTCTTCTTCATCTTCAATCTCCTCGTGGAGATCTATACTTAACTGGTTTCCTAAATAATTTCGTGGTGTAAAAGAAAAAAGCAGCCGCTGTGGTGTTTCTCGAGTAACATTATGTTCGATACTATTAATACCCCACTGAATAGCCAACACGTGCTGATCCCAATCTCTACAATCATAATTTTCTGTCATACTGCCCAACGCCACATTAAACGTTCGAAAATAACGTTCAATTTGTCCATTTGCCCTGGGAGTTCTTACAGCTGTAAGGATATGTTTAATGCCATTTTTCCTCACAAAATGCTTCAAAAATTTTAGATGTAAATGATGTACCTCGATCGCTTATTATTTGAGATGGAATTCCAAAAAATTGAGATATATCCACAAGTGTTTGAACAACAGCTTTTGAAGTGGTATTACGCACAGGCCGCAGTATTATAAATTTCGAAAAAGAATCAATTATTCCTAATATATATTGATTTCCCTTTTTAGATTTCAATGCATGAGTCCAAATATTTGGATATGACCCTTCTCATCTTTGGAAACCAATACATTCTCTTAACTCTTGTTAAAGTTCTTTCAAGACCACTATGTCCAACATCATCGTGTGAGGACTTAATTACCCTCCATCTTAAGCCATGTGGCACAACAAAACGTATTCCACCTTCAGTTTTCTTGTACAATCTACTCTTCTTAAGAACATACTCCTTTTCTAAACCCTTTCTAGTATTATCATTTTGGCCATGATCAAGTTTTTCTATTATCTCCTTAATAGAACCATCCTGTCGTTGTAATGTTGCTATCCAATCTAATTCGTTCATACCGATTATCATCATATCGCACCCAGCAACATCGACTTCACAAGTTTCCTCATAAGGATTCCGACTTAAAGCGTCAGCGTGTGTCATCTGAGTACCTGGTATATGAATACATTCGAAATCAAACTCCTGTATTCGGAGCCACCATCTTGCAATTCGAGGAATTATATTTTGTTTGCTGGCCGTATCCTTAAGTGAATTACAATCTGTTAAAACTTTAAAATGTTTTCCCAGTAAATATAAACGAAATCTTTCCATGCTTTCAACCACAGCAAGCGTTTCCAATTCATAACTGTGAAATATTTGTTCAAGACTACTGGTTTGTCTACAAGTATGCTACCGGTTGTTTACGGCCCAAAGGATATACCTGTATTAAAACACCAGTTAAGCCAGTTTGACATGCGTCAGCATGTAACTCATGATCTTGATCCGGATTATAAATAACTAAAACAGGCTTCTCAGACATTATTCGTTTTAAAATATTGAATGCGTTTTCCGCCTGTTCACCCCATACAAATTCCGTATTATTTTTAAGTAATTGATTTAATGGAAAAGCAATTACTGCATAATTGTGAACAAATTTCCTAAAATAGCCAGTAACCCCCAAAAATTGTTTTATTTCTCGAACCGTTTTAGGTCTACGATAATTTATTATTGGCTGTGCTTCGCCAGGATATATTCCCTTATCTGTAATCACATGTCCAAGATACGTAATATTATTTACAAAAAATTCACATTTCATTAATTTGAAAGTTATTTTCATTTCTTGACAGACACCCAAAAATGATTCAAATAAATTTAGCAGTTCAACAAAGTTTTTTCCATATAAAACAATATCATCCATATAAGCTATAATATTGTTACGAAAGTTAAATTATCTAAGAATTATTTATAGTTATAGTTATAAGTTATCTTGTAAGTTATAGTTTTATGTTACTTAAAATTGTCATGTATAATTTTCAACACAACTGTTATTTTAAAATAATTCCTCAGGAAAAATCTAGAAATAATTATGAAATATAAAAAGGGGTGACTCATGTAAAATTAGTTTAGTTCATTTTGAGAAACGGTTCTGTTCGTAGCTAACAATTGTGAACAAAATAATAAAGTTTGTAAAGTTGAATAAGTGTGTGTATTTATTTTTATTTGCAATTAAAAGAACTCAACGGTTTATTATAAATGGAGTAAACCGAATGCGTTTATTAAAGGAAAAACGTAACAATTGGTGTCAGAAGTGAAATTGCAATAAAAAAAATAAATAAACAAATAAAAAAAAAATAGCAATAAAAAAAAAAAAAAAAACTATACAAACAACAATGAAATTCGATGAGCTAAAAGTTGAACAGCTCAAGAAGGAGTTGAGCAAGTTGGATCTGCCTACTGCAGGAAATAAAGCTGAGCTGCAGAAGAGATTAATCGATGAATTTAAGCGACGCAATATTGACATCGCAGCTTATGAATTTGATGAAAAAGAAGAAATAGAAGTTGCTACCCGTGCAGTGACAAGCAGCATGGATCTTAGCACAATGTTTGCTGCTATGATGCAGAATATGGAGAAGATGGTAAAAGAAAATTCAAACGCTATCCTAGCTGAAACTTCTAGAAAAATGGAAGAAAACTCAAACACCATTTTAGCCGAAATTCAACAAAATTCCAGATTGACAAATGAAAAACTTGAGAAGCTTCAAGAGATTTCTACTGCTATAAATGAAAGAGTAGACGATATGGAGATGGAATTCAACCAGAAGCTGTTTGATGTTAAGACACAAGTCACTGATGTAAAAACACAAGTCACTGTTTTTGATAGAAAACTACATAATTTGGAAGAAAAAGTAAATAGTCTTCAGTGCCAAGAGGGAGTGGTGCGAGTTTTTCCAGAAGTCTCGAATAGAATAAGAGCTCCAAGTTTTGACGACAGCTCACCATTGAATGTGTTTAAGTTCCAGTTTGACACAGTTGCCAACAAAAATGCATGGAACAATGAAGAAAAAGCCATAGAGCTGATTCTGGCTTTAAAAGGAACTGCAGCTGAAATTCTAGAAAGTGTACCAGTAAGTTGCAGAAACAATTATGATGACATTATGATAGCACTGCAACGAAAGTATGGTGGTGAACACAGAAAAGAAATATTCAGAATGGAATTACGAGGAAGAGTACAAAAGGCAAACGAGACGCTACAGGATTTCGCATTAGAGATTGAGCGCTTGGTGCAGCTTACTTATCCAGGTGAAAGTCATCCATTGCTAGATCATTTTAAGATCGAGGCATTTGTAAACGGTATACGGGATGCTGATGTAAAACTAGCGGTATGTGCATCACAGAAGCCATCATTTGCAGAATCGGTATCATTTGCCCTAGCACAAGAAACCGCAAGGATAATTTCAAGGCCGCTGCTGAAGAAGAAAGAGATATTTTAAGGAAATGAGAAGCATGAAGGAGGCAGTTTTGCAAGCTTTAAGCGAGAAACAAGGTAAAAACAAAGCAAAATGCTATAATTGTGGTAAGATTGGCCGTATTCAGCGAAACTGCAAAGCACCCAAATAACGATCAAGATCTGCTTCGCCGCAAAGGGACAAACGAAGAGCGAGTCAACAATCATCGCTGGAGTCACCGCTAAAGTTGAGAAGAGCTAGCAGTGCAGAGGAAACTGAAGGTCCCACGATAAATTTAGTAGTGAAAACGAGTAACAGAAATATTACGACCTGTGGTTACATAAATGGTGAAATCCGCGTTTTGACTATCGACACTGGTGCAGGACACTCCATTATAAGAGCTGATTTGATAAAGGGAGCTGTCGAGCCGCTAAGTGGTGTTAACTTGCGAACAGCTACGGGAGAGCCTGTTATTGTCTATAGCAAAGCAAGAGTGGAAATAAGAATGGCCGATATGATCGTTTTTGATGAGTTTATTGTGGCTGAAATTATGGACGAGGTCATAATTGGAGCAGATTTTATGATTCGTCAAGGCATTAGTCTAGATATGGGAAGACAAATTATGAATTGGTATGGTCTAGAAATACCCCTTAACGTTGGGAATGGAAGTGAAGCTCTTGTAAGACAGCTAGTCACTAGTGATCATAAGAAATTGTCATTCCAAGGAGACGATGGAAAACGTGGGAAAGCGAGCACATATTCAAGACGGCCCAGCAAATATAAAAGCAAGCACTGTACAGAGTCTAAAAACAAGAAACGCATAAATGGGATTCGCTTATTACATGTGGAACCCATCGAAGACTGGTCAAAGGCGCAGAAAAGCGACCCCATATTAGCGCAAATTATGATGGTTAAGAAAGAAGGCGAAAAGCCGACTTGTGAAGAAATTAGATTGAACGGTCCACTAATGAAAGCGTATTGGGCGCAGTGGAGTAGTCTGCGGATGGTAAATGGTTGCCTATACCGTACATGGGAAAGTACTGATGGCAAAACGGTTAAAAACCTTATCGTGGTACCGGCTTCTAAAGTATGTGAAGTTGTGAGGAAATTCCACGAAGGTACTGGTGGTGGGCATCTTAGCGTTACTAAAACCATAAAGAAGTTAAAAGCAAGCTACTATTGGGTCGGTTGCAAGTAAGCCGTGATTGATTGCATAATTAAATGCCCACAGTGCGTTGCAGACGGTGGTCTAATTGGAGAAAGTAGAATTCCGGTCCAGCAGTACAACGTTGGTGAACTATCTGTACCAGCGAATAATAATGACTCTATCCAAGAGCAGAAAAACGAGTTAAGACGAAGGCGTGTTAAGGCGTGATCGAGCGGCAAATTCGGAAGGCTTCAAAGAAGGCCAGTTGGTTTTACTTTTTAATCCGCAACGGAAGAAAGGACTATCTCCAAAGCTGCAGACTCATTGGGATGGCCCATATAAAGTAATAAAGAAATTGAATGACGTGGTGTATCGGATCCAGAAATATAAGAGCCCAAGATCAAAAATGAAAGTGGTACATCTAGAACGACTAGCCCATTATGGAAAAGGAGAATATGAGCCTATTCGGGACGAACAGGCTTAAGTGGAGGGCAGTGTTACGAAAGTTAAATTATCTAAGAATTATTTCTAGTTATAGTTATAAGTTATCTTGTAAGTTATAGTTTTATGTTACTTAAAATTGTCATGTATAATTTTCAACACAACTGTTATTTTAAAATAATTCCTATATAAATTTCCCAGTCATTTCTAGAAATGGTTATAGAACATAATAAATAGTTTTTACGGGAAGGTTCAGGAAAAATCTAGAAATAATTATGAAATATAAAAAGGGGGGACTCATGTAAAATTAGTTTAGTTCATTTTGAGAAACGGTTCTGTTCGTAGCTTACAATTGTGAACAAAATAATAAAGTTTGTAAAGTTGAATAAGTGTGTGTATTTATTTTTATTTGTAATTAAAAGAACTCAACGGTTTATTATAAATGGAGTAAACCGAATGCGTTTATTAAAGGAAAAACGTAACAATATGTTTATTTGCAGTACTTCTTATCAAGAGATCAACTAGCCTCATAAATACAGCGGGCGCGTTTGTTAACCCAAATGGCATTCTTTTATATTGATAATGCCCACTAGGAGTCACAAATCCGGTTAAATGTCTACAGGATTTCTTAATTGGAACTTGGTGATACCCATTATTCATATCAAGCACAATAAATAGCTTGTTATCACGTATTTGATTAATAAATACTTTCTTCAATATTTGCTATCGGAAACACCTCGCGCACCGTTATTTTATTTAATTCACGATAATCAACCACCATACGAAATTCACCATCTTTTTTAGGTACCAAATGGGCTCTACTAGCATAAGAAGAGGTCGAATTTTCAATTATATTATATTTTAAAAGTTCAGATACAATATTATCTTATTTTTCACGTAAATGATAAGGTACGCGATTCGGTTTTTGATTTATAGTTTTATTTGAATCTTTTACTTTAATATTCATTTCAATTGCATCCGTCTTTCCCAATTCTGATAAGTTATCCGCGAAACAGTTTTTATATTTTACATATGGTTTATAATTTACATGTTCAAAAGTGGTATGTAAAGTACATTTGACATAACCTATCAAAAAAAAAAAAAACTTAAAACAGCTGTATAAAAATTAAATTTGTGCTTAATTAAAATTTCATTTTAAAATGGAACGAAAGGTTGATGAAATAGTTGTATGCAGCAGTATTGTAATTGCAGCTTATATTAAAATCAAAAAAAGAAAAGAAGAAGAAAAAAAAGAGAGACCCAAAAGAAATAGAATGTTGTGGAGCCAAAACTGGTTGCTGCGAAGGGACAAGGGACTAGGAATTACATCAATGGTGATGGATGAACTACGCTTGGAAGATCCCAAGGCGTTTAGAAGTTTCTGCAGAATGTCGTACTCGTCCTTTGAAGAATTGCTTGAGAAGGTATCACCTCTGATCTCTAGACAGAACACTCAGATGCGGGAAGCTATTTCTGCTACTGCAAGGTTAATAAAATATTTGCTCACAATACCTGTTTTATAAAACGAATAACCCATTTTCTTTTTAGATTGCTCCTTACATTACGATTTTTAGCCACTGGTGAAAAATACAAGGAATTGTCGTACGTATTTCGGGTTTCTGTAGCATCAATAAGTGAAATTATTCCGGAAACGATTGATGCTATATACTCAGCATTGAAAAAAGATTATTTAAAGGTACTTCTTAAATTAAAAATATTTTTAATTAAAATTTACATACATTTATAGTGCTGGTCGATTTGAATGGATATAAAAAAGTCGAAAATAATAAGGGACGAATGAAAACGAAAGAAAACTTCGTAGAATCATTTCCCGTCCTACAATTTTTTGTAACTAAGGCCCCTATTACGGTTTACAACTCAACTCAGTTGAGTTGTAATAAATACAACTGGTTGTGATCAGTTGTAATTATTGTTATGTTTTTGTTCACCGCAATTAAGCAAAGTTGTAAGCCATAATACAAAAATTAAGAAATTACAACTCTAGTGAGTTGAGTTGTAAACCGTAATAGGGGCCTAAAATCCTACCTACATACATATATTTTTAGTTTCCTCAAAACGCCAGTGAATGGAAGATTATTGCTGATGATTTTGAAAAGAAGTGGAATTTTCCCTTTTGCCTAGGAGCCATAGGTAAAACAAACATACATACATAAATATCTATTTAAAAACTTACATGCATGTACACACATAAATATGTTTATTATTTTTTTTATTTTCGAAGACGGCAAACATATCGCTATTAAAGCCAAAAGAGAATACGGTTCCTTTTACTATAATTATAAAGGCTTTCATAGCGTAGTGTTATTAGCAGTTGTAGACTCAAACTACAATTTTTTTTACGTGAATGTTGGGGCTAATGGAAGAGCTCATGATGCGGCAGTATTTAATGAGTCATCGTTGCAAGAGGGTATAAAGAACAATTTGTTCGATTTTCCACCCGACACTGAGTTACCTGGCTCATCAAACAAAGTTCCCTATGTTTTTGTTTCCGATGAGACCTTTCGTCTAACGTCAAGAGTTTTAAAGCCATATGGCGAAAGGACAGTGAATTCAAATAAGGTATTTAACTACAGACTGAGTCGGGCACGTCGAGTAGTAAATTTTTCAAAAGGAAATTGATTTACCAGTGGAAAAAGTAAATAAAATAACGTTTGCTGCATGCGCCCTACACAATTATCTCAGAGCACGAGATGGCTTTGATGTAAAGTTATTAGATTTTGAAAATACAAATGCAGTGAGCTATAACCATGGGTCTTGGAGAAACGAGGTCATGCTGACAGATCTACAAAGAACTCAGGGTAACCGATCAGGAGAAGATGGAAGAAAAGTGTGGAATGCATATTCCGAATATTTCAATACAATTGTTCAGTTCCTTGGCAAAATGATGCCATACAGAAATACAACTTTTAAAATTTAAAACTAGTAATTTCAGGTAAGATATTTTATAATACCATTTACTCACATACATACATAAATAATATTTTATATTTCATTTATCTTTTACAGCATTTAACAGCGAAATAGTGCACTTGAAATCAATGCATTTGCCTTTTATACACCAATGTTCTATATACATTCATATTTACCCATTTTTGGATAAAAATAAAACAGGTTTATAAAAGGTGTATTAAACACATTTTCATAAAAACTTCGTTTCATATACCTATTATAAATCTGTTTTATTTTTTAAGTATAAAGCCTTTAATATGGTCTCTGATTTTAATTTGCCAATTTTTGTCAAAAAACTATCCGTTCCAATCATCATTTTGTTGAAGAAATTTTTAAAATCGGGCCGGCAGTTTTGGAGATTTAGTCTTAAAAACATTTTGTTTCGTATTTTTATTAACAATTGAACTAAAACTTATTTTATATCTTAAACTTAACGATTCAATTAAGATTTGCTCTTCCCCTTTAAACAAACAAAAAATCGAGTTACGCCTTTTTAATATTAAGCCATCGATATGTACAAACATATGTCTATTTTATTCATTCCTTCAAAGTAATAAAAAGGAAATTTAACAAATTAAAAACTTGTTCATTTATTTAAAATAAAAGGAGATCAACAAATTCATTTAATTCATAAATGCACATATGTATGCATATAATATTTTGTGTATTAGAAATAACATACCAATTTATGTATAAAAAAGTAAAAAAAAAAACAAAACCATACAAGTAAAAAAACTTCAGTTAATCGATTAATTTATAATCCTAATTAATCAAATTGCTTATTAATCAGATAATTTTATATATCGTTACTTTAATATAGAAAAGCCCTAACTAATGTGGTTCTTAATTTACAGGAAAAGGAAAAAACTTAATGAAAATTATAGTCTTGTATTCGCGATTTTTTTAAACGCATTTTTTTATTAAATTCTCTAAGCAATTTAATAAAAAACTGCCTTTAAAAAATATCTGGACTTCAGGACTAAAATTTTATAAAGTTTTTTCTTTCTCCTGTAAAGTAAGAACCACATTAGTTAGGGCTTTTCTATATTAAAGTAACGATATATAAAATTATCTGATTAATTAGCAATTTGAATAATTAGGATTCTAAATTAATCGATTAACTGATTTATCACAATTTTGATTAATCGATTAATCGAACATCTCTACGTTATATCATTAAATAACAATATGAAATATTAAAACTAAGAAGACTATTCACATTTTGATTTGATAGTCTTTTTTGTCTTTGGAACCTTGTGAGATCTAATATTATTTTTAAAAAAAGTGTTACATCTAAAATTAAGGCACATTGGTTTAAAAAGTTTTCATAAAACATGTTTAAGCTGGCCTGTGTAATTTATAAAAAAACTAAAAGTTGACAGCTTATGAGTTTTGCTTCCGATTTCTTTGTTTTCTTTTGGTTTCAAGGAGATTCAATGTTATTGTTTCCAAAAATTCATTTTTTAGGTCATCATCTATTTCATCCAGCTCAGTTTTTAAACAGCTGCAAAATGCTTCATCCTTTTCTTTACGAATTTTGCGACTATTAGCTATTGACTCAAGCGCTGATGTTGCTGCTGAAAGCATAACGTTTTCTTGGCTCATTGTACAACTTGAAATCGAAGTATCGGTTTTTGCTCTTTTACAGGGCTGTGAAGGCGATAATTGAATCTCCAGCAAGGAATCATTCAGTTCTGTTTCTTGCTGTACATTAAAAATTTCAATTACATACTAACATATACTCATCTAAAAAGCAATAATTTAAGAAAAATACTCACATATAAATTGCATGCACCTTTTTTAATTTTAATAAATTCTTCCAGGAAACCCATTTCATTAAACCAAAACACACATGTTACATGCACATCATCTGCACCGGCCCCACTTCTTTTTTCTTTTGCTTTTGCAATTTTCCGGCTATATTGACCGCGCAAGTATGTTATTTTATTCTGAAAATATATTGCATTACATTTATTAAAAATAACAATTGCCCAATGCTTTACCTTAACATCATTAGGCCCAATAGCTGAATTGAACACTTTCAACTTGTCAGCCATATCATTTAGCGCTGCGTACCTGGCATGCTTATTATGGTAGAACTTATTCCGCGGGTTATACAAGCATTCCTTCTCTTGCCACATATCTATCAACTGTAGTACCGCTTCTTTACACCAGTCCAACTGGAACAACATAAAAATAGATATGGAAATTGTCATAAAAAAATACATACATATATATGTATGTACTTACTTTTGTTAGTTCCTTTTCAATTTTTCCCTCCATTTTCAAAAATAAATTTGTGTATTTTTTATATTTTTTTATTTACAGCCCAATTATTAATAAAAATTTCCCGGGAGTTTTCTCCCTTCTCCCATTTTTGCAATAGAATTTACATAGGAAAAATGGGAGAAGGGAGAAAACTCCCGGGGAATTTTTATTCATAATAGGGCTGTTAATATTATAATATAAATAAATAAATAAAGCACTTTGATTATAATTTATATTTATTAAAATTTCAATTAATTTTTGCCGCCACAAAATTTTGTTAATAAAACAGCTGATGTCAGATGGTTAGTCACTTGAAAATAGAACTCGTTCTAAATAAAAAATGTCATGTGTACTGCACACAGAGAAATAACACATGATATTGTTTGGAGGGGTTCAGACGATATGTACAAATTTAACATGTGAAAAAGTGACATTCCATATGACAAATACACGTAATTTGAACACAGCTTAAGAAATTTTGTCCAACAATCATATCACATTCTTGATCATCGTTATTAACCACCAAAATTTCTATTGGAAGAGTCACACTTTGGATTTATACAATTTTCGTTGTTTTTCCAAATGCATGAACTTCTTGACCTCCAAAACCAATAAGCTTAGTTTTACAATTTTCAAACTTCCAATCATATGTTTTAACTACGTCAAACTTTATAGTTGAGCATTCACTACCAAGATCACAGAAAATATCAACATTTTGTCCGTCAACTAAAGCATTTTGAATTAGACCACTACTTCTATTAACAGAGATGCGAGATACTTTTGGAGCCGAATAATCCTGTGAAGGTCTTTCGAACCTCTTACGAGGTTTCTGACAATCTTTTGAAAAGTGGCCCAATTCTTGGCAGTTATAACAAGTTATATTCCGTTTGGAATTTTGCACTGGGTGACACATTTAATTCTTATTTAAATTAAGAGTCAATCGAGTAGGTGGGTTGTAAGTTTTATTTAAAAATATATCACGGTTCCGTTGTTGCTCCATAATACACATATGGGCTTTAATTTGGCATAGTAGATCTTGCAAAGTTTTACACTGCGGAATGTAGCCAGTAACAGCATTTATTAGCTGCTTATCATTAAGACCCGATACTATATAATTTTTCGAGCACTCGTCACTAAATCCGGCAGATTTTGCCAGAGCCAAAACATCATAAAAATATTTCTCCATACTTTCGTTTGCTTCTTTAACACGACACAATAATTTCAAGTAAACATTAATCTCATCCTTTATACACGGAAATGCGTTTTTTAATAAAACCTTAAAATCATCCCAAGATAAATTTACCTCCTTAATAGATGAAAACCACGATAAAGCGGCTTCTTCTAAACTGTAGTCTTACTATCCCATTTAAAATATTCTTCACTCGATCCACATTTGCAATCCAGTCTTGAGCAGACATTGAATTAGAAATTGATGGATTGAATCCCGGAATCAAACGTTTACATTCTTCAATGCCGCACAATAATGCTCCTGATGAACTTGGAATGACTGGAATATCTTCTATCGTTGATTCAGAAACGTTATCACGTACAATTAAATTTTTTTCTTGTGACATTTTAAATTAAATTTTTTTCAATATCCCACTTCTGAGTTTTTAATTAATTTATTGTAACTTGCCAACACTCCCGATGTTATCTATTGAACGAGGTGACACAACAATCAACGACAACCATGTTGACAAGCTACATAGAGTAGTAAGTCAGGAGCATAGCATACTGAGACGGGATTTTTCTAATACTTATTAAAGTATTTCCGTAACAAGTGTAATCTAACAAGATTTTAAATTTAGAGTTTTTAAATTTAAAATTATTTTTATTAAAAATTGAAAGTTTAAATAGTTAAAACGTATTGAGTATCCAATCTTAATTGGAAATTAATCAAACCAAATTTCGTTTTTAAAAACGGTGCTATACAAATTTGAATAGTTAAAGCCAATAAGCTAACATAGCGTTTACATTTGCCAGTACTGGCAAGACAGTAGCAATACATACAAACTTTTTTACTAATACATGCACACATTTCCAACTGTCTTGTCTACCGTCTAGCAAATTTTGTAGACAGTAAAATTGGACAGTGATTTGACATTTGCTAACAGTAATCTGAAGTTTTGTTAGCAAAAGGGGGAAAAAATCAAAATGTAAAAAAAAATTAAACATATATTGCTTTAATTTTTTATATTTTAGTTAAGTGTTATGTTTGTTAACACAATATTGTTATTATAAAGTGTTTATAAGCTTGTTTAGTTCATGTAAAACTCGTTTAGCTGGACTTGAACAGCAACATTCACGTTTGACATATTTTTAAAAGTGAACTGTCTTAACTACTGTCTGGACGCCTACGTCACGAAGACAGTTAGTAGTGTTTTTGGAAACTAATATGTATTTTCTTACTGTCTTGCCAGTACTGTCAAATGTAAACGCTATGTAAGACATTAAGTTAAATAATTAAAAATAAGTTTGGGTAGTAAATCTAAAAATTTTAACTACTGAAGCTAAGTCAGTGTGAAAAAAATAAAAAAAAAAAAAATTTAAAACAAGTTTGATTATTTTGCAATAAATTAACTGCCCAAACTAAATTCAAATTAGAATAAGTTAAATTTAACTAACAAACGGAACTCTATTTAGAATAGGAAAAATGTTTGAGTTGGTTATTTGAAGCAAGTTTGAATATTTAAGCTGAAATTTACGACGTTAGCTAAATTCAAGTTCGATTAGGTAAATTTAAATTTTTAAAACTAATTTGAATACTTGGTTCAATTGTACATGCCTGAATTGAATTCAACGTTTAGTACCTACAAAAAATTTTCATGTTTCCGCTAAACCAAGTAACGTAAACTAAATTTATCTATTTTATCTTAAATCCAATTTGCGAATGTCAAACACAATTGAGAAATCGAAAATACAATTTAAACTAGTAGAAACCAAAATTTGAACCTTTACACAACGTTTAACCTAATGAATCGAATACCAAATAGAATATGTGAAATTTAAAATTTAAGTATTCAAAGTTGATTTAAATACTCAAACTGAATTCAACCAACTAAACTAAATACCAAAACTTTAATTACTTGATTTAAATTTAAAATTAATGAAAATTTAAAATACTTAAATCAAATTTGAATGCCACGATAAAATTTAAATGTTTCAATTGGATTCAAATTAGATTACGTGGATTAAATCTAAATATTTAAAGCAAATTTTAAGGTCTTTGATAAACTTAACTATGTGATTGAAAATCAGATTTGGAAACCTGAAATACCATTCATGCATTCAAATCTTGGTTGAATCTTTCGACTAAATTGTAATAACTCAAGCTCCATTCTAATTTGAGAACAAGAAAAGAAAATACCAAATCACAATATTTATAACTAATTTGAATCTTTCGTTTAAATTTAAATCTTTAGATGGAATTCAAATTTTGAATACGTCAATGAATGCCATATGTTTGAGACAAATTTTATTGTCTAAACTAAACTTAATGTAAATCTAACCACGTCGAAAAAAAATTTAGAAAAGAAAAAAAAACAAAAAAAAAAGTTTGAAACTAAATTTAAATACTTGAATTGATTTTGAAATTTAATACATGGAATAAATCCACATAAGTGGAGAAAACTGTAATGTTTAAGCTTAACCTAACTGCGTGAATGAATTTAAATCTAAGAACGTTAACGATGACTTAATTTTAAATATTTAAAATAAAATTTGCATACTTAAGCTTAATTTAATTATCGATACTGGAATTTAATCTGAATACAAAAACTTAATTTTAAATACTCAAAACAAAATTCTAATACTTAAGTTTAATTCAGGTGTTGAAACTAAATTTACTTTTGAACACGTAAACTAAAATTTCAATTTAAATATTTAAAACTAAGTTTAAACACTTAACACTTAACACTTAATCTAAATCTAACTGAATTAATAACTGATAATGACTATATAAATAACTGAAAGCTACTAAACAAACAATTAGATGGATGACGAAGAATAAACATTCAGGTGAACAGGTGACTGAATAATTTAGTGAATAAGGGAACAAATAGCCAGCGCTTAGATAATAATTAAATTAGTTCTCCGATGAAGACGCAGGAAGATTAGGGTACCATGTAGTAAGATAGCAGTCCTAGATTTGGGAAGAAATAAATGGCGATTACGAGGGGAACGTTTAGTTTCTCCTGGGTTTCATTATCGGATTATAGATACATTTATTTTCTGGATACGAGTATTCAGTACTATAGACATTCACGGTTATTGATCTGACTTTTTTTTTACAAAGCAATTATTTTTTTTGAAGTCATGTAATAATATACTAGTATTAACCTACATTTAAGACACATCTAACCAATTTTATAAATAAACAATTTTAGTATTTGTAAAATTTTTTTAGGAAAGAAAATATGTTTTAATTAATAAAAGGATTGGATGAAATGTAGCTTAGGTGAGATAAAGTAGTGGTAAGTAATTTTTGGGGCATTACTCTCAATTTTTTTTGCGGGCAATGAGTAGTGCCATGGATGGCAGTGAAATGCCATACGGGGTGGGTCGCCTGTCCAGGACGTACCATCTGGTCCTGAGTGCTCATGCAGTGGTCATGTCAGGAAATCTCCGCGGTAAATAGTTTTCATCGTCAATCGTCAGTCCGCTTGTTTCAGGTATGCCTACATATCGTTGTGGTTTTGTCCAATGTTCATGGTCTTGATGCTTCTGTTAATTCCACCGTTTCCATTTGGCACGATCGAAGTGAATGTGAGTACCAATTATGGACACGAACCCCCTATTCCCGGCGAGCTACAGCCTAACCGACAAAGTGCCAAAGTCCATCAGGAAGCAACACTGGAGAAAAAATTTATTTCTTTTTCGAGTGTAAACCAAACATGTTTTTTTCGAATCTTTGGATTCTCCAAAAATCATTTTTTGTACTTTTCACATTACAGATGTTTATATTTCCTCCGAACAACTTCGCACCACTTGTATTCCACGATTTAGGTGAATCGTATGTTAAAACTTCCTTAATGTTTTCTTTCACCATTATGAAAGCCGCTATTGTATAACAGCCTAATTCATAAACGCATCATTGCAGCTTTATAAGTGATTAATAAGCAAAAGTCGAAAAAAAGAGTATTTATATAACCGTTAAAAAATTTCTGGATATGGTAGCATTACGATATTGGGGTCGAAGAGAAGTATGTATGATTGTGAAAAATTTGCCGTTTGGTCACAGTAATAAAAAATTTTAGCAATTTCCAAAAAAGCGCTAATAACAAATTAAATTAAAGTTAAAATAACAATTTGTAGATTCAGGATGATGCGGCCGACCTTCATGGTTTATCTCAAGCAACTGTGTACAGAATATCAGCCAGAGTAGGGCAAAAGAAAAATAAAAATGCCTTCATCTCTTATAGAGGAAGAAATCCTAATTAGGGAATTTAAAATAATTTAAAATTTCCCAGGCGTTATTGGAGCTATTGATGGTACGCACATACGTATCAAAAAAATAATCAAAACAAAAATTAATTTATTTTTAGCTTTTAACACACTACCTAGATAATCGGTTGTTCGTTATATGCATCACTAAACAAAAATGACAATTAAAGTAACATGTTGTTGCCAACATAAAAATGCTAAAGTAATAAAAAATCCACTACTATTAAGCGTTTATAAATCAGAATTTTTATTAATGGTTTATAAAACAATAAGTGTTTAACAAGTATTGTAAGCATTATAGCTGAAATAAGAAATTTTTATGAATTTGACCGTAAGTATTTAGTCGGCTACGATGATCAGTCTTAATAAGTTTTGGTACATTTTGCATACAGATTCAAAAGATACGAAAAATGTCAGGATTATACATGGTACGTGAAGCCATCAAGAGATACGAAAAATGTATCTTTCGTATTCTAATGGCAACACTGTATGGCATATCAGCGTAAAAGCTAAGCGGAAGAAAACGTCCCGCCTTCCGTTCTTGTTTAGGTACGGCTGTAAGGCATTTGTTTACATATAACAAAACCAAACTGGACAAATTTAAAAAGATAATGTAGTTTATGAAATAAAATGTGACGGAAACGAAAGGGAAAGGTGTAATATGGTTAACATTGAAACAAAAAAAGAAGGTTAGAGACGAGATTCATGAGCACAACACAGAAGTCAATTAAAGGAAAGAGAACAAACGTTACACTCTCGAAAGCTTACGAATCCAAGAGAAAATAAAAAATACAATGAACACGAAGGAAGACAAGGATAATACAAAACTGCAATACTAAATAATTTAAATTAGTTATAGTTCTGTGATATTAACATTAACAGCCAATCCCACGATGTCACTTATAAGTAAGTTTGACTTTTTATTCGGTGTTTGTGCTGTATTTTATTCATTAATTATTTATTTATTTCTGTGTCGTGTAGTCCAGTTTTTAATATTAAATAGTTGAAAAAGTGCAAAATAAATGTAAACCCTAATTCGTAAGTTAAGCTTTGATATTATAATGTTCTGAAATTGATTACAATTATTATCTATTTGTGTTCTCGCAAATCCTGTGTGGACCAAGTGAATACCCTAAGAGTAATCGTTGAACAGTCTGTTGAGTGGAGATCCCCCTTATATCTAGTTTTCAGAGACTTCGAAAAATCATTTGATAAGCTCGCCCATCACACCATATGGAAGGCATTAGAATGCAAAGGCACCCCAGCGAAACTTTTCTCGCTTATTAGAAGTCTATACAATGGGTATACATGTAGAGTATACAATGGGTATACATGTAGAGTACTCCATGAAAACAATCTTGGCAATAAAATAAATGTAAACACCGGGGTACGGCAGTTGCGTTATGTCACCTCTACTTTTTAACATTGTTCTTGATGATGTGATGAAGACCGCAACAGAAAACTCCTCTGGAATTCAATGGAGCCTACACAAGCGGCTAGATGACTTAGATTACGCCAACGACATCTGTGTCCTGGCACACACGTACAGCGACATATCTCGAAAGCTAAGGCTGCTAGAAGCGGCGACAGCGAAAGCAGGACTGAAAATAAACATATCCAAGACTAAATCCATGCGTGTGAACACCGACAACAAGCAGCACCTTGAGATTAATGGCATCGTGCTTGAGGATATAAACAGCTTCTGCTATCTCGGTATTATCGGCAACAATGGAGGATCTAGTATAGATATAGTAAACCGTATCAACTGTGCCTGGACTCCTGCGTCTGTATGGAACGCTTCTCATATATCAAGTAGAACGAAAATCACCTTATTCAACTCCAGTGTAAAGTGTACCCTATTGTATGGATGTGAAACTTGGAATGGAGGAGAATTTTGAAAATATTTTGGCCAAATTTGATATCCAACCTCGACCTATGGACAGTCACAAAACAAGCTCCTCTGCGCACCGAAACACTAAGACGTTAGTGGAACTGGCTAGGTCACACACTAGGTAAGCCAGCAGATGACCTAACACTGGCAGCCATTGACTGGAATCCACAGGGTACTAGAAGAAGAGGAAGACCCGCCCACAAGTGGAGAAGACAGTTGGATTCTGAGGAACGAAATAAAACTAAAAACTTGTAACAGATCCCAATGGAATACATTTGTAATACCTCTATATATTTATTTTATTTATTTATTTCATTCATTTATGTAATATCAAGCCTTAGAGGCCAAAAAACCAATATTAATTGTATATATTGCTCCTACGCTTCTATATTAGTATCAAAACTAAATACATATAAGGATTTTCCCCAACTGCTGGCAGCACTAGCTGTAGACTACTTTTTCAAAATAATATAGAGAAATGTCAAAAGATGTTTACAATTGAATTCGCCTTGTTTATGTTTTTTGACATACGGACCAACTCAAGCAACAATAAAAAACAGTGTTGTTATTCGTGTTGTGGACTTGTTGTAGTATCGACACCACCTGAAAGTAAATTCGCCTTGACAGAAGGTTTATAAAATTCGGTCACAAACGTACATGTAATTTGCTTCTGACATTGTCTCTGTTTTTCCCCCCATAGTTGTTACAAAAAGTCTGAGTTCATACGGCTCATGTCTTATTGATAAGATTCTTCCTTTTTCTTCTTTGAACATGAGTTGTCTTTCAAATGATTCATGTCATGTTGACGACGTGCGTATGCATGTGTGCTTTTTGATATTGAAAACAAAATTAAACAACGAAAAAGAAAGCAAAACCTAAAGACAGTACATGCATCTGTGTACTCGTTTCTTTTCCTCTCGTCCCTCTCGCCTATAAAGTAGCAATCATGTCAATAAAACATGAGCCGTACGAACAAAAACAAACCAAAATAAAAATGCCGCGACGAAAATTTGTATTTACACTGTTAAATAATTAAGCCATCTTAACAAATTTTTCTTTTAATTCAAAGATACAAATTTAGGATATTAGAATGAAACGGTTTTTATATATATACTAGCTGACCCGGTCTACGTTGCTGGCCCTAAGTAAACATTAGTTTTGTATTACCACACGATATAAATTGAGCATTTAACGAAATTTACGGCCTTTAAAATAAAAATCCATGGAATACCTATCATAAATTTTTTTTAAAAAATAACTTACATATGGTGTGGATATGGGCTCAATCAAAATAGAATAAGTTGGACCATGGCGATAATTTTAAAGAAAAAATCGTCCAAATCGGTCAAGCCGTTCTCAAATCATGCTCTTAATAGAAAAAGTGTGCGTAAAAGTAGGCGTGGTAATTTTTTCTTTCGATGAAAACGTAAAATAAATTAATACGAACAGTTTAAAGAAAAATTAGTCAAATCGATGGAGCAGTTTTTTGATTTTAGGTAAATCGAAAAAAGTGGGCGTTAAAGTGGGCGGGGCAAAATTTTCTTTCCGTAAAAACCTAAGTTAAACCATGGCGATCATTTTGAAGAAAAAATCGTCCAAATCGGTCGAGTGGTTCTCCAGTTATGCGCTTAATAGAAAAAGTGGGCGTAAAAGTAGGCGTGGTAAATTTTTCTATCGATGAAAACTTAAAATGGATTAATACGAACATTTGAAAGATAAATTAGTCAAATCAAAATCGTCCAAATCGGTCAAGTCGTTCTCCAGTTATGCGCTTAATAGAAAAAGTGGGCGTAAAAGTAGGCGTGGTAAATTTTTCTATCGATGAAAACTTAAAATGAATTAATACGAACATTTGAAAGATAAATTAGTCAAATCGATGGAGCAGTTTTTTGATTTTAGGTAAATCGAAAAAAGTGGGCGTAAAAGTGGGCGGGGCAAAAGTATCCTATGTCCGTCTCCTGGCTCTAAGCTACCTCCCTACCAATTTTCAGCCAAATCTGTTCTGCCGTTCTTGAGTTATAAGTGGTGTAACTAACACGACTTTCTTTTATATATATAGATTTACATAAATTCTATTCAATAGTGGGATAATCATGCATATCTCGGTATTGTAAAATATTAACTTCAGCTGGCTAATGATTCCGTCAATAGTGGATGCCGCTGCAGATGGCTTGTCAGAAGAAAGTAGACCACGCTCTAATTGAAATTTTGTCAGATGACTTTGCATCTGACTTTTACAGAAGCAAAGTTTAAAAGGTAACACACGACATGTACATAAGTATGTATTTTGCAGTGGGAAATTTGACATGTCAGACGACAAAAACATGTCGTGTACGGTCGCTTTTAGAAAAGCAAATAATAAATACAAATACAAAAAAAATAAAAATACATGGCCTATGCATGCATTTCATTGAACCAGTCCAGGAAGTAGTTCATTTGATAAAAATGGATCAAGTAGTCCAATATTATTTGCAGGGTTAATCTTGTCAAGTGTGTTAGGAATGGGCAAATTGATAAAATATATCGATATTTATTAATAAAAAATATCGATGTAAATGCATCACTGCGCTGCATCAGAAAAGCAAAAATAAAAAAATTATTACAATTATTTTTATTGTGTGAAGCTTCGTACAGACGATGTTCAGATATTACAATATTGTAATTTTTCTGACAATGGTGCCATTGTCAGAAGCATTAATTTTACACATCTGCCAAATGAAAATGAGCTTACAATGTTCAGACAGTTACAAGACATTTTTAGGCAATTTTAATGACAACATTGTAAGATCTGACCATCGTCTGTACGAAGCTTGACTCTTTATTTTGTGGACCAGTGTTGAAATGTACTTATTTGCCATTTGCTCTGTTTTACTTCGTTTGGACTTAAAAAACCATGATCAAAGTTAAGTTAAAATTAAAAAAAAAAAATTATAAAAATAATATTTTTTAATGCATTTTTAGCTGCAATATTCAAAACTGCTTTTAAATCTCAAATAATTAACATTCTACAAAGTTGTTTGCTTTGCATGTAAACTTATGAAATGTGATGTTTCATTATTCTGCATTTAAGATGACGGACGATATGTGCAGTTCTTTTAATTTTTCTTCAAAAATTTTTACCTACAAAAAATCCAACAGATACTTTGGCTGGTTGCCTATACCAAAAATATTTTACACAAACAAATACACACCCAGGCATTTCGAGCTGTGGTCATGCAAACTGTCGAGCAACAACAACACTACTAGTGAGGATAGTTTTTAAAACTTTTTTTTCCCTCATTCTTCATGACTGAAAAAAGGCAAAATTGGATTTTTCCTTAAAAACATAAATGAATTTGGCGTAATATTAACAATTCATTTATGACTGTGAAAAATATTACATATTTTACATTTTTCATTTATAAAAAAAAATTCAAGAATGGTTGAATATGAGCGATCGCATATGAATTTCTCTGAACTTTGCTCAACCCTTTAATTTTCACTTTAATTTCGCGTTGCAAGTGTTGAGGCTGGCGGCGATGACCCGAATTTTGTTGCACTGTGTAATCAGAAAAAAATTCAAAACATAACAATTAAAAACTTATTTTGTGCTTTGTTGCAATACAGACGTGTATTTTTAACCCCGCATACGTTTTGAACTATTAATTAATCATATTTGATTTTGTAATATACGCAGCGAATGGACGCTTAAACATAAATGAGATATTTTGGTTTTTAAATTATTTAACATAATAGTGAACAACTAAACCATAAAATTAAATAAAGAAAAATAGAAAAAATATATAGGTATGAATGTTCATACATGTGTATGTATTAGACTGGTCGCAATTTTTTTTTTTAATTTAATTGTTTGCGCTGCTTAAAATATGAGGTTTGGTGTAAGAAATCATGATCTAATTTTTCAGGTCAATCCGACGGTGCCTAGCCGTGCCGGGTGGGGCCCAAAGTTCCCCATATTATAAAAAAAACATCTTTTCTATCAGATGTTTATAGTTATACTAGTTGAAAAGCCGAAAATTAAAAATATGGCTTCGTTACGATCTTCCGCAGAGAAAGTACTTCAAGTGTGCCAAATTTCAGCTTCCTATGTCATCAGATGACTTCAGAAAGTTGCGGAAAGAATAGGACATACATGCAAACATCCTGACATACTAAGAAATTATATATTGTATAGATAGATTAGCATATGTTCGCGCAATTCAAAAACGATTTAGCTTATTGAAAAACTAAAAAAAAACGAAATTCCGCAATTAAATTTACTTTAAGAAAGTTAAAACTTTTTTCTTTATGTTGGCTTTGGTTTTCGAGATATACCGTTATTTCGAAAATTAAGGAGGTTGCACAACATATGTTCTCGTAACTGAAAAACGCTTTAGTTAATTGAAAAACTAAAACAACCGAAATTCCGCAATAAAATTTACTTTAAGAAAGTTGAAACTTTTTTCTTTATATTGGCTTTGGTTTTCGAGATATACCGTTATTTTGAACATTAAGGACGTTGCACAACATATGTTCGCGTAACTCAAAAACGCTTTAGTTTATTGAAAAACTAAAAAAAACCGAAATTCCGCAATAAAATTTACTTTGAGAAATTCATAAAAAATTTAAAAATGCAGCTATGCTTTTAATTTTATGCAGACATATAAAAAATAACATTGCAAACAAAACAAGCTATAAATTATAAAACAAAAATTCCGAAATTTTAATAAAAAAATTATTTTTTTTCCAGAAAAAAAATTATGTTTCTAAAACGACTGCGCATATAAGAAAAACGTTTTACCTTTCTTAAAGTAAATTTTATTGCGTAATTTCGGTTTTTTTTAAGTTTTTCAATAAGCTAAAGCGTTTTTGAGTTGCGCGAACATATGTTAATCTATCTATACAATATATAATTTCTTAGTATGTCAGGATGTTTGCATGTATGTCCTATTCTTTCCGCAACTTTCTGAAGCCATCTGATGACATAGGAAGCTGAAATTTGGCACACTTGAAGTACTTTCTCTGCGGAAGATCGTAACTATAAAGATCTGATATAAAATATGTTTTTTTATAATATGGGGAACTTTGGTCCCCACCCGGCACGGCTAGGCACCGTCGGATTGACTTGAAAAATTAGATCATGATTTCTTACACCAAACCTCATATTTTAAGCAGCGCAAAAAATTAAATTTAAAAAAAAAAATCACATACAAGATGCGACCAGTCTAGTATGTATACATATTCTCAACAAAAACATTTAAGTTTAAATTTCCTTTTTTTTTTGTTGTTGTAAAATACAATAAATAATATAAATATTTAAAGCACAGAAAACGGTGAAAAACAAAAACAACTCTTTGCATAAGTAAGAACAGTGAAACAACGCTAAGGCAAAATGAAAGAAATGTTTATGTGACTGTTCAGGCAAACGAAAATAATGCTGAAATTAATAAAACAAAACAAATATTATTATAATATTAACTACCTAACAGCTAAGCCTATTATTCGAACACGTTCCCTTTCACTCTCGGTGTTCACAAAAACGGTGGATAGTGATACATTAAAAAATATTAATCTGTCTTTGGCGGCGGCAAAAACAATCTTAGTAAGAAATGATACCATGAACTCAAATACAGACGCAATGGCGAACCCTTTAGTAAAAAGTTGTCAAAAGCCTCAAGTACAAGTTGGTATGGACAGGTATATAACAGTGCTTAAACGGGGTCGCTGCCCTACCTCTTCAGCAGTTGCTTCGGCCTCAAAAGTACCATCTTTTGATAGAATAAATTCACAAAATGGTTTTGCAATTCTTGAGGACGAATCCTCAGAAGCGCCAAACTTTATAAAATCTTCTGTTGACATTCACATCAACATACTTTTAATTTTAATTTTATTTTTTAACTATGTTACTTAATGTTAATGAACTACATAAGTTCAGTTTATCGCTGACATAACATAATTTAATTTTTTGTTTTATTTTTACCTTTTTTTATAAATAATTGTTGACATATCATTATTTTATTTTTGTTTACTTGAAGTTCAATTATCCCAAACAACTTTATTGTTTACTTTTGTTCATAATTGTTAACATAGCATTATTTTATTCTGTTACCTGAATCATAATTTTATACATTGAAATGTTAGTCAGCAATTATGCAAACAATTAATTGGGTCACTTCCGCATTGTGCAATAGTGACATTCAGTTTTTAATTAATTAAATTTTAGTATATAAGACAGAACCAAAATAAAGAAAGTGTTCAATTACTATAAGGCATTTACAGTGTTTTATTGATTGAATCTATTAGCGTTCTACAAGTTAAAGTGCTTGGAGGACAATTAAGGCAATTAATATATCAGTTCAGATTTATGTGTTTGAACTGAATCATATTATAGCCGCATTTCATATCACATTTATTCATTGGTGACCCCAGAGTCTTTAGAATTAAAAAGTTTCCCCCCACCATCGGTAAGGGACTTTTTACTCAAAAAACAGAACACGCAGCAATCATCCGGCACCAAATACATTGGTGACCCCAGAGGCTTTAGAATTAAAAAGTTTCCCCCCACTAGCGGTAAGGGAGTTTTTACTCTAAAAGCAGAACACGCAGCAATCATCCGGCACCAAATACATTGGTGACCCCGACAACGTTTTAGACACTGTTTTAAGCTTCCCCCCACCAGTGGTAAGGGGCTTTTAACAATCTAAAATCAACACACAACCTCAGTCAGCGGGACAGCAGTCCAACGCTACAACATTTCCACACCAGTAGAGGCGACAACAGACACCATAACATTGGTGACTCCAGAGTATTTAGAGTTACAAGTTTCCCCCCACCAGCGGTAAGGGACCTTTTACTCTAATCAAATCACGCAGCAAAATACATTGGTGACCAAGCATCATTTATTTGACGGTCAACCGGGCGACCGTATTCATCGAGACATCAGTATACAACAGGCACTAAAAACCATTTTGTGACCATCATATTTATCAGGATACCAGTCCAACCAACAGCCACCAAAAACATTTGGTGACCTCTGAAGAAGCAAGCAATACCAACAGTAGTGAGAGAGCTACAAAAAATTTTACATAACAAACAACATTAGCAAAGAGCTAGAAAACAAAATGACGACATTAAACGATCTTGTCAAGATACAAGACGGGAAGGCGGAAGAGATAAATCGGGCAATTAGCACTATAAGGAAGATACCGATAGAAAGGAGATCCGTAGAGTATTATCAAAGAAAAGCTAAGGTGCTCGAAGAATTGTGGAAAGGTTTCGAAAAGACAGACAATCGTATCAGAAGTGATTAGACAGCGAAGGATGACCATCCATATTTCTCACAAAGGGTATACGAGGAGACGAGTCAAAGGTTTAGAGAGGCTGATGACTACATCCAAAAACAAATACAAATTATAAGAGAGCAATCAAAGGTACAAGCAAGCATCTCAGGCATCGCTGGGAAGCAGGCATCAGAGACAACGCAGAACAATTTGATAAATATACAAAACGCCACCATATCAAAAATAATCATCACATTGGACGAAATGATATCCATAGGTGCACAATACACAAGGCAGCAGATTGAGGTGAAACTGAAGGAAGTCGAGTACAACAGGAAAACCATACAACAATTGCAGGATAAAATATGTACTGATAATATCGAGCACGATATATACCAGTTTCTGGCAAAACAAACAGAGATAACAGAGAAAATATTGAAAATTGAGGACCTAAAAATGAGTTTGATGCCAGAAGCTATTAGCCAAGCAAGAATTAATCAAGATACCCATCTGCATCATCTTCCCAAAGTAACAATACCAAAATTCAATGGTGATTATCTGAGCTGGCAACCATTCTATGACATGTTCAACGAAATGATACACAAAAAGGCAATGCCAACCATACAAAAAATGTGGTTTCTAAAAACAAATGTAACAGGTGAGGCCGCAAGACTAATACAAAATCTATCTCCAACACAAACCAATTATGAGACGGCATGGAATACACTTCAACACCGTTTTAACAATCCGAGAATTTTAACAAATAATATCATAAATAAATTGTTAGGCCAGCAAAAAATACCGGAAAATCCCTCTGCTGCAGCTATAAAAGGGCTGCACGATACGACGCCCGAAATAAGTGGTTTGTCTCCCTTTCTGGACGAAAATGGCATTATAAGGGTAGGGGGAAGGCTAGAGGCCTCTTGCCTCTCATACAACGCAAAACACCCAATACTCCTTCCATACAATGACCCGATCGCAAGGCTTATAATGAAGATGCTACACATCGACAATCACCACTGCGGTCCACAAACGCTGCCATCTCAAGACAGCAGTTTTGGATAATCAAGGGTAAGTCGGTAGCCAGAAGCATCGTCCAAAACTGTGTCCGATGTACAAAATCAAGACCAATACTAATGCAGCAAGTTATGGGAGACTTACCCGCCACTAGAGTGACTCCAACAAGGCCATTCATGATATCAGGTGTAGACTACTGTGGCCCACTCTGGGTGCACTACAAATTAAGGGGAAAGAGGCCCCACAAGGTATACCTAGCAGTCTTTGTTTGTTTTTCAACGAAAGTAGTAAGCGACCTTACAACAGAAGCATTTATTGGGGCTATCAAAAGATTTATTGCCCGCCGAGGACGCTGCCAAACCATACACTAAGACAACGCTACAAATTTTGTAGGAGCACGAAACCATCTTAAAGAATTGAATGACGTCATTTTTTCTGCGCATTCGCAGGAAACAATCAAAAGGACTTGTAGCAACAGTGGTACTGATTTCAAGTTTATACCCCCAAGGGCACCGCATTTCGGTGGATTTAGGGAAGCACCAGTGAAATCCGCTAAACAGTTACTGGTCAGAAGCATGGCAACAGCTTCACTTACATACGAAGAACTAGAAACTGTCATTGTCGAAATTGAGGCAATACTAAACTCGCGACCACTAACACCTCTATCAAGTAATCCAAACGATTATGCAGCCCTAACTCCCGGTCATTTTTTGATCGGAGAACCACTTACAGCACAAATAGATACAAGAGCACCCAATCCTACCAACCCATTACTGTCAAAAAGGTGGAATCTTGTCTCCCAACTGAAACATGAATTTTGGAAACGCTGGTCATTGGAATACCTGCACCATCTCCAAGAGAAACGGAAATGGAAAACGTCAGCCGAAAATGCAAGGGAAGGTAAATTAGTCATAATAAAGGAGGATAATCTACCGGTCATGCAATGGCCACTCGGCAGGATTCTTAAAACTTATGAGGGAAACGACAGCAAGGTTCGAGTAGCAGACGTAAAAACAGCATCAGGAATCAAAAGACGGCCAATCCATAATTTAGCCCCACTACTTCCCGAGGAAGAATTAAAAGATAATGAAGCATCCCACTCTACGCCACAATTGACACCTGATGAAGCAGACATTCCACCAATCAAAAGGGCCAGGACTAACAGTAACCCAATTCTTCTCACAACAATTTTAGCGATCCTTCTCATCCCAGCGGTCATAAGCGGTAACATCAATATCACCAACTTTCGCTCTGACCCAGGACTATATTTTGAAGGAGTTGGAACTGTAAAACTCGTTACGGCCGTATGGAAACTCATGGTATACTACGACTTAACACCCTTTTCATCTGAGCTAAGGGTTTTTCAGTCTGGAATATCCACTTTGCAGCAGTTATGCTCATCCATGCAACACCTGCAACATGCAACACTTTGGTAAACAATTTTATTCAAATTAAGGAAGATTTACTAGAGGAGAAGGCACTTTTCGTTACTAGTAGAACAAAAAAGCGCATTTAACATTGTAGGAAATGTAGCAAGATCACTGTTTGGTGTTTTGGACTCAGACTACGCAAATGAAATGTCAAATACCATTAAAAGGTCCAAGATCGAAACAGACTATCTAATAAGGGCACATCTCCCAAGACAACGTGCACTTCCTGTAGAAGACGATAATCTGATACAATTTTATAAGCTAATGAAGGCCAGTGGAGCGATAACAAAGAGCGAATTTATCTTTGAAATTATGTTGCCACTTGTCGACCAGCAATCCCTAGAACTCTTCAATGTAATTCCGGTTCCAACAATAAAAAAAAATCTTCTAATAGCTATTAACTCAAGGGAATCTTTTCTAGCAATTAATTCACACAGAGATGAATATATTCCTTTTTCAACTGAAGACGATACCAACTGCATAATGCCTAAACCCGATGAATACATATGCCAAAACAAGCAAGTCAATCTCAAGGGGGACACACTTGCCAATTCCTGTGAAATAAACATTTTTAACAACCGGAACACAGCCAACTGCAATCTTATCCGAATTCCATCCAACACAACATGGACACAATTAAAAAATCCCAACAACTGGATTTTTGCTTCCACCACAGAAGTAGAAATCTCAGCAGTCTGCGGCACAGAAACTTCACAACACCTTATAAGAGGCGCTGGCATAATGCAAATAGACAAAACTTGTATAATCAAAACCAATTTCATCACGATTCAAGGTCACTTTAGTGCGTCAAACAGTTTGCACACATCATACGTCCAACTTAAACACATCGACCATATAAGCAGACCACAGGAAATCAAACAGATTCTTAACACTAAAGATAGCCAGTTTGAGACTCACCTTATAGGATTTTTACACTTGCTCACATCCTACATCTTTCATCTTATCGCAAAGATGATAACATCTTCCCATAAGAATTGTACAGGGCTTAAAATCATTATCTTTCTTCATCTTTAAAAGATGTTCCTATCTCATGTTGTTTTATTCAACATCTTTCGATTATTTTAGTGTCATCACAAGAAAAAACAAATAATTTGTTAAAAAGTATATACCATCACTAGAAAAAAATACAAAAGAGCAGGACAGCAATATCATTTACTTTGTTTTTATTCGCTCTTACACGTGAAAATAAATATTTTTATGATGAAAGATGAAAGATGTTACAAATGTAAACAAGTTTTTTTCAATTTTAACATCTTCCACGCATTCCTCTAAGATGTGCTCAAGTGTAAAAAGGCTATTAATCAACTCAATAACCTGCAAAAACAACTTAGTGAGTCAACAATTACACGTCTACCACAGCTAATCAAGTCTTATAGCCAACCTCATCATATAGTAAGCTTCTCCGCGCTTATAATTTCCTTGCTCATCGCGGTAACCATAACACTAATTAAAAGAAGCTCAACCCATCAAGAAGAAAGAGGCCACAACTCCCACCAACCAAGACCGCATCTAGTTCCATTACCCCGACCTGTCACCATTGACATCATAGACACCTAACCAACATAGGTTATCATCGACCAGCGGTCGACGCGGGGGAGAATGTTGACATTCACATCAACATACATTTAATTTTAATTTTATTTTTTAACTATGTTACTTAATGTTAATGAACTACATAAGTTCAGTTTATCGCTGACATAACATAATTTAATTTTTTGTTTTATTTTTACCTTTTCTTTATAAATAATTGTTGACATATCATTATTTTATTTTTGTTTACTTGAAGTTCAATCATCACAAACAATTTTATTGTTTACTTTTGTTCATAATTGTTAACATAGCATTATTTTATTCTGTTACCTGAATCATAATTTTATACATTGAAATGTTAGTCAGCAATTATGCAAACAATTAATTGGGTCACTTCCGCATTGTGAAATAGTTTTTTTTTTTTTTTTTTTTTTTTTTTCATTAATTATTTATTGAATCTTCATATATTAAATATGAACTAACAATAATTAATCAAATCTTAACCTAATTCTTTATTTTATGTCCTGCCAGTGCATCATCACGGGTTCTGTTCACATATGTAGGTGTTTATCGCTCATCTTAATGGGTAAGTGCTGCAGTGTCTCTTCTTCTTAAGCGAGAGTGGCCGCTATCATTTAAAATATTTCGTGCTAGTGGATTTGGGTGCAACTCTAGCCTTTTCAAATATTTTACCGCATACTTCGTAATAATAGTCCTTACCAGTGGCACATTGAGATTCTTGTGGATATTTGAGTTTTTAACATACCAAGGGGCAGCTGTAATTATTCGAAGAAGTTTATTTTGGCGCCTTTGAATTTTTTCAATATTTGAGGCCGAGGCAGTGTCCCATAGTTGAATACCGTAGCACCATGTTGGCTTTAAAATAGCGTTGTAAAGTAGTAGTTTGCAGCCGAGACTAAGAACAGAATTTCTTCCAATAAGCCAGTTAATTTGAATTGCTTTTAGTTTCAATTGGGTTAATTTTGCTTCTATATGGCATTTCCATGTTAAACGCCGATCTAGATGAATACCGAGATATTTGACATGCGATTGTTGAGGCACTAGTTGATTATTGATTTTAATAGGGGGACATGTTTCCCGACGCAAGGTAAATGTTATATGTACGCATTTTTGCTCATTGACCTTTATTCTCCATTGTTTAAACCACAGTTCTAGTTGAAATATATGATTCTGCAGGTATCGAGATGCTTCACGACTGTTCTCGTGTACGCTTAGAAAAGCTGTATCATCAGCAAAAGTTGAGGTTAGGGTGTGATTGTTTGTTGGCATGTCCGAGGTATATATAAGGTAAAAAAGTAGGCCCAGGATGCTTCTCTGAGGGACTCCAGCTTCAATTGGCTGAGGAGAACTTAAAAAATCGCCTTCTTTAATAATACATTTTCGACCGACCAGGTAGCTTTCTAACAGCTTGTGTGTATTAACCGGTAGGTTTAGCTTCAATTTATGTAACAAGCCTACATGCCAGACTTTGTCAAAAGCTTGAGAAACATCAATGAAGAGCGGAGCAATATTTTATTTCTGTTTTTCTTATGGCGTTAACTATCCGATGGGTTTGTTCAATTGTGCTATGCTCTCTTCTGAAGCCGAATTGATGATTAGGTATAACCCCATTGTCATTTAAAATTGGGGTTAATTTTGACGCTAAGAGCTTCTCAAACGGCTTTGATATATTAGATAATAAGCTAATAGGCCTATATGACTCAACTTTTGTGTGATCTTTTCCTGGCTTGGGTATCATCGTTATAAAGGAGACCTTCCATTCTTGAGGGTAGTATTCAAGGCGTAAAATAGCATTAAAAATATAAAGAATAATTTTCTTTGCTATGCGAGGTAGCTCCAAAAGCATTTTGTTACTGACTTTATCAATACCAGGTGCCTTCTTGGTGTTTAATTCACAAATAGCCCTTTCTATTTCCCTTATCTCAAATCTTAGGGGGATAGCTGCTCTAACATTAACAGGCGGCAACTCGTACGCTATATCGTCAGGTATATTTTGGGTAAATACGTTTTTCAAATGATTTACAAACAGGTTTATTTTTTCTTGCCCAACTTCCATTCAAGTTTCTTAAAGGTGGTTTCGAGATAACTGGTCTTTTGAGGTTTCTAGCTGCACGCCATAATGAGTAGCCTGATTGTGGAGTTGCATCCAAGTCCTTAAGATATTTTTCTACGGAAGCCGTTTTCTGAGTCTGCAGTAATTTTCTTAGCCTTTTTGTACACTCTTTTAATTCATTTTTAAGTTAAGGGTATCTTTGCAATTGCCATTCTCTTCGCACTCTCCTTTTTTCATTTCCGGTGTGCAAAGCGGAATATTTTCTGTGCAATGGGTACTGAGATATTTTTTATATTTTAACCAATTTATTTGTGTAGCTGTTGTCGCTATGTAACCAGAGGGAGATACGATTCTATTGGTGTTTGTTATAGTAACTATTGTAGGTGTGTGATCAGAGGATAATTCTAACGAAGCTTCAACTTGAATCGTTTCTGTGGGGATGTTTTTAACCACTCCGAAATCGATGACATCTGGAATTTTTTGCGGATCAGCAGGCCAATATGTTGGTTGTTCGCTCGCGACGACATTTAAATTCATTTTAGATATTGTATTATACAAAACACGACCCTTTGGTGTTATTAGTCGTGAACCCCAGAAGGTATGTTTAGCGTTATAATCGCCAGCAGCCAGGAAACAGGGCCCCAATGACTTATAATATTTATAATATTGGCTTTCTGATATTGCAAATCTAGGTGGTGAGTATAAGGATGAGATTACTATGTTTCGATTCAGCTCTTTAATACAAATGTTCGTTGCTTGGAGATAATCTTCACGATGATCACACATCAGGTAGTGTTTGATTCGGGTTTTTATCAAAATGGCAGAACCTCCACAAGCTCTATCTCGAGGGTCCTTGGTATCATATAGTGTATAAACATTGATTTTAAACGTATTTCTTGAGGTCAAATGAGTTTCACAAACCATCATGACATCAATTTGTTTATTTTTAAGAAAGTATTCTAATTCATTTTTATGTTGGCGGATGCCGTTTGCGTTCCAAAAACAAATTTTTAAACAGTTCATGGTTTGTTAAATACAGCTTGCAATAACATCGATTGCATTCTAAGGATCTCCTGCATCATATTACCCATTGTGTTTGTAAAATTATTTACTGTTTGCACTAAAGTTTCCATGGTTTTTTCTAGACGACTTAAATTAGAAACTGGAGTTTCATCATTACTTGGCGAAGCACCTTGCATTGGCACATGGTTTGATTTTAGGACGTTAGCATAAGAGGTTCTGTTATTACTGGGCTGCGGAGCCTGAATGTCATTAGTGTTTACTTGATTTGGTACCTGTATTCGAGGGGGATTAGTTTTCGGTCCAGCCGACTGCCTGACGATAGTATATGCAGGACATCCTCTATAATTGGCAGTGTGATTGCCGCCACAGTTGCTACATTTTTTACATTGGGGTCATTTTTAGACTTATCGCACTGGACTGTACCATGTAATTCACCACATACTACGCAAACAGGGGGTAAATAGCAGTAGGCCTTAGTATGGCCAAATTCTTGGCAGTTGAGACATTGAACGGGACCATTTCTTTTGTGCGGCTCCTCTATAGTTATTCTTCTGTAGAGAATATATTTTAAATTGTAAATAGGATGCGTTTCATTTTTTTTAAGCTTAACGTCGCCAGGTTCTAGCTCCACTCGAAATAGTGGTTGGGGATTTTTTTTCCCTATTTTTGATATTTGTAACGTTTTTTATTTTAAAGCCTTTCTCTTCCAAAAAGGTTTTAATTTCTTCAGGGTCCACGCACGAGTCTATGCCCTTGATCAATACCTGAAGACCTTTGCTGCTCTTCAGCTTATACGTATAAAAGCTTTTTTTAAGGGCTTCGAATTTGTTTGTTAGTTTACGAAAATCATTCTCATGATAAACCTGTATTTTTGTCTCGTTTATATTACCACGCTTGATTGCCGCTACGTAAAAAGAATTTTCACCTATTACCGAGATAACGCTCTTTATTAACTCATTTGAGTTTTGCTCCCTAAGATATATTGGGGGTGGCTTAGAAGATTTTATGACGTTTGGTGCCTCTGGGGATTCGTCCTCAAGAATTGCAAAACGGTTTTGTGAATTTATTCTATCAAAAGATGTTACTTTTGAGGCCGAAGCAACTGCTGAAGAGGTAGGACTGCGACCCCGTTTAAGCACTATTATATACCTGTCCATACCAACTTGTATTAGAGGCTTTTGACAATTTTTCACTAAGGGGTTCTACATTGCGCCTGTATTTGAGTTTATGGTATCATTTGCTACTAAGATTGTTTTTTCCGCCGCGGTAATACTTGCGGACGCTACAACACTTGTCCCCAAAGACAGATTAATATTTTTTAATGTATCAATATCCACCGTTTTTGTGAACACCGAGGGTGAAAGGGAACGTGTTCGATTAATAGGCTTAGCCGTTAGATAGTTAATATTGTTTTGTTTTGTTTTATTTATTTCAGCATTATTTTCGTTTGCCTGAACAGTCACATAAACATTTCTTTCATTTTGCCTTAGCGTTGTTTCACTGTTCTTACTCATGCAAAGAGTTGTTTTTGTTTTTCACCGTTTGCTGTGCTATTAATATTTGTATTATTTATTGTTTTTACAACAACACAAAAAAAATGTTTTTGTTGAGAGTATGTATGCATACACATGTATGAACATTCATACGTATGTATATATTTTAACTAATTTTCTTTATTTAATTTTATCGTTTAAATTGTTCACTATTATGTTAAATAATTTAAATAACAATAAATATAATTTATTTTTAAGCGTCCATTCGCTGCGTATATTACAAAATCAAATGTGATTAATTAATAGTTCAAAACGTATGCGGGGTTAAAAATACACGTCTGTATCACAACAAAGCACAAACATTCAGTTTTTAATTAATTAAATTTTAGTATATAAGACAGAACCAAAATAAAGAAAGTGTTCAATTACTATAAGGCATTTACAGTGTTTTATTGATTGAATCTATTAGCGTTCTACAAGTTAAAGTGCTTGGAGGACAATTAAGGCAATTAATATATCAGTTCAGATTTATGTGTTTGAACTGAATCATATTATAGCCGCATTTCATATCACATTTATACATCTTCTAAGCCACCCCCAATATATCTTAGGGAGCAAAATTCAAGTGAGTTAATAAAAAGCGTGATCTCGGTAATAGGTGAAAATTCGTTTTACGTAGCGGCAATAAAGCGTGGTAATATAAACGAGACAAAAATACAGGTTAATCATGAGAATGATTTTCGTAAACTAACAAACAAATTCGAAGCCCTTAAAAAAAGCTTTTATACGTATCAGCTGAAGAGCAGCAAAGGTCTTCAGGTATTGATCAAGGGCATATACTCGTGCGTGGACCCTGGAAATTAAAACCTTTTTGGAAGAGAAAGACTTTAAAATAAAAAACGTTACAAATATTAAAAATAGGGAAAAAAATCCCCAACCATTATTTCGAGTGGAGTTAGAACCTGGCGACGTTAAGCTTAAAAAAAATGAAACGCATCCAATTTATAACTTAAAATATATTCTTTACAGAAGAATAACTATAGAGGAGCCGCACAAAAGAAATGGTACCGTTCAATGTCTCAACTGCCAAGAATTTGGCCATACTAAGGCATACTGCTATTTACCCCCTGTTTGCGTAGTATGTGGTGAATTACATGGTACAGTCCAGTGCGATAAGTCTAAAAATGACCCCAATGTAAAAAAATGTAGCAACTGTAGCGGTAATCACACTGCCAATTATAGAGGATACCCTGTATATACTATCGTCAAGCAGTCGACTGGACTGAAAACTAATCCCCCTCAAATGCAGGTACCAAATCAAGTAAACACTAATGACATTCAGGCTCCACAGCCTAGTAATAACATAACCTCTTATGCTAACGTCCTAAAATCAAACCATGTGCCAAGGCAAGGTGCTTCGCCAAGTAATGATGAAACTCCAGTTTCTAATTTAAGTCGTCTAGAAAAAACCATGGAAACATTAGTGCAAACAGTAAATAATTTTACAAACACAATGGGTAATATGATGCAGGAGATCCTTAGAATGCAATCGATGTTATTGCAAGCTGTACTTAACAAACCATGAACTGTTTAAAAATTTGTTTTTGGAAACACTACCTAATGTTTGATCATCGTGAAAATTATCTCCAAGCAACGAACATTTGTGTTGAAGAGCTGAATCGAAACATAGTAATCTCATCCTTATACTCACCACCTAGATTTGCAATATCAGAAAGCCAATATTATAAATATTTTAAGTCATTGGGGCCCTGTTTCCTGGCTGCTGGCGATTATAACGCTAAACATACCTTCTGGGGTTCACGACTAATAACACCAAAGGGTCGTGTTTTGTATAATACAATATCTAAAATGAATTTAAATGTCGTCGCGAGCGAACAACCAACATATTGGCCTGCTGATCCGCAAAAAATTCCAGATGTCATCGATTTCGGAGTGGTTAAAAACATCCCCACAGAAACGATTCAAGTTGAAGCTTCGTTAGAATTATCCTCTGATCACACACCTACAATAGTTACTATAACAAACACCAATAGAATTGTATCTCCCTCTGGCTACATAGCGACGTCAGCTTCACAAATAAATTGGTTAAAATATAAAAAATATCTCAGTACCCATTGCACAGAAAATATACCGCTTAGCACACCGGAAAATGTGGATCTCTCTATTGTTCAACATTCCAGCAAACCCCTCAAAAAAACCAATTATAATAAAATATATTTTACAGATGTCGAGCGCCTCTTGAATGAAAAAAGGAGAGTGCGAAGAGAATGGCAATTGCACAGATCCCCTCAACTTAAAAATGAATTTAAAGAGTGTACAAAAAGGCTAAGAAAATTACTGCAGATTCAGAAAACGGCTTCCGTAGAAAAATATCTTAAGGACTTGGATGCAACTCCACAATCAGGCTACTCATTATGGCGTGCAGCTAGAAAACTCAAAAGACCAGTTATCTCGAAACCACCATTAAGAAACCCGAATGGAAGTTGGGCAAGAAATGATAATGAAAAAGGAAACCTGTTTGTAAATCATTTGAAAAACGTATTTGAGATAATGGAAATAGAAAGGGCTATTTGTGAATTAAACACCAAGAAGGCACCTGGTTTTGATAAGATCAGTAACAAAATGCTTTTGGAGCTACCTCGCATAGCAAAGAAAATGATTCTTTATATTTGTAATGCTATTTTACGCCTTGAATACTACCCTCAAGAATGGAAGGTCTCCTTAATAACGATGATACCAAAGCCAGGAAAAGACAACACAAAAGTTGAGTCATATAGGCCTATTAGCTTATTATCTAATATATCAAAGCTGTTCGAGAAGCTCTTAGCACCAAAATTAACCCCAATTTTAAATGACAATGGGTGTATACCTAATCATCAATTCGGCTTCAGAAGAGAGCATAGCACAATTGAACAAACCCATCGGATAGTTAACGCCATAAGAAAAGCAGAAATAAAATATTGCTCCGCTCTTCATTGATGTTTCTCAAGCTTTTGACAAAGTCTGGCATATAGGCTTGTTACATAAATTGAAGCTAAACCTACCGGTTAATACACACAAGCTGTTATAAAGCTACCTGGTCGGTCGAAAATTTATTATTAAAGAAGGTGGTTTTTTAACTTCTCCTCAGCCAATTGAAGCTGGAGTCCGTCAGGGAAGCATCCTGGGCCCACTTTTTTACCTTATATATACCTCGGACATGCCAACAAACAATTTCACCCTAAAATCCACTTTTGCTGATGATATTGCTTTTCTAAGCGTACACGAGAACAGTCCTGAAGCATCTCGATACCTGCAGGATCATATATTTCAACTAGAACTGTGGTTAAAAAAATGGAGAATAAAGGTCAATGAGCAAAAGTGCGTACATATAACATTTACCTTGCGTCGGGAAACATGTCCCCCTATTAAAATCAATAATCAGCTAGTGCCTCAACAATCGCATGTCAAATATCTCGGTATTCATCTAGATCGGCGTTTAACATGGAAATGCCATATAGAAGCAAAATTAACCCAAATGAAACTATAAAGCTATTCAAATTAACTGGCTTATTGGAAGAAATTCTGTTCTTAGTCTCGATTGCAAACTACTACTTTACAACGCTATTTTAAAGCCAATATGGTGCTACGGTATTCAACTATGGGGCACTGCCTCGGCCTCAAATATCGAAAAAATTCAAAGGCGCCAAAATAAACTTCTTCGAATAATTACAGCTGCCCCTTGGTATGTTAAAAACTCAAATATCCACAAGGATCTCAATGTGCCACTGGTAAGGACTATTATTACGAAGTATGCGGTAAAATATTTGAAAAGGCTAGAGTTGCACCCAAATCCACTAGCTCGAAATATTTTAAATGATAGCGGCCACTCTCGCTTAAGAAGAAGAGACACTGCAGCACTTACCCATTAAGATGAGCGATCAACACCTATATATGTGAACAGAACCCGTGATGAAGAAAATTTTTGTCTGGCACTGGCAGGACATAAAATAAAGCATTAGGTTAAGATTTGATTAATTATTGTTAGTTCATATTTAATATATGAAGATTCAATAAATAAATAATGAAAAAAAAATATATATATAATTGAAAGCCATATAATTTACGATTAAATTATTATTACTAAGACGAAATAAACAACCTCATATTATAAAAACTAACATTAATTTGAATAATTCTTCAAGGTGATTCATCGGTAGTGTGCATTTTCTCATAACAAGAGTTTAATTTATCATCGAAAAATAAGCTCATATGCGGTTATGTGAAGCTGATTCCTAAAAGTTTCGATTGTGATATAAAATGCTAGCTGGGATTAAATATTATCAGCTGTTTTCAGTCTTTTTAACTTGGTAGCACTAAATTTAGTACAACTAGTCTGGGTTCACACTATGAAAGTTTTCTTTCACAAAGTTTGAGTTTATGGGTGAGAGGGGAGAGAAGAATAGCCTGTTCTCTTCCCCTCTCACCTATAAAATCAGACCTTCTGAAAGAAAACTTTCATTGTGTAAGCCCAGACTTAAAACCAAATCAAAAAAGGTTTTAAGATGGTTTTAACAAAATTATTTTGTATGGTAAAACCAGGTTTTAATGATTGGTTTTATCGTTAAAACCAAAATTTTTGTTAAAACCTTAACTGTGAAAACACTATTAGTTCAATAATTGAAGCACAGCCGCGAATAACGTTTTAAGTTACAAAATAATAATTTTTCAGGAGAGCAAAAAAACGTTTTTTGACAAGCAGCATTATTTGTTTTAAAAATTTTTTTTTTCTATTATTTAAAATAGTGATAATAAAAACTTTAATGCAAAAGGCTTTTAAAACATTATTCCGCACTGCAAAACCATTTCGGTTTCATCATTATGTTAGTAACTTGCAATGTTCTTCCACTGGCTGACACTTTGTACGCCATTTTGAAGGCGTTAAGGTGCATAGTTTTGGTTGATTTGATGTTTAAACTGTGTAAGAGAGTAAAGTCAACGTTTATCTGCAAAAAAACAGTTTTTGCAAAATGTGGCGTTTACAACGTTTTTCGCGGCTGTGCTTCAATTGTTTGTTATGTTATGTTTTTACTAAAAAACTCCAAATAATATATAATTTATGCATTTTTATTTATTGAAATTACTAAATTTACAAAAAATCAACTTTATTAATCGGTTAACCGATCAATAACAAAATTAACCGATTAAACTAAAACCTAGGTTAATTAATCGAGCGATTAACGGATAAAAGCAAAAGCCCGATTAAATGAATACCCTATCGTACACTGATGGGCACTAATGGGCTTACCAGAATAAAGTTATGTTATGAGGTTAAGATTCGTATAAGAGTAAAGCTTCGTTCACAGTCCAGAAAACATTTTGATTTGGTGTTCATAATAGAGCAACAATTTCTTTTGCAACTACACACATTTTGCATTAAGAAACCGTTTGCAAATTTTAGCCCAAAACAATTTTATGCATTTATTACACTACGTGACAATTTTTTGACCAAATGAATTTGACACCTAATCTTTATGTAAAATCGTCCGCTGAATCGAATATGAAGTCAGTATTGTCAAAAGAACAGTTTTTGAGATATTCCAAAATAACCGTTATTTGTGTTTTTAAAAAAGATGCTGTGACTGAAATGCAAATATCTAAAAAATAAAATTTTAGCCTATTTCAATACGAACATTTTGTGCCCAATAGGAACCAGATCGGTGCAAAAATGACAAAGTTACAGAAGATTAATTGCATTAACCCACAACAAATAAATATACAAAGCTAAATTTTTAGTAACAATAAATATTAAAAATTGCTTGAAACTATTGAATTTCTATGTGGGTTAACTTACTAAATCTTCTGTAGCTTAGTCATTTTTGTACCAGTCTATGTCTTGTTGGGCTCAAAATGTTCATATTTAAATAATCTAATGTCGCATGCAATAAAACATTAGGATTTTTAAATCATTGGTTTAAAAAAATAACTTGAAAAGAACAATATTGAACAAAATCATAAAATTTTCAATGAAGCTTGAAATTTTGTCCCCTGTAACTCTGTCATTTCTTGACCAATCTTCACAAGCAATCCATGGTTATTTTATAACCTTTCACTTAAAAGAAAGAATTACATAATCCGTTTACAATTTTTGAAGATATTTGCATTTCAGTCACATCACCTTTTTAAAAACACAAATAACGGTTATTTTGGAATATCTCAAAAACTGTTCTACTTTTCTACAATTCTGACTTCATATTCGAATTCAGCGGACAATTTTACATAAAGATTAGCTGCCAGATTCATTTGGTCACGACTTTGTTGATATTTTGTCAAGTAGTGTTAATTATTTTTTACAGCATTATGTTAAAATTTTTTTTAGGAGCGAAAACTTTTTACTTACAAAACACAATAACAACAATAAAATGAGACACATTGAGAAACTAATCGCATTAAAACAAAAGTTTGACAAAGAGTTAAATATAAAGCACAACAAAGAGTGGTTTATAAACAAAACGAATAAAAACATACCGACAAACATACAGTGGCTACTCTCACTAGGTCCCAAACATGCTATACCAACAACAAATAAAACATTCCCGCTTTTTAAGTGCATTGCTGAAGGGGAAGACTGTATACGAACTATTGAAAATAAGGAGAAGCAAGAGAACGCAAGAATAAAATTAACATCATTACTGGACAACCATTTGGAAAGAACAACAATTAACAAAAGGGATTGAATAATACTTGACACAATGGGACAATCAAAACAATTTTTGAACAAAAATGATGACATACTTATTCTAAAAGCTGATAAAGCAGGCAAAACTGTAGCGATGGACAAAAATGAATATAGGGAGAAGATGAAAACAATTTTACAAGATTTTTGCACATATCGTCGTTTAAAGAGAGATCCGACATCTAGTTTGCAGAGTAAAAACAATTTATTTGTGGACAAATTATACAAACTTGATTTAATTGATATATATGAAAAGCACAAATTGACCATAAAGAATGCGATAGCTCCTAGGATATATGGACTTCCGAAGATTCACAAGGATGGAACTCCTTTTGAGACCAATATGCTCGTCGTTAAATTCACCCTCCTATGGACTCTCTAAATATATGATAGACGTACTAAAACAATTGACAAATAATTGAAAATATAATATTAAGGATGCTGTAGAATTTAGTTCAAAAATAAACAACACATACATCGCCGATGACGAAGCACTTATTTCTTTTGACGTGGTTTCATTATTTCCAAGTATTCCGATTAATTTAGCGTTAAGGACAATTGAAGAAAAATGGGAACTTTTAGAAACACATACACATATATCAAAGGATTTGTTTATAGACATTCTAAGGTTTTGTATTAAGGATAGTAGATATTTAATGTATGATGACAAAATCTATGAACAAAGAAAATGAATGCCGATGGGCTCTCCAGCCTCACCAGTGTTGGCTGTCATTATTATGGAACAACTTCTGGACATATCACTAGATAAAATGGACGAAAAACCGAGGATAATGATGAAATACGTAGATGACTTGTTTGCAATATTAAGAAAGGACAGAATAAATGACACCATCGAGAAACTAAATTCATTTAATGGCCAAATACAATTTACCATGGAGGAGGAAAGCCATAACCAACTACCATACTTAGACGCGATTACCATAAGAAAAGGGAACAATTTAAAAGTAAACTGGTATCAAAAACCAACAGCCTCGGAACGATTGATCAATTTTTATTCCAAGCACCCTAGAAGAATAATTATAAATACAGCATCAAATTTCATACGACGAGTTTTTAAAATAAGTGACACGGAATTCCATAAAAATAATATAGCAAAAATAACTAATATATTAAGCATGAATGAATTCCCAATACAGACAATTAAAAATCTTATAAAACCAAAAAGATACAAAAGCGTATCATATATTTCTGGACTTTCTGAAAGATGGAAAAACTCAGATATTTATGACGAGAAAACTTTTGAACTAGCATTTAGAACGGACAACACTGTAAATCAGTTGTTTAGTTAGACAAAATCTAAAATTAAAAAGGAAGAAAAGTCAAATGTGGCGTATAAAATTCCGTGTAGTGGTGACGGGCCCAATATATGCAATAAAGTATACGTTGGAACGACAAAAACAAAACTTAATACAAGGATATCGTCACATAAATCTGACCAAAAAGCTAGTGACAAACCTATTGAGCAAAAAAACTGCGCTAGCAGCCCACTGTACGCTGACAAATCATAAACATAATTTTGAAGTAGTACAAATATTAGAAGAAGAGAGAAATTACTCAAGGAGATTTACACTAGAGATGCTACATATCATTAATACTGACCCAGAACTTCGTCTCAATTACCGACAAGATACAGAAAATTGTGCTCACATATACAGACAAATAATAAACAAAAACAGACGATCAAAAAACTAGATTTAGTTAAGAAAAACTTATAGCTAAGAAAACAAGTGTTTTTGTGAAGTTTTGTTATATTTTTTAATTGTTTACATTTAACTATCTTTGATAAATTATTCTTTGTTTAATATTAATAATAATTATTTTATGTTTTTAAATATTTAGACCCCTGAAGATGGTTAGCGACGCTAGCCGAAATATTGGGAATAAAAATAAAAATATAAAAACAAAAATCACGAGTTTTTAGTTTTTAATTTTTTTATTTACTTGAACCTGCAGCCAAACAAAAACAACTAATAGTTAAAATTTTCATTCAAAACTAAATAAAATTATTATAAACATCAGAAACAATTTCATACAAATTGTTGCTGAAGTTAAAGTAGATTCAACTTTAGTTACATTTTTAAAAAAATTTTAGTTACATTTTTGTTCGAAAAATTAAAGGAAAATATATGAAGTTATATATCAAGTTAGATGCAGAATTTTTTTTCGTATTTTCACTTGGCAAGCCCCTTAAGGGCATAATAAACCTCACAAATGGCTTGGCAAACATGTCAAAATTTTACGTTTGTACAAACATTTTGTGTTGTTAATTGGGGTGTTTGCTGTTTGGACAAATATTTGAAGCAACCCAGGCAGAAAAAGACAATCACCACGACGCTGTGCCGACGTTGCAGGGGGTACTATCAACATCAATACAACGTACTGTTTACCAAATTTACAATGTTGTCACAATATTAAAATGATAACGCCAAATGTGCGTCTTCCGACTCTTATTTTTAATGTTGTCACAGCACTGTAAATTTAAATTTACAATGTTGGATTCACGAATTAACAACGTAGTCACAACCTCCTTCCGACTTTTATTTTCTATATTGTTACAAATATAAATTCGCTAAAAAAAAGCAAACATTTGTATATTTTCTAACCTTTTTTAATTATTTTAACACGACACTATTAAATTATTAAGACTTAATTTTTGTATATCCAGTGTTGTAGAGGTATAGACACGGTATTAGGAAATAAAGGTTTAATTCTTGTATATAAGATGTTGTAGCGGCATAGTTTTATGATAAATATGACTTTAAAAACCTAAAGTCGTATATTTGTATTAAGGGTGTTGTACCGGTGTTGAATCTTTTTTAAAAACGGTATTAAAAAACTAAGGTTGTAATTTTGTATCTACAGTGTTGTGATGGTACCATATTTTTGGTAGAGTCACAATTTTTGCATTTACAGGGTTGTGGCGGTACATAATATTTAGAAGAGTCGTAATTTCTGCCTGGGAATGTTTGCAGAAATAATAAAAATTTTTAATATTTGGCACACATGTTGGATATTTGTCAAACTTTTTGTGCGGTCTAATGCTAAATGTATTCAATTAAATTAATTTTTAATATTAAATTAAATTTTTTAGCAGTATTGCTTGCCACAAACCAGCTCATTGTTTAAATCACTTTTTACTTTAAATTGTTTGCCTTTATTTTATAATTTCTTCTCCGTTTTAAGCAAAAAGCAACAAAATTAGCGCAGCAGTATTGGCATCTGCATTCATTGAAAACAAAACAAAAATTAAAATTAATGTTTGAACGGAGAATATTTGTGTTGTTTATTGGCAAACACCAAACGGAAACAATGTGTGTGTTTGCCAAACATTTTGTGTGGTTTATTATGCCCTTTAGATTGATTCTAAATTAGAAAAAAAATATATATAAAAAATTTTAGATCGTGTTGGGGCACTGGTTCAAATCCGGTTCGAAGGACCATATGTTGGGTTGAGGTGACTCCTCTTCCCAATAAATCTGTTTCTAAGTAAATTAAAACAGCAGGTGGTTCAATTCAATGCTAGACTTTATGCGTCTTATCGCTTTAAACTTCAACTTATAACTAACTCAAAAAAAAAAAAAAATACCGATAACGGCGATTATAAAATATAAAAAAAGAAAATGTTTCAAAAGAGAATAGTAACAAAATTAAAGATTCTTGTCTTAAGTACAAAGGAATATATGAATAGAATTATTCAGGAATGGCAAAGCTACGGTACTAAGCCTGACGATATATACACGAAAAAAAATATTAACATAGTTGTTGAACTCGATTCAAGAGATCGTTTGCATAGTTATTGGGCGTGCCTTGAGCCCACAAAGTTTGCTTAAATGCTATTTTTCTCACTATGGGTCGCTTTAATTGTTGATAGCTTCCGTAATATTTATTTTAGAGAAAAACCTAATTCACAAATATTCTAGGGCTATATCTTATGAACAATGTTGCTCTGTATTAAGGCTCAACCATAACATGCATAGCCTTGCTTAACCTACTGTCAAAAATTAACAAAAAGTCTCAAAAATGTATTTAAGAAAACAAAATAAAAAAAATATTAATTCCGTACGGAATGTGCGATTAGATTCGCACTTTGCTTAAGCAAATGACAGTTTCATTAAAGTTAGCAAAAAGTTTCCTTAAGTTCAATATGGTTTGCCTCATAGAATTTACATGTATTGGCTAATTCGCTTAAGCCAACTTAAGCACATTGTGGTTGGACCTTTAGTTTTCTTTAACATGAATATTTAATCCAGAAAAAACCAAATTAAAAAATAACACCGAAATGTTCACATATCTTCGCATTCTTTGCCGGGTGAATACACTACGTCAACAAAGTCGTGACAAAATGAATCTGACAGCTTTGTGTAAAACTTTCCCCTGAATTTGATAATGAAATAAGAATTGTCAAAAGTAGAACAGTATTTGTGTTTTTAAAAAAGACGATGTGACTGAAATGCAAATATCTTCATTAATTTTAAACGCTTTTTATTGAGCGGTTATACAATTTTTAAGTAATCATGTGCCGTTTGAAGAGATGAGTCATTAAATGGCAGAGTTATAGTGGACAAAACTTCACACTTCATTTAAAATTTTTTTTTTGCCACCACTATTATGGATAACAATCTTGAAGCGATGTGGTGGCTTAAGCCCAGGCTGTGGTTCGTGTCTTGGCCCGGGTATTTTGCCAGCAACTCGTGACTCCCGAGGTGAATGCAGTGAACTTAAAGGCCTTAGCAACTAAAGGTTATCCATCCCCTAAACCGGGGTGTCATGCGACCCGTGCCTATCGGTTGGTTTGCAGTCAGGGGTATCCGACTGTATTATCACGGAGCTTTGCTGATACCTGGGCACCTCAGCAAATAGACCAAGCACTTACCACGTTAATGGGGGCTATGACGTGGCGGACCTTTTCAATTCCCCTACACTCGTGGGACTAACAAGCAAAATGAACACTCCAAAAAACAAACAACAACAAAAACGAACACAAATAACTAGAACTGATGACGAACAGGCGAGAATAAGGACAACGATTGACAGTGAGACGACAAAGCCAGGCCTAGGCTGATCGGAAGTGGTAAGGCAGCTGCTCTAAAAACGGCGGCGAGGTACCCCTGAACTTCGCTCCAAGTAACTCCAAAGCCGCACAAGCCCTTTCCGTCGGTGGAACGGATAAAGCCCCTGCTTCGGGTGCTGCGAAGTTGGGAATGACAAGGTCGTCCAACAATGCAGCTTCCCATGTCCCATTGTGCAGGGAGGGACGGTGATGAGAACATCATATCCCAATTGGCTTGAACTGTTATCCATTCCTAATGGTACCCCAGCTTCAATTGACTCTATGATTAATACATTTTATACTACTATGCATAATTTTTTTGAGGAGTGTGTGCCGAAACTTCTAGTGATTAAACATTCAGGTCCACCGTGGAATTCTCCTCATCTATCAAGATTAAAAAATTTTAAAAACAAATGCTATAAAAAATATAAGCAATATCGAACAGCTTATGATTATAGCAAATACTGTGTATCTCGAGCAGAATATAATCTTCTCAACAGGAGACTATATATAAATTACCTTGAGAAAATGAAAAGGAACTTTAAACGTGACCCAAAATCATTTTATAATTTTGTAAATTCGAAAAGAAAATCTACTGGCTATCCAAGAGTTATGAAGTATTTAATTAATGAGTCTAACATTAATTTGATTAAAAGCAATATGTTTGCCGATTTTTTTGCAACAACATATTCTAAGCAGCAGTACGATACATCAACTGAATACCCGTTTTGTCTGATGGAACATCAGGCAATATCATTTTCATCTATTGATACTTCTCAGGTTCTTTTATCTTTGAAAACAATAAAATCGTCATTGTGTAGTGGACCTGATGGCATCCCTGCTTGCGTTTTAAAAACTTGTGCTCATGCTTTGGCTACTCCTTTGGCTATCATGTTTAATGTGTCATTAAAATACGGATATTTCCCCCAATTTTGGAGGAAATCCTTTATCATACCGATATTTAAATCAGGAAACAAGTCGGACATAACGAATTATAGAGGCATTGCAAAATTGAGTGCAATTCCCAAACTTTTTGAAAAATGCTTAACAGACTCTCTCTGCCACAGTGTATCCTCAATCATATCACCATACCAGCATGGTTTCAGGAAAGGTTGTTCTGCAGTAACAAATATTTTACAACTAACAACTCTAACAAATCGCGCTTTTAAGGATGGCCAACTTATGGACGTTATTTATACGGACTTCAGCAAAGCTTTTGATAAAATCAACCATAGCCTACTTCTCACTAAGCTGAATTTATTAGGGTTTACTAGCAACGCTTTGTGCTGGTTACGGTCGTACCTAACATGCAGGACACAGTGTGTTCTTTTTGATAATACCACATCCGGTGTCCCCCAAGGAAGTCACCTAGGTCCTTTGCTGTTTTCGATTTTCATAAACGACTTGCCGCTTGTAATGAAGCATTGTAATGTTTTAATGTACGCTGATGATGTTAAGATGTTTCTCAGCTACAAATTATCTTCAGATGGGGCGTATTTGCAGCAGGATTTAAATAGTTTTTACGCATGGTGTAAATATAACCAAATGGAGCTTAATTTAAAAAAATGCAAGCACATGCGATTTTCTAGAAATGGCACATCAATGCTACACTATTTCCTGGACGGGTATCAACTAGAGTTAGTTAGAGAATTTCTGGATCTTGGTATTCTACTTGATCATAAGCTAGATTTCTGCAAACATATTACTATGACGACTAATAAAGCTCGTGGTGTGCTTGCTTATATAAAACGATGGTCTAAAGAGTTTACAGATCCTAATGTAACGAAACAGCTATACACATCCCTTGTAAGGCCAATTTTGGAGTATGGGTATATTGTCTGGGATCCTGAAGTTAACATGCACATAGACCGAATTGAATCTGTTCAAAAGCAGTTTCTCTTATTCTGCCTAAGGAGCTCCTTTGGTCGTTATGCTGGGAATCTTCCTTCGTATACTGCGAGGCTATCAATAATTAAACTACCTACTTTAAAAAGTCGAAGGACAATGCTAAATGTGGCATTTCTAGTTAATTTGATAAATGGCGATGTCCTCTCCGACTTCCTTCTTCGTAACATAAATTTTAATATTCCACGACGTTTTACCCGACACCTAATACCTCTGCACCTTCCTGTTGTGCAAACAAATTATGCTGATGCTGATCCTTTGAGGAGAATATGCAAAAATTTCAATGAATTGTATAGCTTAATCGATTTTTCAATTAATATAAATGTAATTAAACGCAATATTATCGTGTTTTTAAATACTTAATGTGTCTTAACAAAATTTTTTCGTTAATAATACCTTTATATAAAACTTTGTAATATATAGTAGTCTGTAAGGATTCATATCCATAGATTTAATCAAATAAATAAATAAAAATAAATAAAAAATCTGAACCTCCCCCCGCCAAATACGGCGACCGTAAAAAGTCCCCAAGGCATAAAAACCCTACCAAGAGGGCATCAAATACAAGACGCGCCGCATTGCGCTTCATTGAGCTACTTGGCTCCAAAAAAGCTGAAGAGCTTTCCAATGAGCAGAAAGCTACATTGGAATGGGCTAAGGCAAAGTGTTTCACCTCCTGTCACTGGAAAGGTGACAATGCCTAAACGGCAACGTTCTGAGGAAGAAGCATCAGCCGTAAAACAGCAACCAGGGACTAAGCGTCCTAAATTAGCACCGAAGCCGATGAACAAGTCCTTCAGTGAGGTGGCCAAAGGTCACCTAGTGCAGGCTGTCATTGACAGAGGTGCTGAAAACGGTGTCATTTCCCATACCAAGTGGGATCTGGTTAAACAGAAATTGATGGGCGTGTTCTGGACGATCCTTAAGGAGAATCCAGGTCCTCCCCCTCAATGTGATGATGCTGGCTGCTATCAGGGCCATGTGAAGTTGATGGCTTGCCAAGATGAGCTCTCAGCGTCGTTACTGAAGCTTGCCATCCAATCAATAGGAGAGGTTTGGGAAGGTGCAAGGCTCGATGTGGTGTTGGTGTGCGAGATACCGCGTAGGCCTAGGTCGATTGCAACTATTCCCGCCGAACCATCGAAACCTGAGGAGATGTTGAAGATCATTCAGTGCTGCAGTCCCCAACTACCCACACATGATTGGAAGGTAGTGAAGGTTTCAGCTATTGAAGGGTCATCAAGGACTGCAATTGTGGTAATTAACCAGCAATCCTTGGAACCACTGAGGGAGAAACAGGGTAAGATCTATTATGGTTTTAGAACGATCTTGCTCCGAGTCTACCGAAGTGATAACAAGGGCAATCCAGCTCCTTCGGTAAATGAGGCTGCACATACTGATGACAGTATGGCTTGGTGATGCCGTTAGCTCAAGCGACAAAGATGACACTCAGTCGGTCTCCGGACTGGTGGGTGACTTCTTTGATTACTTGGGTGAAATGGTTGACGAGGACGTACTCCTGGAATCCGACCATGAGGACGTCGACGTCACAGTAATCGCCAACATGGATCATGGTGAGGGTGACACAAATCAACCTCCAACACTCTAAAGCAGCATCCGCTGCGCTGCTCCTCCGACTGGCGGAAAGAGCGGAGGAGCTCGTAATGGTCCAAGAACCATGGATTCACAAGAATCGGGTTTGCGGACTAAAACTAAAAGGCTACAAGCTATTATATGCGAAAGGTACAGGTAATATAAGATCTTGTGTCTTAGCTAAAAACTCGTTGAATATCTTCATTCTTTCTGATTACAGTGATGAAGACACAACAACGGTCGATCTGGAGACACTAGACGGAATAGTCTGGATGGTCTCGGGCTATATGGCGCACGATCACGGACTGAAACCACCCAATAGGCTCATCCGTGATGCTGTAACACACTATCTGGGGTAGTACTGACACGAATGTAAGAGGGTAGTCACTATTCTCCTTTATTATTAATTATAATCTAGGAGTAGTTAATAGGGGCTGTGAGCCTACGTTTGTTGTTGCGAATAGGTGTGAGGTTCTTGATGTCACGCTGGTTAGTATAAACCACGTTGATATGATTGAGAATTGGATGGTGTCTAATGACTGTTCGCTGTCTGATCATAGGTATGTGGAATTTGATTTAGGGCTTAGGTCCCCAGGACCCATGGCTATAGTAAACAGGAGACGTACGAATTGGGGGATTCAACATTCCTCTCTAGTTCGGACTCTATCGGATCCTCCTGATGTCAATGATGTCAGTGGGATCGACGCGGCAGTGGATCTGCTTTCGAACTCACTGCAATTGGCGAATTCCTTGGCGTGTAAGCCAATGATTCGCCGGGGCAGGGATCGGCCACCGTGGTGGGATCCTGAAATTGCGCAGGCAAGAAGTGCCTGTCGTGGGTTGTTCAATGTGGCTAAGCGCCTTGGTAATTGGGTGGACTACAAGTCATCATTGAATAGGTTCAGAAACTTGGTTAGATCGGCGAAAAGGAACGCTTGGAGGATCTTCTGTAGCGGCGTGGAGGGATCCTCTGAGACGAACCGTTTACGTAAAATTATGGCATCGAACCCGGTTGTCCCAACCTATGTCCGGAAATCGGATGGTTGTTGGACTACAAATAGTCTGGAAACACTTGAGGTGTTGATTGACACTCACTTTCCTGGAAATTGCCAAGGGAGCTTGCGGGATCGGGTGTGGGAGTCGGCACCTATTCCTATGTCCATTCCTTTAGATTATGATATGATCAAGTGGGCTGTCGATAGCTTCAGCCCATATTAATCTCCGGGTATGGATGGTATAATTCCGGCGGACCTGCAGAGGAATTCGACCCTGATCATACCCTGGCTGATGGCCATATACAGGGGGTGCGCTAGATTTTCGTATCTCCCGGTAAATTGGACCTTATGTAGAGTGGTCTTTATACCCAAAGGGGGTAAGGCTTCTCACACTGAACCTACAGACCGATTAGTCTTGCATCCTTTCTTCTCAAGACTCTTGAAAGAGTTATTAATATAAATCTTAGGATGACCATCCCAAGAAGTTTACTCTCTGCCTCCCAACATGCCTACTCAAAGGGCAGATCTGTTGAGACGCCTCTTCACTCTCTAGTGGGAACTATTGAGAGATCGCTCGAATTTAATGAGTGCACACTAGTCGCCTTTCTCGATATTGAGGGGGCCTTCAACAATGTCAACCCGGACTCTATTGTGTCGTCCATGAGGAGCCTGGGGATCGACGTTGGCATATGTAGATTTGTGGACAATCTACTCAGAAATAGGGTCATTTGCTCTACGATAGGTGAGACCAGTGTTCAAAGACTGGTGAACAGGGGTACCCCCCAAGGGGGGGTTCTATCCCCACTATTGTGGAACCTGACTATGAATACCATGTTGACGAAGATGGACAACATGAGGAGCAAAACAGTGGCGTATGCTGATGATGTTGCGACTTTTATTAACCAAAACGACAGTTTACGTTTCAAAACGGTTAATGGTAACCCTGTAAAATAGTTGTGTGTTGTTTTTTTTTGTGGTTTTTTTCATTTAAAATACTTGCGGTAAACTTCTTTTTTTTTTTTTATTTAATATTACCTTCTGTATTATACACAAACAACAAACACATACATACTTTAATTTACTATTAATAATTATTGATATCACATACTCAAATCAACAACGGCTTTACATGCGGTTCGATGGTAGAACGGTCTAAACGGTCTGCCTCCTAACAATTTCTTATTGGTTTACAGGTTCGAATCCCATTCATTCCATTTTTCTTTTTTTTGTTTTTTATTTTTTGTTTTTTATAAATTCTTTTTATCTAAAAAGAAATTGGTCAGTTTTTCACTTTTTAAAATTTTTAAAATATATTTATGAACTTCATATACGTATATTTTATACATATTTACGCCTTTTAATTTACCCCTTTTTTTATACCCTTATTTTTATTGATTTCATTTTTTTTACTTATTTTATTATACCCTTCACCTCAGGTGGAAAAGGGTATATATAAGTTTGTCATTCCGTTTGTAATTTCTGCAATATTGATCTAAGACCCTATAAAGTATACATATATATTCTGGGTCCTTATGAGGAGAGAACTTGATTAAACCATGTCCGTCCGTCTGTCCGTCTTACGTTTGATATGTGTTTTCCGGAGACTCCAGACATGATAGCGGCTAGGTTGTTTTACATTTATGTCACGTTTAGTCCACTATTTCGTGCTATTAAAATTCAGCAAGATCGGTCCACAAATGGCTGAGATATGATCAAAAAACCACGACTGCCTCTAATTTTTTCCAAAAATCCCTTGTTGTTGTATTTTTATTGCTTTTTTCTGTATATCTGGGGAACGGCAAGAGCTAAAGTTTCCAAATTAGGTACACACATTTAGGTTGTCAATACACACCACCCTACAAAATGTGGGCGGGATTGGAGAAGTGGGCGTGGTACCTCCCGTACAAAAAAAATTAAGAATTGTATAAAAACCTAAAATTTAGGGCTGTCATATGTCCTATGGATATGACTTATATACCAAAATATCGGAAATTAGTAGAACATATTTTATAAAAAACTCGGGAAAATCGGTTCAGATACAGATACGGGAACCATAGGTCTCCTCGAGTCCAAGCTTTATAACTCAAGTAAATGGTAAATTTCTTCTTAAACACGTCGGTATATAAATCTGTCAAATCGGTTAAAAAATGGGTGAGTTATAATCAAAATACTGAAATCCCAAAAATTACTCTTTTTTTATAATTAAGATTGTTTTTTATACCCTTCACCGAAGGTCCTACACCCTATAAAGTATATATATTCTGGGTCCTTATGCAAAGCGAAGTTCAAATCCGGTTGTCGTGTTGTAAGTATTGTAAATATGTATGTATATGTATATGTAAAAATTATTTAGTTGCTCTCTATTCTACTCGCACAATGGTGAAGGGTATATAAGATTCGGCACAGCGGAATATAGCACTCTTACTTGTTTTTTCCTGCGTTTATTCCAACTACACTTTGTTCTGTCTCGTGGACCCTATTGCTTTGTATGTTGTATCCCAAATTGAATTTACAGATAAGACTTTTCGTTGTTGACTTCTTCACTGGCACGGGATGCACAATGTAGTACCTTTATAAGCTTTATGAAATGTAAATGTATTTGGTGTCAGACGACACTTTTGCCTTTTGTTGTTGGACAAACCCTATTGTCCTTTATGGTTGAAATTTTAAGTTGCCGTCGGGAGAGACAACTGCCAATACTTTTAGTGGACTCCAAGTCGCTAATTTTTTCCTGTTCTAGCCTATTCTAGAACTTTTTCGAAGGACCATTTATGTGGGGCTTAGGTAACTCCTTTTCCCACAACTTGTAGAAAAAAAACTAAGAGTTCGAATTTTCTTTAATTAAAAGCTTCTTGCTTTATTGTGTGTACAATTCTAACTAACTTAAAAGATAACAGAACTCAAGTTCATAGTTATGTATATCATGTAGAAAAAACAAAAGCCGCTATTCACGGGCGAATTCAATTATATAAAAAAACGATAAATAAAAAAAGCAAATATTTACATATTTATGTACAGGGCAAAAAAACATTATAAAAACCTGGTTGAACGCGGTTCAACAACAACTTTTCAGAAAACGATTTTAATGTAAAACTAATATTTTCCTAAATATAAGTCATACAAGTCGGACTTTACGATTTTTCTCAAACTTTGGCGGGATTGAGGGACGGCTTAGCCTTCGCCGATCGTCCTAAAAATTTTTTTGAGTTGTTTTTTTATCAATACCCACCGAAAATTTTGATCCATACAGTTAACGACCACCCTAATATACATATTATAAATGATTCAAATCTGTTAACAACTTTTGATTTTATTCACAAAAGTCGAAAAATTTTAATTAATTTAAATATTTCATAAAACGCAAAATTTGTTTGGGAGCCCCCTTAAGAAGTGGGGATAAGGGGCAAGTATGTCTCGAGAAATTGTTAAGGCGACTCCTTGGCTGTTATGGTACGTTTTCTTCAATATATTTTTTAGTCTGTATTAAACGTTTTGTATGGCAGCCCCCTTAAGGAATGGACATTTTGAAATTTTGTTTTAAATGTTAGTTAAACGGGTCACTTGTTCTCGCAATCTAAAAGCAGGCAGTAATTTGAAAGAGTTTTGCACTCTTGTTTTAAAAACAGGCAGTTATTGTACGTAAACAAAACAAGCGAGTGAAACAGTGCTGTCTGACTATTTTTTTTTTTCGTAAAATCGTCCTGCCAATATAAAAAAACATCAACAAATGGCCCTGACTAATATTAATAAGTTGTTCTTTAGTTTTTCTAAAAAAAAAACTTGTACAAAAAGTATTATACTTTTATGACGAATAAAACCCTTACTAATATAGCCTGAATCTATTTTGAATTTTCGCGTACTTTATTATTCTCATAAAGTATAGAGTACAATTACTCGAAATAACGTACAATACGTTATTTAAAGTACGGTTGGCCTATAACTTACGACATAAGCCTATTTTAATAGGAACATTTTGTGCTTAATAGGATCCAGATCGGTGCAAAAATTACATAGTTACAGAAGAATAACTGAATTAACCCACATTTCGATTTGTATCAAACCAAAGAAAAGCACAACTAATAAATGAGGCTATCACCCGCTACAACCAAATATACTATAGTGCAAGAGTAGTGTTAACTCCTCATTATCTCATTATTAGTAGTCTGGGGTTACACCACTTCTGCGCTGATAGGCTCAAATATACAAAGCTAAATTTTTAGTAAAAATAAATATTCACCCCTATCGTGAATAATTTTTCCCTAGTAATTTTTCCCCTTTTCGCATATTTGCGATCATGAACAACTCCCATGAAAAATTGTAATTCAAAGGAGAATAATAACGTGAAAAATGTTCACGGGAAAAAATTCCCATTATCGTGAAAAATATTTTCCCTCGTAATTTGTTCACATTTCCCTTAGATTTTCTCACTTTATTTTTGCTAGGGAACAGAACACGTATGTAAGTTACAACTCCTCCTATAATTCGAATATTAAGGGTTAATAAAGTTAATAAGGCACATACCGATATATTGCTCAACAAAATGCAAAACAACAGGTCGATTGCCTGCGGATTTGTGAAGCTTTCGATTAACTTGGTGGCAGAATTTTGGAAAATATTTTACTACATTAAATTTAAAAAGTGCAAAAAACTAACGTTGTAATCAAACTATCCCTCCAGTACAAAATATTTTGCTTTATTATTTTAACTTTTCTTTAAAAAATATACATACTTGTATATTTTTTAACAAAAATTTCATTGATTTTTAATTTTTTTAATCTTTCTTCTTTTTTTACATTCACTGGAACTGATAGCGTGGAAAATTTTTCACATGAGATTTACGATTGCTTTTTTCCCTTCGAGGGGAATGCAAATTTCATGGGAACAAAAATTCCACGTGTTATTCACGATAGGGGTGATTAAAAAAAGCTTAAAGCTATTGAATTTCTATGTGGGTAAATTTACTAAATCTTCTGTAGCTTTGTCATTTTTGTACCAATCTATGTCTTGTTGGGCACAAATTGTTCATATTAAAATAATATAATGTCGCATGCAATAAGACATTAGGATTTTTAAATCATTAGTTTAAAAACAATAACTTGAAAAGAGCAAAATTGAAACAAAATCATAAAATTTATAATGAAGTGTGAAGTTTTGTCCACTATAACTCTGCCATTTAATGACTCATCTCTTCAAACGGCACATGATTACTTAAAAAATTGTATAACCGCTCAATAAAAAGAAAGAAATACAGCCCGTTTAAAATTAATAAAGATATTTGCATTTCAGTCACATCGTCTTTTTTAAAATCACAAATAACGGTTATTTTGGAATATCTCAAAAACTGCTCTACTTTTGACAGTTCTGACTTCATATTCATTCATTTGTTCACGACTTTGTTGAAAATTTGTCACGTAGTGTAATCACCGGGCAAAATATGTAAAAATGTCGATGTTATTTTTTAATTTGGTTAAAGAAAACTAATACAGAGCAACATTATTCATAAGATATAGCCCTCGAATATTTGTGAATAAGGTTTTTCTCTAAAATAAATATTACGGAAGTTATCAACAATTAAAGCGACCCATAGTGAGAAAAATAGCATTTTAGCTAACTTTGTGGGCTCAAGGCACGCCCAATAACTATGCAAACGATGTAAAAATTTTTTATATATATTTTTTTTCTAATTTGGAATCAATCTAAGGGGTTTGCCAAGTGAAAATACAGAACAAAAAATACCGGCTACACTAATGGACAGTCACTAAATTTTGTATTATTATAAGTACAGTAGACGCTTTCAGTAATTCGAACGTCCAGAAATTAGAATCAGTGTTTGCAATACATTAAACGCTCTAAGATTCGAATTTAAAATTCTAATTTCAGAGCGTTTTTTTTTTTTTTTTTTTTGTCATTTGAACACAAGAAATCCACAGTTTATTTTTATTCTGTTTGAACATAGTAAAACTAAAAAAGGGAATTACCAAATCATATATGTTTTTTTCTTATTGAATTGTTATGTTTTGTTGCCATTAGTTTTTTTATATTCATATTTTTAATTTAAAAAAATAAAGTTAATGTATTGGACTGAATTGTTACGTTTTGTTTTCTTGTTTTTATCAAATAAAATTGAATTAATGTGAAGTTTTTAGAACACGAGCGCCTGACTCGTTCGTTCAACTTACATTTAAAACAAAAACAAATTTCGAAATTTTGTTTTTGTTTTAAATGTATGTTGAACGGACGAGTAAGGCGCTCGTATTCTATAAACACCACATAAAACAATTTTAAAAGTCTTTTATTTAAGTTTTTGGAAGTAAATTTACTCAATTTTTTATTCGAAAAAAAAGTCCAGAAATTAGAATAATTCGGAAATTAGAATAGCCTCAAAAACAAAGCGGTTCTAATTTGCGAGCGTCTACTGTATAGCTTAAACATTTTCGGGAGTGATATTTGAATGGAAGCTGTATGTTTAAATGTGATGTGATTTTGGGCCAATTAGAATCTAAATACTAGGATAATTAAATGGTTTATGGACACAAAGTGTTTATGTTAAATTGCCATCCGTAGTCGGGAACAAGTCTAGTTTACCAACGCAGCTCCAAATAAAAAAAAAGTACATAGGGTAATAGAAAATTTAAAAATTAGAAGAAAAATAAAATGGCAAAATTCTCGGAAACGGATAATTATAGACCTCTGAAGTTTTCATATAAATTTGCGATTTCCCTCTACATTTCTGAACGTACTATATGGCCAATATTGGTATAATTTGAAAGCATTTGAACAGATTTTCCTGGAAATGCAAAATTTATTTAAAACTTTTTAACTCTTTAGCTCCTAGTAGTTTTTACAAAATTTATATCAAAATGTTACGGAAGTGCACTAGGAAATAAAAATGTAATCAAATAAACCCCAGCTTCTCTAAATAAAGCTTATCTGCTTAGCCGGCCTTCGGCCGGACGCAAGGATTTCATCCTCCATGGTATAACAAACACCGGCTTCGCTAAATAAAGCCTCTCTGCATAGCTGGCCATCGGCCGGGCGCATGTATTTTCTCCTCTATGGTATAACAAACACCGGCTTCGCTAAATAAAGCTTCCGGCTCCTTAATCCTTAATGCATTAATAATTTTTAAATAAAATGTTTATATCTAGAAAAATTTATTCAAAAGCTTTTAAATGATACCAATATTGGCTATGTACATACATATGTACATACGTTCAAAAATGTAGTGGGAAATCGCAAATTTATATGAAAACTTTAGAGGTCTGTAACTCGGAAACTATGTGTTTGCGAGAATTTTGTCATTTAATATTTTCTTCTTATTTTTCAATTTTCTATAACCCTATGTACCAACTTTTTTTATTTTGAGCTGCGTTGGTAAACTGTAGTTGAGCCAAATTTCTTTAATAAAAGAATTTTGACAAATTTAATACATTTCTTTATTAAACGGAATTTTATAACAAAAATTAAATTAAGTGTATTAAAAACAGCTTCCAAATTTTTGCGTTTTGATTTCCAGAACTTCCCTATATACTATTTTCTGCAGGACATGGTGTATTCACAACAGGTGGCGGCGACATATGTGCGTATGTACCAAAGTATAATGTATGTATGTACTATGTAAATACGTCCATACGCCCAAATGTAAACAACTGTAGTACCTACCTGATGGTTCAATTTGCAATTCAATAAAATACGACCATTCCGACTTCACTTGAGATGCAGAAATGGGATGGTCCTTCCACGAAAGTACAATTAAACATTCATCTAACCTTTCAAGCATTGATTTTTGATATTGAAATATTTCCATTTGTTATCCCTTCTGCAAAAAATACTTTGTATCGAAAATTTTAATGGCAAGATGTCAACGAACATTTTCCTTATTATTTTTATTTTTAAGGTATTATAAGGAATTTTTTAAAAACATTATTAGGAATTCAGTAGCAACGTCTGAATTGGGGAAAACAGAGAAACTAGACAAACTAGACAAAATATATGTATGTATTACACAAACGGTTAAGCAAACATAACCAGCAAAAAAAGATACAAAAGAAGTAGTAAATGCTTGCGTTCCAAGGATAATGCACTGGTTCTGTTAAGTCGACGATGGGTTCGCATTTATGTAAATGGCTCATCATTAAAAATATTTGTTAAAACCAAGGTTGAATACCGAAACCAATTTCGGTATCAGTATCGGTATCTAACTTTTTTTTTATTTTAATATCGGTATTTCAATTATATCGGTATAGCAACTTTTATAACGGAATACACTCAGGTCTCGTTTTATGCGGATTCAAATTTAATGAAAATTAAATTTGAGTTCATCAAATTTAATTTTTAAATTTAAAAATAATTTAATGAAAATTAAATTTGATGAACTCAAGCCTAATTAAAGAATATCAAAAATTAAAAAATTAACAGTTCATTTAAAATCAAAATTGTTATTAACAATTTTTTTTTTTAATTTTTATGGTTTTTGAAACTTTAGATGTTTATTTAAGCTTTTTTACCGTTATTAAATTAAAACAAGCTTGCATCACTGATATAATCGTTATAGTCTGTTTAATATATGTATATTAAGGTGGAAGTACATAACACGCGTTAGTTCGTCGACAAGTGTCGTGCGTTTAAAAACTTTAGCGCGTCAAAAAATGCAAGTTACACGACACGCGTTACAAAAGCCATTCCTGTCAGCTGTTTTTTATTTGTTTACTTATTTGTGCATTAAAAAAGGGTTCGAAAGTATATCAAGATTTTGTTATTTTATTGAATTTATTCTTTTTATATAAATATTGTATGTTTTTTAAGCTCTTCAATAAGTTTTTCTTTCATGATTCACAAATTTGTTTAATTATTCTTTTTATTGTCAGCTGATTACTTGTCAAAAATACACAACGCGTTAAAAAGTTCAAAGTTAACCAACTTTCTGGCGCAAACGCGTCAAAATATTTTGCATGTAGCTTGTTCTATGAAAACACACTAGTTTAACTTTTTTTTGAGAGAAGACGACAGAGCGCGCGCGCACTAACGCGTGTTATGTACTTCTACCTTTAGAGCGACTCAAGTTGTATGGAAGCAAAATTCGTGCTCGATGTTCCCTTCTAAAAATGAACCTTGGACTTTTTTAAGATGACATTTTAAATATTTCGGCTCCAGCTTTGACCTCTCGTGAGCTGGACCAATTTGAAAAAGGGTATATTTTTGCATGTTTTGTTAATTTGTGAATCTGTTCCCTTACCAACATATACAAATTGGGTATCGTAAGAAAGGTTTTTTTAAGGCGCGTCCAACTGTATATACAATTTGTCCAAGGACGATTATCCATGTCCTTTTTTTTAAGGGTTTTCTGTAAAAATAACGGTTTTTGAATTTTTTTGTTCGGGGTTGTTTGAAATAAAAGTGCCATATTAACATATTTTATTCTTTAGTCGATTTAATTAAATACGTGTCTCAGCTTTTTTTTGAAATTCGTGCTAGTTCGCGTTTTGACAAAAATGCAATGGGTTGGTAACCCTTCGTTTTATATAGGGCAATATGGGTATCAAATTTTTTCTTTTGCCAAGTACATCATCTTTGTATGTAAATAATTTAGATTTTTGCAAATTAGATGCATTTTACACGGTGCTCTGGAATATATATATATAAATGCAATTTTGTAGTAACGCTAATATGATAGCGGATTTAGTTTCTAGACCAGGGATGTCAGCGCCTTGCACAATTGTGCAAATTAATTCACATGTACGCTTACGCTCTTTTATTTTGCGAGCGTAAAATATAATTGTTTACTGAGAAACACTCTCATTCAGCGGGAAATATCGCAAATATTGCAAGGCCTGTTTTGAGGCCTCTAAATATATTTATGTATATAAATAAATATACAATAACTGTATGTAGGTACATCTTTTTTTTTTTTTGTTTTATTATCTTTTTTATTTTATTTATTATCTATGTTTTTGTTTTGTTTTATTTCTGTTTTTGACATTGTACAATGATTTTAAAACAGGGATTTCCATTTCTTTGCACAATTGTGCAATTGTGGTTATTTTTTAAGATAGAATTTTAAAATTTTATAAAAATATATATGTAAAGTGAATCCTAATCAACAAAAATTTCAAATTTTCAAAATAATTGTTTTGCATTTAAGCTAACGATATGTGATTTGTTCGTGAAAAAAATTCGTTGATGCCTGTAACAGGGCCCCTTTTTCTTTCGTTAAAAAGACGTACCTAAATGCAGAAATTATTAAGAAAAGAAAAAGCCACAAGAATTTGTTGGTATTTTGTGATTGTAAAAATATTTTTGTTTCTGTACCAATCGCGTCGGTGGGTTTTTATACCCTCCACCACAATTAGTTGTGAAGAGGGTATATTCAGTTTGTCATTCCGTGTGAAACTTTTTTACTATTCATCTCAGACCCTATAAAGTATATATATTCTGGGTCCTTGAGTAATTTTAAGTCGATTTAGCCATGTCCGTCTGTCTGTCCGTCTGTCCGTCTGTTGAAAACACGCTCACTTTCGAAAAACTCAAAAGAAATCAACAAACTTGGTGTCAAATTGCTTGTAGTTATCCTAAGCAGTTTGGGATTGAAATTCAGCAAAATCGGTTCAATAGGATCTGAGCTATGAATCAAAATGTGGAACCACCACCTAAAAAAAATTGATAATTTTGTTACAAAAACTAACATAAATGGTGGAAAAATGCACAGAATAATATAAGATTTCGCAACAATTCGTTTTATTCAACTGGAAATCACGCTGTGAAATTTCGTGAAGATCCGTCAATAATTTACCCTAGGCCCCATATAAGCCCTACTCCCGGAAAACAGTATATTAAGCCTAAAACCCTAACTAACAATGCTATCATTACAAATTTTGGCAGGTCACTGTGACATAGGACTAGAAATTAAACTGTTAAGTTTCGTGAAGATCGGTCCATAATTTACCATAGGCCCCATATAAAACCTACTTCCGGAAAACAACTTAGTACGCCTAAAAACGTAAAAAATAATGCTATCATAACAAAATTTGGTACATCAAAGTTTTATAGAACTAAAAATATATCTTTGAAATTTCGTGAAGATCGGTTCATAATTTACCATAGGCCCCATATAAACTTTACTCCCGGAAAACAACTTAGTACGCCTAAAACCGTAAAAAATAATGCTATCATAACAAAATTTGGTGCATCAGAGTTTTATAGGACAAGAAATAAAACTGTGTAATTTCGTGAAGATCGGTCCATAATTTACCCTGGGCCCCATACAAACCCTACTCCCGGAAAACAGTTTAGTACGCCTAAAACCGTAAAAAATAAAGCTAGCGTAACAAAATTTGGTACGTCACAGTTCTTTAGGACAAGAAATAACACTGTGAAATTTCGTGACGATCGGTCCATAATTTACCTTGGGCTCCATATAAACCCTACTACCGGAAAACCGTTTAGTACGCCTAAAACCGTAAAAAATAATGCAATCATAACAAATTTTGGCCCGTCACAGTTTTATAGGACTATAAATGATACTGTGAAATTTCGTGAAGATCGGTACATAATTTACCCTAGGCCCCATAGAAACCCTACTCCCGGAAAACAGTTCAGTACACCTAAAACCATAATTAATAATGCTATCATAACAGAAATTGGTACGTCACAGTTTTAAAGGACTAGAAATGACGCTGTGAAATTTCGTGATGATCGGTCCATAATTTACTCTAGGCCCCATATAAACCCTTCTACCGGAAAACAGTTTGGTTGCCTTAAACCATAATTAATAACAAATCGTCACAGTTTAAGATTATAATTACATCATACAGATATTACTCCTTAAACATTCGAACTGTCGGTGGAGGGTATCAAAGATTCGGCACAGCCGAATATAGCACTCTAACTTGTTTTTTTTAAAACTCTTTTCTTAAGTAGGTAAAAATATTTAAAAAACAAGTTAAAAAAGTCTTGTTTTGCTACAATTTATGTGTAAACCTATACACATAAAAGCAAATGTGACAGCAGGTAAAATTTTTGGGTAAGAAGATGTGTTTTATTGATGTATTAATGAAACTTTATTGTTTCGCACTATTTTTATTGCTTACTTTTTTATGCTACCTTACTACTTTATGGTATTTATTTAACGTAACTTTGACCTGTTATAATGACTTTATACATTTTTGCAGGCAAACTCAGGTGCGCATTTGGTATTTTGTAAAAAGTTATGATATACCATTAACGGCCATTTTCACCAAGTTCGGTTATAATTAACCATCGGTTATAGCTGTCAAAACGTATTGGTAACCGGAACTTTAATTGAAAGATAGTTTTAACCGAACTTGGTGAAAATGGCCGTAACTAGAATTAAAATGTATGCACAGATGTTTGAAGTATGAGTAACCCAACACCGTGAATACCCTTTCTATTTTACTTACCACTATGAATACCCTAACTTTTTACTAAAATAACTTTTTCACGTTATAATTCTCATGTAATTCATTTTATTTTTGAATAAATAGACCAGGGAAATCCATTTCTATGTACAATTGTGTATACCTGTAAACTTCAAATTAGAATTTCATTTAATAGTCTTGTAGACAGCGATAACGGACGTGCAAACGGATGAGTTTATTAAAAAAAAGATAAATGATGCCATATAAAAAATATTTTATGATAAAAAATGCATTTAATTATTTTCAATGTCTCTTTTGTTTTAAAACATTTGAACTTAAGAGATTGTATACTTTGAAAAGGCATTATGATCATTTCCATAATGATATTAAACAATATGAAGTAAAAGAAAGGGAAAACCGATATAAGATTAAAAAAGGTTTATTTGGATAGCTTGAAAAGTTGGGTATCACAAGAAGAAGAGCATGAAGATAGGATAGAAGAGTTAAAAATAGAAATATCAAATTTACTAACTTTATATATATATATTCGTTCCTTTTACTCCTGCAAGGAGCATAGGGCCGCTTATACGCTTTCGGTAATCAGGTTTTCTTTTAAGATTAATGACTGATTGGGCCAAAGCATCCGATCCTGGTGTTGGGGCTGCCAACATCACATCCAGGCATGCTAGGGTTATACCGCCCATGGTCGGTTATGTTATTGGTTTTGTTGGTTGGCGCCAATTGCTCGCCACGACGTTACTAACTTTGGAAATAGTAAAACAGGGAAGACCATTTTCCGATGGGGCATTTATAAAAAAGCTTTTCAATGCAGTTTTGGAAAAACTGAAAATCGATTGCAGCGTAATAAAAACGCTTCCCATGAGCCGAAATAGTGTCGTCAAGCGCACATCAATTTTAGCTGCACATATACAATCTGTGATTAGGGAAAAGTTAAAAAATTGTGAATATTTTTCTTTTTGCCTCGACGAAAGCACCGACATTAATGATCTTTGCCAATTGGTCATTTGTGTTCGATGCATAGATAGTGAGTACAATGTTTTTGAAACTATGTACTCACTTGAAACGTTTTACGGTAATGTAACAGGTAAGGTATTATACGACGTAGTCTTAGAAAACCTGATATCTGTTACACAAGCTTCAAAATTAGCAGGAGTTTGCACGGATGGTGCAAACGTTATGGCCGGGAAGTATGAAGGTTTCGTAGGACAGCTTAAGCAAAATGGAATTGATGTACATGCTTTCCATTGCATAATTCATCAGTCCATGCTTGCCTCAAAATTTATAAGTGATCATGCCGCTATTAAGACTGCAGAGCGGATAATCAATAGAATACGGGGGGGGGTCATCATTCATTAACGCACAGAAAATTTGTAAGTTTTCTTAAAAACGTAAACGCCAATCACCACGACTTAAAAATGTTTACGGAAGTTCGTTGGCTTAGTCGGGGTGATTGTTTTTTATTTTAATATTAACGAACTTCCTTATCTTGTTGCCTTTTCTCTAAATGGTTATTTTTGCTTTTTTTTATTTTCTCTAAAGGTTTTTCTTTTTTTCAGCTGGCAGCACGGACTTTTAAATCAATGTGTTTTCCATGACGTTGCCCTGCAAATAAAAGGACCATTTTACAAACACGTGTAAAGAGTAGTCCACAAGGGACTAGTCCAAAAGTAATCCAAACGTATGGAAAAAACATGGTCTATTTAACAATACGATGTCCTAGGGCAGGTACATGTAACCCAGCTTTGGACTGTAAAGGAGTAGTTTTAAAACTACTCCATTGTATACTCAAGAGGATTAGTTTTGAATTCGTTTCTTAAAAACGTAAACGCCAATCACCACGACTTAAAAATGTTTACGGAAGTTCGTTGGCTTAGTCGGGGTGATTGTCTAAACAGGTTATTCGATCTTAGAAAAGAGGTGTTGCGTTTTTGGGAAACTGAAAATTTAGACGAATGTGAATTAATACAGTTGAATGATTATGAGTTCATTTTAGACCTTGCGTTTCTGGCGGATACAAGCAGTATTTTAAATGAGCTAAATTTGGAACTACAAGGAAAGGGAAACAATTTAAGTGACATATATACGATTGTTTTTAATTTTAAAACCAAATTATTTTTATTAACAAATGAAATAAATAATGAAGATTTTTCCAACTTTCCTAAAACTTTGCTTATTTATGACAAGGAGAAATATTTGAAAAAAATTTGAGTATTTGGCAATTTTTGAAAACCTTTTTTACAACTTTCAAGATCGTTTTCAAGATTTTGAGGATATAAAACCACTACTTAACATATTCCAAAATCCCTTTAAGTGCGACATTGCGAGTTATGAATTCAGCATCCAGTCGGAACTAATCATACTTAGGAGCGAAATTAATCCTCCAGACAGGGAAAATATTATTGAGTTCTGGAAAAATTTAGACGGGGCGCTATATCCTATATTAAAAAAAAATTCCTTCAAATGTTTGTCGCTTTTCTCCTCAACATATCTTTGCGAACAAATATTTTCCGATTTGAAATACATTTGCTCAAAACAACGCAATAAATTAACATCCGCAAACCTAAAAAATGTTTTGTTGTTACGAAACTGCAATATAAATTTAGAAGATATTATTGGTAAATAAAAGTATTTATTATAGGCTAATAAAATCTTCTCTTTTTATAATGGTGGTAAATACTTACAGAATATTTTTAAACTTAATATTTGCATTAGTATGAGCAAATGAATTTTCATTGTTAGAATTCGCAAAGGTATGTTGAGCAAAAAACGAAAAATATTGGAAAGAATTGTATTAGGTTGTAAAAAGACTTCAAATATTGTGAACTGCGCAATTTTTCCAAAAAATAAGCAAAGTTTCTGAGGCTCCAAATTAAATTTATTTAAATAATAACTGATTGTGTCTGTCCATAACTCAACATTTTTCGGTAATTGTATTAATATTTATTGCTTTTAAGTCTTCATAGCAATAAATGTAAGTTAACTTTAAATGGTCTGATGAAAAATTAATGGAAAGCATGAACTATATTTCCTCGCATAATGCTGGCCCTGGTGTTTGCATCGCCCTTTCATGAAAATGTTTTGTAAGTTTTAATACCTTTCCTGATTCCCAACAATTTAATCGAACATAGATGACCCTTAGAAAAGGTCTTTAATAAGGCCTCGCAATAGGCCTCGCAACCGCATATTTCGCCCGCTGGGCATGTAAGAGATAAGAGTAATCTCACCAACACAATCATAATTGACATCACTGTTCTAGACCATGTATGGATGAAAATGGGACTAAAGAAAGAAAAGAAGAGAGGATCAACGACTGCCTAAGTACAAATATTACAAGAAGAGAGAAATTACTCAAGGAGATTTACACTAGAGATGCTACATATCATTAATACTGACCCAGAACTTCGTCTCAATTACCGACAAGATACAGAAAATTGTGCTCACATATACAGACAAATAATAAACAAAAACAGACGATCAAAAAACTAGATTTAGTTAAGAAAATCTTATAGCTAAGAAAACAAGTGTTTTTGTGAAGTTTTGTTATATTTTTTAATTGTTTACATTTAACTATCTTTGATAAATTATTCTTTGTTTAATATTAATAATAATTATTTTAATTGTTTTTAATTTTAAGCTCCAGGTCTTTTTTTTTATATAAAAAATATTAATTTATTTAATTATTATTTCGATATTTCGCTAACCTTTGGTTAGCATCCTCAGGAAATTAAATTAACAATATTTTTAATAACACAAACGAAAATAAATTTTTAAAATAATTTTTTCCATAATTATTTTTGTTTGTGTTATTAAAAATATTGTTAATTTAATTTCCTGAGGATGCTAACCAAAGGTTAGCGAAATATCGAAATAATAATTAAATAAATTAATATTTTTTATATAAAAAAAAGACCTGGAGCTTAAAATTAAAAACAATCAAAATATTATTGAAAAATGTCAATTAAAACTGAATTATAATAATTATTTTATGTTTTTAAATATTTAGACCCCTGAAGATGGTTAGCGACGCTAGCCGAAATATTGGGAATAAAAATAAAAATATAAAAACAAAAATCACGAGTTTTTAACAACACATAGTTAAAATTTTCATTCAAAACTAAATAAAATTATTATAAACATCAGAAACAATTTCATACAAATTGTTGCTGAAGTTAAAGTAGATTCAACTTTAGTTACATTTTTAAAAAAATTTTAGTTACATTTTTGTTCGAAAAATTAAAGGAAAATATATGAAATACTTTGGGAAGAATAAAGATAGAACATAAAACGAAATTGTTGCTCTGATTGTGAACAAAGCTTTATTTGTGCGAATATTATTTAGATACACCAAATATATGAGATATTTTGTCTAAATGGGAATGGACAGTAGTGTGGCCGCAAGTTAGATGCAGAATTTTTTTTCGTATTTTCACTTGGCAAGCCCCTTAAGGGCATAATAAACCTCACAAATGGCTTGGCAAACATGTCAAAATTTTACGTTTGTACAAACATTTTGTGTTGTTAATTGGGGTGTTTGCTGTTTGGACAAATATTTGAAGCAACCCAGGCAGAAAAAGACAATCACCACGATGCTGTGCCGACGTTGCAGGGGGTACTATCAACATCAATACAACGTACTGTTTACCAAATTTACAATGTTGTCACAATATTAAAATGATAACGCCAAATGTGCGTCTTCCGACTCTTATTTTTAATGTTGTCACAGCACTGTAAATTTAAATTTACAATGTTGGATTCACGAATTAACAACGTAGTCACAACCTCCTTCCGACTTTTATTTTCTATATTGTTACAAATATAAATTCGCTAAAAAAAAGCAAACATTTGTATATTTTCTAACCTTTTTTAATTATTTTAACACGACACTATTAAATTATTAAGACTTAATTTTTGTATATCCAGTGTTGTAGAGGTATAGACACGGTATTAGGAAATAAAGGTTTAATTCTTGTATATAAGATGTTGTAGCGGCATAGTTTTATGATAAATATGACTTTAAAAACCTAAAGTCGTATATTTGTATTAAGGGTGTTGTACCGGTGTTGAATCTTTTTTAAAAACGGTATTAAAAAACTAAGGTTGTAATTTTGTATCTACAGTGTTGTGATGGTACCATATTTTTGGTAGAGTCACAATTTTTGCATTTACAGGGTTGTGGCGGTACATAATATTTAGAAGAGTCGTAATTTCTGCCTGGGAATGTTTGCAGAAATAATAAAAATTTTTAATATTTGGCACACATGTTGGATATTTGTCAAACTTTTTGTGCGGTCTAATGCTAAATGTATTCAATTAAATTAATTTTTAATATTAAATTAAATTTTTTAGCAGTATTGCTTGCCACAAACCAGCTCATTGTTTAAATCACTTTTTACTTTAAATTGTTTGCCTTTATTTTATAATTTCTTCTCCGTTTTAAGCAAAAAGCAACAAAATTAGCGCAGCAGTATTGGCATCTGCATTCATTGAAAACAAAACAAAAATTAAAATTAATGTTTGAACGGAGAATATTTGTGTTGTTTATTGGCAAACACCAAACGGAAACAATGTGTGTGTTTGCCAAACATTTTGTGTGGTTTATTATGCCCTTTAGGTTGATTCTAAATTAGAAAAAAAATATATATAAAAAATTTTAGATCGTGTTGGGGCACTGGTTCAAATCCGGTTCGAAGGACCATATGTTGGGTTGAGGTGACTCCTCTTCCCAATAAATCTGTTTCTAAGTAAATTAAAACAGCAGGTGGTTCAATTCAATGCTAGACTTTATGCGTCTTATCGCTTTAAACTTCAACTTATAACTAACTCAAAAAAAAAAAAAAATACCGATAACGGCGATTATAAAATATAAAAAAAGAAAATGTTTCAAAAGAGAATAGTAACAAAATTAAAGATTCTTGTCTTAAGTACAAAGGAATATATGAATAGAATTATTCAGGAATGGCAAAGCTACGGTACTAAGCCTGACGATATATACACGAAAAAAAATATTAACATAGTTGTTGAACTCGATTCAAGAGATCGTTTGCATAGTTATTGGGCGTGCCTTGAGCCCACAAAGTTTGCTTAAATGCTATTTTTCTCACTATGGGTCGCTTTAATTGTTGATAGCTTCCGTAATATTTATTTTAGAGAAAAACCTAATTCACAAATATTCTAGGGCTATATCTTATGAACAATGTTGCTCTGTATTAAGGCTCAACCATAACATGCATAGCCTTGCTTAACCTACTGTCAAAAATTAACAAAAAGTCTCAAAAATGTATTTAAGAAAACAAAATAAAAAAAATATTAATTCCGTACGGAATGTGCGATTAGATTCGCACTTTGCTTAAGCAAATGACAGTTTCATTAAAGTTAGCAAAAAGTTTCCTTAAGTTCAATATGGTTTGCCTCATAGAATTTACATGTATTGGCTAATTCGCTTAAGCCAACTTAAGCACATTGTGGTTGGACCTTTAGTTTTCTTTAACATGAATATTTAATCCAGAAAAAACCAAATTAAAAAATAACACCGAAATGTTCACATATCTTCGCATTCTTTGCCGGGTGAATACACTACGTCAACAAAGTCGTGACAAAATGAATCTGACAGCTTTGTGTAAAACTTTCCCCTGAATTTGATAATGAAATAAGAATTGTCAAAAGTAGAACAGTATTTGTGTTTTTAAAAAAGACGATGTGACTGAAATGCAAATATCTTCATTAATTTTAAACGCTTTTTATTGAGCGGTTATACAATTTTTAAGTAATCATGTGCCGTTTGAAGAGATGAGTCATTAAATGGCAGAGTTATAGTGGACAAAACTTCACACTTCATTTAAAATTTTTTTTTTGCCACCACTATTATGGATAACAATCTTGAAGCGATGTGGTGGCTTAAGCCCAGGCTGTGGTTCGTGTCTTGGCCCGGGTATTTTGCCAGCAACTCGTGACTCCCGAGGTGAATGCAGTGAACTTAAAGGCCTTAGCAACTAAAGGTTATCCATCCCCTAAACCGGGGTGTCATGCGACCCGTGCCTATCGGTTGGTTTGCAGTCAGGGGTATCCGACTGTATTATCACGGAGCTTTGCTGATACCTGGGCACCTCAGCAAATAGACCAAGCACTTACCACGTTAATGGGGGCTATGACGTGGCGGACCTTTTCAATTCCCCTACACTCGTGGGACTAACAAGCAAAATGAACACTCCAAAAAACAAACAACAACAAAAACGAACACAAATAACTAGAACTGATGACGAACAGGCGAGAATAAGGACAACGATTGACAGTGAGACGACAAAGCCAGGCCTAGGCTGATCGGAAGTGGTAAGGCAGCTGCTCTAAAAACGGCGGCGAGGTACCCCTGAACTTCGCTCCAAGTAACTCCAAAGCCGCACAAGCCCTTTCCGTCGGTGGAACGGATAAAGCCCCTGCTTCGGGTGCTGCGAAGTTGGGAATGACAAGGTCGTCCAACAATGCAGCTTCCCATGTCCCATTGTGCAGGGAGGGACGGTGATGAGAACATCATATCCCAATTGGCTTGAACTGTTATCCATTCCTAATGGTACCCCAGCTTCAATTGACTCTATGATTAATACATTTTATACTACTATGCATAATTTTTTTGAGGAGTGTGTGCCGAAACTTCTAGTGATTAAACATTCAGGTCCACCGTGGAATTCTCCTCATCTATCAAGATTAAAAAATTTTAAAAACAAATGCTATAAAAAATATAAGCAATATCGAACAGCTTATGATTATAGCAAATACTGTGTATCTCGAGCAGAATATAATCTTCTCAACAGGAGACTATATATAAATTACCTTGAGAAAATGAAAAGGAACTTTAAACGTGACCCAAAATCATTTTATAATTTTGTAAATTCGAAAAGAAAATCTACTGGCTATCCAAGAGTTATGAAGTATTTAATTAATGAGTCTAACATTAATTTGATTAAAAGCAATATGTTTGCCGATTTTTTTGCAACAACATATTCTAAGCAGCAGTACGATACATCAACTGAATACCCGTTTTGTCTGATGGAACATCAGGCAATATCATTTTCATCTATTGATACTTCTCAGGTTCTTTTATCTTTGAAAACAATAAAATCGTCATTGTGTAGTGGACCTGATGGCATCCCTGCTTGCGTTTTAAAAACTTGTGCTCATGCTTTGGCTACTCCTTTGGCTATCATGTTTAATGTGTCATTAAAATACGGATATTTCCCCCAATTTTGGAGGAAATCCTTTATCATACCGATATTTAAATCAGGAAACAAGTCGGACATAACGAATTATAGAGGCATTGCAAAATTGAGTGCAATTCCCAAACTTTTTGAAAAATGCTTAACAGACTCTCTCTGCCACAGTGTATCCTCAATCATATCACCATACCAGCATGGTTTCAGGAAAGGTTGTTCTGCAGTAACAAATATTTTACAACTAACAACTCTAACAAATCGCGCTTTTAAGGATGGCCAACTTATGGACGTTATTTATACGGACTTCAGCAAAGCTTTTGATAAAATCAACCATAGCCTACTTCTCACTAAGCTGAATTTATTAGGGTTTACTAGCAACGCTTTGTGCTGGTTACGGTCGTACCTAACATGCAGGACACAGTGTGTTCTTTTTGATAATACCACATCCGGTGTCCCCCAAGGAAGTCACCTAGGTCCTTTGCTGTTTTCGATTTTCATAAACGACTTGCCGCTTGTAATGAAGCATTGTAATGTTTTAATGTACGCTGATGATGTTAAGATGTTTCTCAGCTACAAATTATCTTCAGATGGGGCGTATTTGCAGCAGGATTTAAATAGTTTTTACGCATGGTGTAAATATAACCAAATGGAGCTTAATTTAAAAAAATGCAAGCACATGCGATTTTCTAGAAATGGCACATCAATGCTACACTATTTCCTGGACGGGTATCAACTAGAGTTAGTTAGAGAATTTCTGGATCTTGGTATTCTACTTGATCATAAGCTAGATTTCTGCAAACATATTACTATGACGACTAATAAAGCTCGTGGTGTGCTTGCTTATATAAAACGATGGTCTAAAGAGTTTACAGATCCTAATGTAACGAAACAGCTATACACATCCCTTGTAAGGCCAATTTTGGAGTATGGGTATATTGTCTGGGATCCTGAAGTTAACATGCACATAGACCGAATTGAATCTGTTCAAAAGCAGTTTCTCTTATTCTGCCTAAGGAGCTCCTTTGGTCGTTATGCTGGGAATCTTCCTTCGTATACTGCGAGGCTATCAATAATTAAACTACCTACTTTAAAAAGTCGAAGGACAATGCTAAATGTGGCATTTCTAGTTAATTTGATAAATGGCGATGTCCTCTCCGACTTCCTTCTTCGTAACATAAATTTTAATATTCCACGACGTTTTACCCGACACCTAATACCTCTGCACCTTCCTGTTGTGCAAACAAATTATGCTGATGCTGATCCTTTGAGGAGAATATGCAAAAATTTCAATGAATTGTATAGCTTAATCGATTTTTCAATTAATATAAATGTAATTAAACGCAATATTATCGTGTTTTTAAATACTTAATGTGTCTTAACAAAATTTTTTCGTTAATAATACCTTTATATAAAACTTTGTAATATATAGTAGTCTGTAAGGATTCATATCCATAGATTTAATCAAATAAATAAATAAAAATAAATAAAAAATCTGAACCTCCCCCCGCCAAATACGGCGACCGTAAAAAGTCCCCAAGGCATAAAAACCCTACCAAGAGGGCATCAAATACAAGACGCGCCGCATTGCGCTTCATTGAGCTACTTGGCTCCAAAAAAGCTGAAGAGCTTTCCAATGAGCAGAAAGCTACATTGGAATGGGCTAAGGCAAAGTGTTTCACCTCCTGTCACTGGAAAGGTGACAATGCCTAAACGGCAACGTTCTGAGGAAGAAGCATCAGCCGTAAAACAGCAACCAGGGACTAAGCGTCCTAAATTAGCACCGAAGCCGATGAACAAGTCCTTCAGTGAGGTGGCCAAAGGTCACCTAGTGCAGGCTGTCATTGACAGAGGTGCTGAAAACGGTGTCATTTCCCATACCAAGTGGGATCTGGTTAAACAGAAATTGATGGGCGTGTTCTGGACGATCCTTAAGGAGAATCCAGGTCCTCCCCCTCAATGTGATGATGCTGGCTGCTATCAGGGCCATGTGAAGTTGATGGCTTGCCAAGATGAGCTCTCAGCGTCGTTACTGAAGCTTGCCATCCAATCAATAGGAGAGGTTTGGGAAGGTGCAAGGCTCGATGTGGTGTTGGTGTGCGAGATACCGCGTAGGCCTAGGTCGATTGCAACTATTCCCGCCGAACCATCGAAACCTGAGGAGATGTTGAAGATCATTCAGTGCTGCAGTCCCCAACTACCCACACATGATTGGAAGGTAGTGAAGGTTTCAGCTATTGAAGGGTCATCAAGGACTGCAATTGTGGTAATTAACCAGCAATCCTTGGAACCACTGAGGGAGAAACAGGGTAAGATCTATTATGGTTTTAGAACGATCTTGCTCCGAGTCTACCGAAGTGATAACAAGGGCAATCCAGCTCCTTCGGTAAATGAGGCTGCACATACTGATGACAGTATGGCTTGGTGATGCCGTTAGCTCAAGCGACAAAGATGACACTCAGTCGGTCTCCGGACTGGTGGGTGACTTCTTTGATTACTTGGGTGAAATGGTTGACGAGGACGTACTCCTGGAATCCGACCATGAGGACGTCGACGTCACAGTAATCGCCAACATGGATCATGGTGAGGGTGACACAAATCAACCTCCAACACTCTAAAGCAGCATCCGCTGCGCTGCTCCTCCGACTGGCGGAAAGAGCGGAGGAGCTCGTAATGGTCCAAGAACCATGGATTCACAAGAATCGGGTTTGCGGACTAAAACTAAAAGGCTACAAGCTATTATATGCGAAAGGTACAGGTAATATAAGATCTTGTGTCTTAGCTAAAAACTCGTTGAATATCTTCATTCTTTCTGATTACAGTGATGAAGACACAACAACGGTCGATCTGGAGACACTAGACGGAATAGTCTGGATGGTCTCGGGCTATATGGCGCACGATCACGGACTGAAACCACCCAATAGGCTCATCCGTGATGCTGTAACACACTATCTGGGGTAGTACTGACACGAATGTAAGAGGGTAGTCACTATTCTCCTTTATTATTAATTATAATCTAGGAGTAGTTAATAGGGGCTGTGAGCCTACGTTTGTTGTTGCGAATAGGTGTGAGGTTCTTGATGTCACGCTGGTTAGTATAAACCACGTTGATATGATTGAGAATTGGATGGTGTCTAATGACTGTTCGCTGTCTGATCATAGGTATGTGGAATTTGATTTAGGGCTTAGGTCCCCAGGACCCATGGCTATAGTAAACAGGAGACGTACGAATTGGGGGATTCAACATTCCTCTCTAGTTCGGACTCTATCGGATCCTCCTGATGTCAATGATGTCAGTGGGATCGACGCGGCAGTGGATCTGCTTTCGAACTCACTGCAATTGGCGAATTCCTTGGCGTGTAAGCCAATGATTCGCCGGGGCAGGGATCGGCCACCGTGGTGGGATCCTGAAATTGCGCAGGCAAGAAGTGCCTGTCGTGGGTTGTTCAATGTGGCTAAGCGCCTTGGTAATTGGGTGGACTACAAGTCATCATTGAATAGGTTCAGAAACTTGGTTAGATCGGCGAAAAGGAACGCTTGGAGGATCTTCTGTAGCGGCGTGGAGGGATCCTCTGAGACGAACCGTTTACGTAAAATTATGGCATCGAACCCGGTTGTCCCAACCTATGTCCGGAAATCGGATGGTTGTTGGACTACAAATAGTCTGGAAACACTTGAGGTGTTGATTGACACTCACTTTCCTGGAAATTGCCAAGGGAGCTTGCGGGATCGGGTGTGGGAGTCGGCACCTATTCCTATGTCCATTCCTTTAGATTATGATATGATCAAGTGGGCTGTCGATAGCTTCAGCCCATATTAATCTCCGGGTATGGATGGTATAATTCCGGCGGACCTGCAGAGGAATTCGACCCTGATCATACCCTGGCTGATGGCCATATACAGGGGGTGCGCTAGATTTTCGTATCTCCCGGTAAATTGGACCTTATGTAGAGTGGTCTTTATACCCAAAGGGGGTAAGGCTTCTCACACTGAACCTACAGACCGATTAGTCTTGCATCCTTTCTTCTCAAGACTCTTGAAAGAGTTATTAATATAAATCTTAGGATGACCATCCCAAGAAGTTTACTCTCTGCCTCCCAACATGCCTACTCAAAGGGCAGATCTGTTGAGACGCCTCTTCACTCTCTAGTGGGAACTATTGAGAGATCGCTCGAATTTAATGAGTGCACACTAGTCGCCTTTCTCGATATTGAGGGGGCCTTCAACAATGTCAACCCGGACTCTATTGTGTCGTCCATGAGGAGCCTGGGGATCGACGTTGGCATATGTAGATTTGTGGACAATCTACTCAGAAATAGGGTCATTTGCTCTACGATAGGTGAGACCAGTGTTCAAAGACTGGTGAACAGGGGTACCCCCCAAGGGGGGGTTCTATCCCCACTATTGTGGAACCTGACTATGAATACCATGTTGACGAAGATGGACAACATGAGGAGCAAAACAGTGGCGTATGCTGATGATGTTGCGGTTGCCATCACATAATGTCTCAGTGTATGGATGCTGCTCTGAAGGTACTTAGCACCTGGAGCGCATCATGCGGGCTTGGTGTTAATCCGTCTAAGACGGAACTGGTACTCTTTACGAGGAAGTACAGGACCGGGGACTTCAGGCTTCCGAGGTTAAATGGAACCGAGCTTCAGATCTTTCGCAGTGCCAAGTATCTGGGCGTGGTTCTGGATAGTAAGCTGGCATGGGGACAAAATGTTCAGATGAGAGTGGAAAGGGCAATAGTTGCTATATATGCGTGTAGGTGCAGAAACTGGGGCATGAGCCCGTGGTGTGTCAATTGGATCTTTGAGGCTGTAGTAAAGCCGACTCTGTATTACGGGGTCGTGGTATGGTGGCCTGCGTTGGATAAGAGCAGGCACAGGGCAATGCTTGAGAAGGTACATAGACTTGTCGCGTTGATGATCACGGGATCAATGCGATCTACTCCCACGAGGGCGCTGTTTACGATACTAAACTGGCTCCTGGTGGACATCATGGCCAGACAGAGGGCTCTTTGCTCGGCGACACGGCTAAACGCGGCGCTCTGTTGGTCGGCCCTATGGACACGCCGGGATAACCAAAAGTTCTACTGTCCCTGATAGTGTGGACTATTGCACCCCGGTGCCTTTCACTGGCGCGGGGTTTGTAACACGGATGGCGCATGGCAATGCGCTGTCAGGTACTCACCACGAACTGAGCCTAGGGGTTTACTGATGGTTCGAGGAAGGGTGAAAGAGCTGGCGGAGGTTTCTACATAGAGGAACTGGATGTGAGAGTTTCCTTTCGTCTGCCGGATAGATGTAGTGTCCTGCAAGCGGAGATCTCGGCTATAAGGCGAGCGGTAAATTGGCTGAGGTATCATCGCATATCGGGAGATATACGTATATTTACTGAAAGCAAGGCTGCCCTTGCTTCCCTAGCGGGTGTCTATACGACATCTAGGTTAACTGTAGAATGTCGGATGTTTTTGAATTAGATTGCGAAACATTCAAGGGTAACGCTAATATGGATTACGGGTCACTCGGAGTGCCCGGGTAATCTAGTGCCAGATGGGCTGGCCAAACAAAGTGGTCGCATGGATGACATATTCATCGATCAATTTGTTGGTCTTCCAATGGCTCACTGTAATTACTTATCAGGCGCGAGTCTTAGAGTTGCGCAGATGCGGTGGACTTGTGAGTCCACCTGCTCGATATCCAGGCTATTATGGCCTGGTTATGATGAACAGAGAACAAGCTCTCTACTTAGGTTCAAAAGGGACCAGATTAGGACAGTTGTATCGGTTGTGACTGGGCACTGGCCGGTGGGGACTCATGCTGAAAGAATGGGTCTGGAATTTAATCACTACTGCAGAAGTTGTCAGGATGAGGAGGAGGAGGAGGAGACTGTGCTTCACTTTCTCTGTCAATGCCCTGGGTTGCGGGGTATTAGGGAGGAATGCCTGGGGAAACCGGCATTTGCCTGCCTAGATAGATAGGATAGATCCTCCAAGATAGAACTGAGATCGCTGATTCTCTTCATTAGGACGACGAAGTGGCTGGATTCTGCAGTGACGCCATCTGAGTAACTGCATGGGCATTGGCGCTGGGCATCACAAAGGGACCTCTTAAGGACACAAGTGAGCTGTCTGTTGATAGCTGCCCATGGAACCTAACCTAACACTGACTAGAAATATATTGAAGAAAAAGCCCCAGAACTGCCAAGGAATCGCCCCAAGAGGGATTAAATATATGAAGGACCTTCATTAGTTTCTTTTATCCCCATTGTCAAAAAAAATTTGGTTTCTAAAACGACTACGCATATTAGAAAAACCTAAACCGATTTTTAAAGGTAATATTATTGTGGAATTTGGTTTTTTTATTTTATAAACTAAACCGTTTTTGAGTTACGCTGTGCAACCTCCTCCGTTTTCGAAATTTTGAAAACAAGAGCTAATCTAAAAAACGGTTAGCACCACTGAATTCAGCGTACCCGAATTAGGGCAAAACGCCAGGTGCGCGGCTGGTCGGTTTTTTTTAAATAAATAATAAAAATGTTTTTCAACAAAACTAATTCATAGAAAATGCGTTTCTTTAATGAATTAAAAATTAGATTTTTAGTGGCTTATTCGATATTTTAAGTTTATTTTGTTTAATAAGAGATAAAGAAAAACTTGTTAACAAATTTTCTACAAAATTAATATTTTCTAAGTTCGCCGATCGTCCTAAAAATTTTTGAGTTGTTTTTTTTATCAATACCCACCAAATAGGCGAGTGAGACCTAGAGAAAACCTGTTAAGGCAAAAGTTGTTGGAAACTTTACTAACAACAACTGTGGGGCTTAGGTAACTCCTATTTCCACAACTTGTAGAAAAAAAACTAAGAGTTCGAATTTTCTTTAATTAAAAGCTTCTTGCTTTATTGTGTGTACAATTCTAACTAACTTAAAAGATAACAGAAATCAACTTCATAGTTATGTATATCATGTAGAAAAAGCAAAAGCCGCTATTCACGGGCGAATTCAATTATATAAAAAAAACGATAAATAAAAAAAGAGCAAATATTTACATATTTATGTACAGGGCAAAAAAAACATTATAAAAACCTGGTTGAACACGGTTCAACATACTTCCGGGCGAGAATGCGTGAACATCCCTTCCATACACCGGATATAACCCAACCAAATATGGATCGTTGGGCTTGTGGGAGGGCTGCATCTGTCTGGATCACTGTGTCCCTCATTATTGTCGCTAATGTACGACTACCAATCACCCCATCAATACCCTTAAAATGCTGGATTAGCTGGTGGTCATTTAAAGGTGGAGGAACATTGATGCCGTCATCTTTCAATGGTAGGAACCAACGGGCTATTGGCCTATAAAACGTGGGAGCCACTTTAAATCTGGCATAATGCGTATTTCCACGTTGGTAATCAGGCGTAAAGTCGGGGAAAATTTCAGCGACGCTTCGTAGCAGAAATGAAGTAGTAGACGTGTGGTCCAACAGAAAGGTAACCCACATAGGATTTCCTTTGTTAATTAGGGTGACCTGAACTAGTGGCGGTATGGTTGTTTCCCAGTATGGTGCGTGGGTTGGGAACTCCATGCGCAGCAACTCGTGAGGAGTTGGTATTTTGGCTGGTGTGGTTTCAACTTCTTCTTCTTGGATTTCAACTTCTTCTTTGGGGTTGTGTTGAGATTCCTCGGCCGTCAAACTATTTACGTTTTCGTCCTCAAAGCTTGAACTTAAGACATCATGTGGACGCTGTTGGTGTATCATCGAGTGGTGCTTTGCTTTGCAGAGTGCGCAACGATTCTCGGAGTAACATTCCGATCTTTGATGAGTGTGTGCCATACAATTTAGACAATAGTTCCATCGTAACAGATAGTTTCGGCGGTTCTTAATGTCCATGGCAACAAATATTTGGCAATGACGTACAGCATGATTTTTCAGACATAGATTGCATCGCGGCATGACTGTAGCTAGAGAGGATGAAAGAAAAAATATAAGAATATACTGTGTTATTAGAAATTTTGTTTTGCAACCTTTTCTCTTTATAATGGGAGCTTTTTTTTTTTTTTAAAAATCAGGTGGGATAGGTATGCAATTTTTGCTGATCTTGTGTTATATGTTTTTTGAATTAGTCTGAACAGCTTTGTCGTATATTTTTGTTTGTATCATAAGATGGTAAAATACACAATTTTGCGATTGGACGTATCATATTTCCGTTTTGCGTTTTGATTTCGGCTACTCGTACTTTACTATCTCTTCCATAGATGACATTTACAATACGGCCAAGTCGCCACTCGGTTGGTGGTAGCAAGTCATCCTTAACAATCACAAAGTCGTTAGGCTTGAGATTGTGCTGTTCGGTTTTCCATTTAGCTCGCCGCTGAAGATCGGTGAGGTATTCAGTTTTCCATCTACGCGCAAAAAGGTGTTAAATGGTTTTCAATCGATTCCAACGCTTAATGAAGCTAATTTTCTCTAGTGGGGGTTCTACGGGAGCTTCAGGCGGAGCTACTAGCGGCGCACCCCTTAAAAAATGGCCGGGAGTCAATGGCAGTAGCTCCTATGGATTTTCGGTCAACGGGGACATGGGACGCGAATTTAATACTGCCTCGATACGAATTAAAATAGTGCTAAATTCTTCAAAGAAAAAGTTGAGGTTTCCAGCGATCTTTTTTAGGTGTGATTTCATGCTTTTTACGGCAGCCTCCCAGAGGCCGCCCATGTGGGGTGCATAAGGTGGGATAAATGACCAGGAGAAATCATGAGCACTATATTTTTCTACGAGTGCTTTCTCAGTGGTCTTGAGGAAATCATTGTAAGTTTTCAGTAGTGAAGAACTGGCTCCAAGGAAATTTCTGCCATTATCCGAGAACATAGTTTTTGGGAAGCCTCTACGTCCAACGAATCTGTCGAAACAGGCTAAGAATGCGTCTGTCGAGAGATCTGAACATGCTTCCAAGTGCATTGCTCTCGTGGAGAAGCATACAAAGATAGCTGCATAACCTTTTATAAGCTTAGCGTTTCGTAAATTAGAAGACTTAATATGGAAAGGGCCAGCGAAATCGACACCAGAGTAGGTGAAGGGCAGCGAGAAATTAACTCTTTCTGGTGGGAGTGCTGACATTAGTTGTTGTTGCTTCTTATGTTTATAAATAGTATACGTTCTGCAGTTTCGAATACATTTTCTTACAAGATTTTTAAGACGGAGTATATAGAATCCCTGTCTTATAGCTCGTAGCATAATATGGTGTTCAGCATGAAGCAAAATTTTATGTGTGTGTTCCACAAACAGCGTTTCAAAGCGAGATTTTTCGGGAATTATAATCGGGTGTCGCTCATCAAAAGATAGACCTGAGTGTTCAAGTCTTCCCCCAACACGTAAAAGACCATTTTTAGCAAGATATGGACATAAAGTTGAAAGTCTACTTTTCTTGTTAATAGGCTGCTTACTCTGTAGACATTTATATTCTTGGGGAAAATATTTAAGTTGGGCGATAATGATTAAAAGATTTTTAACAAAACTCAATACCTTCGTCGTTATAAACGCGTCAGAATCGACCTCGCCTTTACCAGCTCGGTTGCAGAAACGAAGGCAATAACAGATTATTCTAAGTGCTCGTGCAAATGTGGAGAAATTTTCCAATATATCTTCAGTGTTGGTACATGGATGAATTAGAGATTTTTCACCGCTTACAACTGCATGAAGTGTAAAGACCTTTTTAGTTTCTAGGTCGGTGGGATCAAATTCGCGTGGCTTCGGCCACCTATCAGAGGGCTGGCTAAGCCAGGTAGGCCCATGCCACCATAATGTGCTTTCAATGAGTTCTTGCGAGGTACAACCACGGGTACCTAGATCCGCAGGGTTGTCCTCTGTTTTAACATGTTTCCAGTAACTGCTGCTGGCAATACGGTTGATTGTTGTTATGCGATTTGCCACAAAAGTTTTCAAAGATAGTGGTGGTTTTTGTAGCCATCCGAGGACTATAGAGGAGTCCGTCCACAAATATAGTTCGTAGTTGAACTTTACATTTTTAATAATGCCCTCTACTAATTTAGCTAGCAGGACCGCCCCGCACAATTCAAGTTTTGGTATTGTGATCTTTTTTATTGGTGCAACCCTAGGTTTTGCAACCAACAAATTACAATTGATCTCAGTTGATAAAGAGGTTCGTAGGTATACTGCGCCGCAATAAGCCTTTTCGGAAGAATCACAGAACCCGTGTTTCTGTACTAGATGAGTCGGCGTAAAATGCACCCATCTTGGAATCTTGAGAAGAGAAATTCGTGGTAGATTTCGAACAAAAGTGTTCCATTTTACTAACAAATGCGGTGGGATACCCTCATCCCAGCCTGCTTTTAACTCCCATAGTTCCTGCATGAAGAGTTTGGCTACTACTACGACTGGTCCTAACCAGCCTTAAGGGTCGAAAAGCTTCGCAATGACCGATAATATCTGCCTTTTTGTGCTGCTGTCAGATATCTGAATTGGCTCTACCCATAATAAAAAAAGTCTGACTTCGCATTCCAGCGGATCCCCAAGGTTTTAATGGTGCTGGAATCATCAAATTTTAAGAAATCTTCGTCTAGAAGATCCTTCCGGGCCAAATGTTCGAGTAATACACCTTTATTGTCTGTTATTTTCTTCAGGGGGAAGCAGGCAGAATTCAATGCCTGAGTGAGTTGATCTTGCTTTAATTTGGCTTCTTCAATACCATGACCCCCAGACAAAATATCATCTAAGTAAATCTCGCTCTTCAAAATCGCAGATGCCATCGGATATAAACATTTGCAGTCCTCGCTTAACTGCAGAAGCGTTCGGATAGCCAGGAATGACGCACAATTCACTTCAAAGGTGACGGTTTTCATTTGAAATGCTTTAACCATACCATCTGAATGTTCACGAAATAATATTTGCTGATACGGCCGGTCATCTTTACGATTGGCGGAACATTTTTTCAATGTCGCCGGTGAAAACGAACATATAAAAGCGCCAACTAAGCACTATTTGCATTTAATCCGTTTGAAGCGTGGGCCTGGGTGTAGAACGTCGTTCAAGGAAAATCCGCTACTAGTTTTCTTGGAGGCATTAAAGACCACCCTTACTTTTGTCGATTTACTCTCAGGCCGTATGACCGCGTGATGTGGTAGAAAAAAAGAAGAGGGTTTTTCGCCAACAGTTTCGTGATGAGTTACCACTTCCATACGGTCTAGCTCAATATATTCTTGTAGAACCTTCATGTATTCTACTTTTAAATCTGGAGTTTTGTCGAGAGTTTTCTCCATTCTATAATATTGTCCCAGAGCACTGTTCCGTGAGGGACCCAAAAATATATTTGTTGGATACTCTTCTTTAAAGGGCAACCTTACCACGTAACGACCATCTGACTGCCTAGTAGTGGTAGTTTGGTAAAAATTTTCACAAAGTCTATCAGCCTCGGTTATTGCTAATTCTTGTTTAACTTCCTCAAGTTCTCAGAACTTTTTAATTTGTTCATTAAGAAGAAACTCGTCTGACGTGGTAACGGTGGTAGAAAAAACTTTAACGCTACTCATGTTATCTGGACCGGACAAGTACCGCCCAAAATGTGATTCCTGGGCTTCCAGATTTCCTGATATATTTTTATGGACACCCTCAAGGTTTATAAAGGGTAGGAAATCGCTTCCTATGATCATGTCAATAGCAGCGGGTCGATAAAAGTAAGGATCTGCCAAAGCCACAATAGCTAATATTTTTATTTTAAAGTCAGAAACTCTTGACCTCACAGTAACGTAACAACTTCCTTTAGAACTCCCAACGATTGTTCCCCCGAAACCTGATATTTGACGAGGATGTGATTCGATTGGGATTGCCAATTTTTGTTGAATACGTGTGGTAATAAAGCTTCGTTCTGCCCCTGAGTCTAACAGTGCTTGAATAGTAAACAATTCTCCCGCGCTTTCAATATGAATAAGTGCTGTAGGCAACACTGTAGTTCCTTCGCGACGGGCTAAGTATGCATGAACAATTTCTTGGGTATGATTTTCATAAGCTAATTTTTCAACTTGGGTATTAAAAGTATGTGTTCCGCCTTGAGTACATGACGTCGAAGGCTTTTCGTTATCATGGGTTATCCCCTGTGAGTGACTCTTTGGGTTCTCTTCTTTTTCGAGATAAAGCATGGTGTGGTGTTTTTTGTTGCATATATTGCAAGAGCCTGTGCTCAAACATTTGGATTTGAAATGAGTTGTTGAGAGACAATTGACACAATATTTATTCGCAAAAACAAATTTTAAGCGCTCGCTCGGTGTCATGGACTTAAATGATTTACAAACCCTAAGAGGGTGATTTTGCTTGCATTTTTTGCAGCTATAATTTTTTCAGTCTGAGAGTAAAATGTATGAGTTCTTTAAGACTGGCTCTCTTTAGGCGTGGGTTTTTTCCTATCGGTCATATTTTCTAAAATGTCTATTCGCTCAGTAAGAAATCCATTAAGTTGTGGCCATGTGGGCAATTCGCGATGGTTTTTTAGAGAAACCTCACACTCTTTCATTGTTTCATCAGAAAGTTTTGAAACAACTATGTGAATTAAAAATGGATCGTAATCGGGCAACTCAATTGCATAATTCTTTAAAATTGCTAAACAGTCATTAACTGTGTTCTGAATTTGCCTGAGAGATTTGATGTTTTCATTTTGCGCTGGAGCGACCGCATCAATCTTTTTAATTTGATCCTCTACCAAGAGCCTTCTATTCTCGAATCTGATTTTTAATTTCTCCCAAGCCAGTAGAAAATTATCATCTACCAAGTCGAAATCTTTTATGACTTATAATAATATAATTTTTGGGCTGGAGCCACTGATGAATCTTTCCCGATAACTGCCTGGAACATATCTCGAAACGCCGGCCACTTGGAGTACCCGCCTTCAAAATTTTGTATTTCGCATGCCGGCAACTTTAATGTGGATATAATACTACACAGAAAAAATTATTGCCGAATTATTTTCAAACAAACGCTTGTTTGAAAATTTTTTCAATTTCTACAAATTTTTTTACTGATTCAATTAAAATTTTTGTTTGATTTTTATTTAACCAACAAAAATTTTGACAACCATTCAAAAATATAATACACGCGTTATTGCTTTCAAGTTTTCATAATTTTGTATGAAATATTTAACGCTTTTTAATGTTGTCGTCTTTTTGCATTTTTTTATTTGATCGTAAGCAACACTTCCTAATGTGAAATATAAGAACTACAACAAAAACACATATAGTCTATTTTAAGACACTTTAAAAAAGTACAACAATAAGAAAGATGAAGAGGTTTGAAGTAAAAAAAAAAAAAAAAAAATTGCAGGTAAAAAACGTTTCACTCTTTTTAAACAACAGAAACAACAACAACATTATAAGAAACAAAATAAATTTTTTGTTGGTTTCAAAGTTGGATAAAACAAAACAAAATCCCGTATTCAATTTTTTCAAACTGTTTAGTTAAATACATCAAATACAAAATTATAATGATGACGAAAAACATATCGAGTCGGTCTGTCGCTGTTTTTGGGTTACATTTCTTCTTCATTAGCAAAGGAAAGGATACAGCAACAGTGAGTGATGACGAAAAACATTGTGTATAAAAAAAGTCTTCGTTCAAAAATTATTTCAACAAAAAAATGTGTCTCAAAGCCAGCCGGCCGCTCTGCTCTCTCTCTCTCTGCCATCATCTTCATATACAGTGCCTGCTTGTGTGCGCATCATTGCTTGTACAAAAACTTTTTTTTTGATTTTGAAATTTAGTATATGAATTTCAGTAAACTTTTTGTTTGATTCAGTTAAATTATTTGTTTGAAAAAATCAGTGTTTTTTTCAATAAACGAAATGCAAATAAATTGTTTGAATATGCGAATTTGTTTATAGGACCAATTTCAGACAAAAAATTCTTTGATTCTACAAATTTTTTGTTTGAATTGGAAAAATAATTTTTTCTGTGTAGAAGGTCTTTTCTCTTCTATTTTCATTTCTTTTGCTTTTTCCAACATTTTAGTTTTTAAGGCCTGATATAAATCGCTAGCTTCTTCGTATCTTAAAGAAATGTCGTCTTTCTGCTCACTGGCCTCAGATTCAGCATCTCCTAACATGTATTCTTCATACGATTCAACTAACTTGACCCATCTTCTTTCTAATTCTTGCTTTTTTACCTCAAGAAACGCAAAAGAACAATCTTCAGGACAAGTTCTCTCGAAATTCGTGCAGAATGCCACCAATTGCGTCAAGTCAAACTTGCATCTTCTTTTTGCTGCCGTCATTTTGCTTAACCCCGCCCGAAAACACAAACCTAATGCCACAGATCAACTTTTAAAATATTTATATTTTGTTGAATAAAATTGCTATTAGAATCTAAAAAATTCCTTTAAAAATCACCCACGCTCTGCAACTAAGTCTTCTTGTAGAATCAGAAAATCTTTTCTTTATATTTTATCTATATATAGGGTGAATTAAAGTCGCAAAATATTTGTATTTTTCTCCCAAACGGTAATTTATTATAATATATTTTTTATGATGTTTCAAAATTGTGTATATTTCAATTTAAAATAAATATTAAATTTATCGGTTTCCAAAAATTTTTATGAAAATCCTTTTCGCTTTATGAATTAATTTACCACAAGTTTTTTAAAAATGTTTCCAAAATTAAAAGTTTTTGATGTACCACTAAACCACTTAAGTTGTTTGTTTTATCATTTTCCCGTAAAAATATTTTCCTCACGATAGTTTTATTTTGTAAATATTAGTTTATTAGTTTTCCCTATCCACCTGATGTTATATTTTCAAGTAAAAGTTATATCTCATAACACTCACCTTGAATAATATGTGCTCTTATAATTTATTGTTAGGGAACCTCTGACCTACAATAAATGGACTTGTTGTTGTGGTAAATATTTTGTTCTTAACTTTTTATTCCCGTGTAGGTACTTATGTTTGTATTTTGTTGCACTTTTTTAAACAAATATTTTTTTGATTTGACTTTTTGTTTGTTAAATTTACTTTTATATTTTGCTTTTTTTCCACGATTTTTTTTATTTAGTGTGAATACCAATGTATGTATTCTTTTGTATTTCTTTTTCCTTGATTGATGCTTTTCACTGTAGGAATTTAGCAAAATTTCTGTTTGTTTCTTTATTTGTTTTTTTTTTTTTATTTTGTTAAGCATAATGTTTTATTGTTATTGTGTTTATTTATTTTTATATAGTTTTATAAACACTTTAAAAATATTTATTTAAATTTCTTTTTCGCAATGCCGCACTTGTTTAAGGTCACCATTTATGTTTTTTTTTTCTCTTACTTCTTATGTGAAGTTATTGCAGTAATAGGAACAAGTTGAAATGGAACATTTGTAGAGTGAATTTGACAACAAGATAATTTGTGAGTTGTTGAGATTGTAGTTATCTCTTTCTGTATTAGTGATGGTACTTTTTTAGTGGTATAATTAGTAGTATTTTGAGTTTTAAATATTTGTGGTTTTTGAATTGGATTTTGGGAAAACTTTCTCATGTATTATAACCAAATCTATTGTGGTTATATTTTACATGGAGTGTGTTATGATAATGGCCGCCTTTTTATTATCTTCTTTGCCAAGTTGATTTTTTAATTAATTTTGGTTTTGTTTTTTGTAAGAGAAAAATAGTTGTCGCACAAAATAACTAATAAACACAGTACATACCTTAATTATACCCTTCACCACAGGTGTAAAAGGGTATATATAAGTTTGTCATAACGTTTGTAATTTCCACAATATTCAGCCCAATTATGAATAAAAATTCCCCGGGAGTTTTTTCCCTTTTCCCATTTTTACCATTGAATTAACATAGGAAAAATGGGAAAAGGGAGAAAACTCCCGGGGAATTTTTATTCATAATTGGGCTGATTGATTTTAGACCCCATAAAGTATATATATTCTGGGTCCATATTTTTTTTTTTTTTTTTTTTTTTTTTGTCATTATTTTTTATTGAATCTTCATATATTAAATATGAACTAACAATAATTAATCAAATCTTAACCTAATACGTTATTTTATGTCCTGCCAGTGCCAGACAAAATTTTCTTCATCACGGGTTCTGTTCACCTATTTAGGTGTTTATCGCTCATCTAATTGGGTAAGTGCTGCAGTGTCTCTTTTTCTTAAGCGAGTGTGCCCGCCATGATTTAAAATTTCGAGCTAGTGGATTTGGGTGTTGTTCAAGCCTTTTTAAATATTTTATTGCATATTTTGTAATCATAGTTTTAACTAATGGCACATTGAGATCCTTATGAATGTTTGAGTTTTTAACATACCAGGGAGCTGCTGTGATTATTCGAAGAAGTTTATTTTGGCGCCTTTGAATTTTGTCGATATTCCCGTCGCAAAGTGAATGTGATATGTACGCAATTTTGCTCATTGACCATTATCCTCCATTGTCGTAACCATATTTCTAGTTGAAAAATATGATGCTGTAAGTAACGCGATGCTTCATAACGATTTTCGTGGACGCTTAGAAAAGCTGTATCGTCTGCAAATGTAGAAGTTTGTGTATAGTTGCTTGTTGGCATGTCCGAAGTATAAATTAAGTATAATAGGGGGCCCAGGGTGCTGCCTTGTGGGACTCCAGCGGCAATGGGCTGAGGTGAACTTAAGAAATTTCCTTCTTTAATAATAAATTGACGACCGACTAAGTAGCTTTCTAGCAGCTTGTGTGTGTTTGCTGGTAAATTTTGCTTCAATTTATGTAATAAGCCTTCATGCCAGACTTTATCAAAAGCTTGCGAAACATCGATGAAGAGTGCTGAGCAATATTTTTTTTTTTTCTTCAAATGCTTTTCTTATGACATTTACTATTCGATGAGTCTGTTCGATTGTGCTGTGTTTTCTTCTAAATCCGAACTGATGGTTTGGAATACATCTATTTACACTTAAAATCTGTGTTAATTTTGAAACTAATAATTTCTCAAACAACTTTGACATATTTGATAATAAGCTAATAGGCCTATAAGACTCAACTTTTGTATGATCTTTACCTGGGTTTGGTATCATGGTAACTAAGGAAACCTTCCATTTTTGAGGATAGTATTCAAGGCGTAAAATAGCATTAAAAATAAAAAGAATAATTTTCTTTGCTATGCGAGGTAGCTCCAAAAGCATTTTATTACTGATTTTATCAATACCAGGTGCCTCTTAGTGTTTAAGTCACAAATAGCCTTTTCGATTTCTCTTAACTCAAACCTGAGGGGAATAGCTGCTCTAGCAGCAACAGGTGGTAACTCGACCGCAATATTGTGAAATATATTTGGTGTAGATACGTTTTTCAAGTGACTAACAAACAGATTTCCTTTTTCAATATCGTTTCTTGCCCAATTACCATTCAAGTTTCTTAATGGTGGCTTAGATATAACTGGCCTTTTTAGATTTCCAGCTGCACGCCATAATGAGTAGTCAGATTGTGGAGTTGCATCAAGTTCCTTAAGATATTTTTCTAGAGAAGCCGTTTTCTGATTCTGCAGTAACTTTCTTAGCTTTTTTGTGCACTCTTTTAATAAAATCTTAAGTTGCGGGGATCTGTAAAGTTGCCACTCTCTTCGAACTCTCCTTTTTTCAGACAAAAGATGCTCGATATCTGTGGAATATATTTTAATAGTTTTTGTTTTTTTGGGGACAATATTGGAATGTTGAACAGCTAGTTTCAGAAAACTGTCAAAATTGTCAATAGAGCGATCTACATAATCCGGTGTACTGAGCGGAATATTTTCTGTGCAATGGGTACTGAGATATTTTTTATATTTTAACCAATTAATTTGCGTAGCTGTCGTCGTTATGTATCCAGTCGGAGGTACAATTATATTGGGGTTCATTATAGTAACAATTGTAGGTGTGTGGTCGGAAGATAATTCTAGGGAGGCTTCAACATGAATCGTTTCTATGGGAATGTTTTTAACCACGCGGAAATCGATGACATCTGTTATTTTTTGATGATCAGTGGGCCAATATGTTGGTTGTCCGCTCGCTACCACATTTAAATCCATTTTAGAAATTGTGTTAAATAAAACACGACCCTTTGGCGTTATAAGTCGCGACCCCCAGAAGGTATGTTTAGCGTTATAATCGCCAGCGGCTAGGAAACACGGTCCTACTGATTTAAAATATTTATAATATTGGTCCTCCGATATTGAAAATCTGGGCGGAGAGTATAACGATGAAATTACTAGGTTTCTATTTAATTCCTCAACGCAAATGTAAATTGCTTGGAGATAATCTTCACGATGATCACACATTAGGTAGTGTTTGACTCGGGTTTTTATTAAAATGGCAGAACCTCCACAAGCTCTATCTCGTGGGTCCTTGGTATCATATAGTATATAACCATTTATTTTAAACGTATTTCTTGAGGTCAAATGAGTTTCAGAAATCATCATGACATCAATTTGTTTATTTTTAAGAAAGTATTCTAATTCATTTTTATGTTGGCGGATGCCGTTTGCGTTCCAAAAACAAATTTTTAAACAGTTCATGGTTTGTTAAGTACAGCTTGCAATAACATCGACCACATACTACGCAGACAGGGGGTAAGTAGCAGTATGCCTTGGTATGGCCAAATTCTTGGCAGTTTAAGCACTGAACAGGTCCATTTTTTTTTTGTGCGGCTCTTCTATAGTAATTCTTCTGTAGAGAATATATTTTAAATTATAAATAGGATGTGTTTCGTTTTTTTTTAAGTTTTACGTCGCCGGGTTCAAACTCCACTCGAAAAATTGGTTGGGGTATTGTTTCTCTATTTTTAATATTTACTACATGTTTTACCTTGAAGCCTTTTTCTTCTAGGAATGTTTTAACCTCTTCTGGGTCCACACATGAGTCAATACCCTTAATCACTACCTGTAGACCTTTACTGCTTTTCAGTTGGTAGGTATAAAAGTTTTTTTTAAGCGTTTCAAAGTTGTTTACTATTTTGCGAAAATCATTCGCATTATTGACTTGTATTTTTGTCTCGTTTATACTTCCACGCTTTATAGCCGCAACGTAAAACGAATTTTCACCTATCACCGATATTAAACTCTTTATGAGCTCATTTGTATTTTGCTCCCTTAGATATATCGGGGGAGGCTTGGATGGTTTAATGACGTTTGGTGCTTCAGAGGATTCATCCTCCAGAATTGCAAAACGATTTTGAGTATTTATTTTATCAAAAGATGGTACTTTTGAGGCCGAAGCAACTGCTGCAGAGGTAGGGCTGCGTCCCCGTTTAAGCACTGTTATGTACCTGTCCATACCAACTTGCACTGTAGGCTTTTGACAACTTTTTACAGGGGGGTTTTCCATTGCATTTGTGTTTGAGTTCATGGTATCATTTCCCACTAAATTTGTTTTTTACGTCACGGCAATACTTGCTGGGCTGGCAACACTTGTCACCAAATCTAGTTGTAGTTTTTTTAATGAGTCACTATCCACTGTTTTTTAAACACCGAGGGTGATAGGGAACGTGTTCGAGTAATTGGCTTAGCCGTTAAATAGTTTATATTGTTTTGTTTTGTTTTATTTATTTCTGCATTATTTTCATTTGCATTAACTAAAACGTAAACGTTTCTTTCATTTTGTCTTAGTGTTGTTTCACTGTTCGTACTCATGCAAAGAGTTGTTTTTGTTTTTCACCGTTTTGCTTTGCTCTTAATATTTTTATTATTTATTGTATTTTACAACAACAACAAAAAAAATAAGAAATTTAAACTTAAATGTTTTTGTTCAAAATATGTATACACATGTATGAACATTCATACGTACATATATATATTTTTACTATTTTGTTTTATTTAATTTTATCGTTTTAATAGTTAACTATAATGTTAAATAACAAAATATATTATTTATTTTTAAGCGTCCATTCGCTGCTTATATTAAAAAGTCAAATGTGATTAATTGATAGTTCAAATCGTATGCGCGTTTAAAAATACACGTCTTCATCACAACAAAGCACAAACCATATGAGAAGAGAAGTTGATTTAACGATGTCCGTCTGTCCGTTTTACGTTTGATATGTGTTTTCCGGATAATCCAGACATGATAGCGGCTAGGTTGTTTTACATTTATGTTACATACAGTTCACCATTTCTTGCTATTGAAATTCAGCGAGATCGGTCCACAAATGGCTTAGATATGGCCAAAAAACCACGACTGCCTCTAATTTTTCCAAAAAAATCCCTTGTGTTTGTTGTTTTTTTTTTTTGTTTTTTTATTTGAACGAGTTGAATGTTAAGCATAAGAAACATGTACACATGCTTGTACATGATTGTTCGCTTTAATTAAAAAATACATACCTACATATTAAACTAATAAAATGACGGAGTATATAATACTATAAATCTTTATTTTTAACAACGTTAATAGCTCAATGGTCTGGGCGGTTGCCCAAGAAGGTTTGTTTGTTATATTGCCGGGGTTCAAATCTCGGCATCTCCACCTTTTCCAAACAAAAAATTTTTTAACTTTTTTTATAAATATTTCTATAAACGATTTTAAAATTATTCAGCGATTTTTGATTTTTTCATTTTATTGACAATATAAATATGAATCGTTCGCCTTACATGTGAAACAAAAACCATATTTTACAATTTGTTTTTGGCTTAAATGTAAATACCTAAGTATGTAATATTTACGAATATGCAAAAGTTATTTATGTGTATTGGTAGGCATTGTTTTCATGATTGTTGTTTTTTTTTCAGTTTTAGAGACGGATTGTTGCTATGTTTTGATCATCTCTTCTTACATTTCAATTAAAAATCTTACACGTGTTGCCATATTATTTTTAAAAAATCTTATTATTTCTAAAAAAAAAACCCATTTGTTATTTGAAAACAAAACATTCAACAATAAGTATTTGCGTACGTAAATGTTTAATTTAATCAAAAAGCTAGAAACATTTAAGTTTGGATAATTTTATTGACGAAACCAATGACATAGAAACAGATCTTTAAATTTGTTCACAGCTTACTCTGACATTAGGCAAGGCAAAGAAATGCTAAAAATTATTTTGAAAACGCTACAAATAATTCTTAAAGTTGTTCATTATATTGTTTTAAATCCTTATACGTTTAAGTGACTCATTTTAAACAAAATTAAAATAAATGGTAATATTTAAACAAGCATTTAGGTAGATTTGATATAGCATCAGATATAAATACCACAATTGGTTAACCTTGAAATTGGAAGGCCCTCTAATAAAAACAAAATACAAACGGTTTTATAGCTATTTCGATTTTAAAGAATTTGCAGACATATTTAGACCAGATTATTTTTTTTATATTTTAAAAAAACAGTCATCATTAATTGCGTAAAAGTTAGTTTATAACAATTTATTTTAGTTTTAATCGCTAAGACTATTCCATCCAACTTTAAAAATTAATCAAAAGAAGCTTAAAACATTTTTCTAAAAAGCTAATAAAATGCCAAATGGAAATTTTACAACTAAATCTAAGTTTTTGGTGCTGAATTTTCTTTCAAAAATAAAAAATTCCCACACTACTTAAAAGTCTTCATTAAAAATCGCCCAAACATGCAGGGTTATCGTCTTGTAAAAAAATAAAATGAAATTTTTTTTACAATAAAATAAGAATTATTCATTTCCATACGAAATTTCATTTTGACTACAACTATTTTTTTTAGTCAAAATTTATTATAATTTATTATAATACATAAAAAACTTAAGTTATATCAATACCTATTCTTCAATTTTTAAAATAATTCTAAAAAAAGCTAGAAACATTTAATTAAAATGCTTAAAAAATGCGAAGCGCTTAATGAAAGTATTTTAGCTAAATTAAAATTTTTAATCTAAGTTAAGCTGCAAAATTGCCAAAATGGTCACACTGCTTAAAAACGATACAAACAAGCAGGGTTATCCACTTTAAAAAAAAAATTGTATTTAGGGAATATTAGAAATGCCCTCATCATCTAATTTTACGACTACAAAAAACCGCTAACATAACGAACAGTGATCTAGTGTCGTCAAAATATTAAAAGCAATCTTTGCCTTTTTATTGTTGACATTGATATTAGTCACATTTTAGACAATTTATACAAAAATATATTCATATATACCTATATACGTTCCTGTTCTGAAATCACACCTGGGACTTTGTGGTGTTTTGAAAGTCATACCGTTGTTGTGTTTCTTGGTGTGCTTTCTGCAATTGAAGATCACACAAAAACGGGACGCTAAAATATCACACGTGTGATTTTAGTAGGCACATGTGATTTCAAATCACGTGATTTAAATTAAATAGATTTTCAGAACAGGCCTGATAATATCTTCTGCACAAAAGCGATTTAAAAGCATACACAATTTAAGCAATTTCTTGGTATGTTTATGTTGTATTACACTGGTTTACAGCCAAAAATTACCAAGATCGCCACGTGCCTAGATAAGTTAACTTTGACCTCCTGAACACGAAAAACGCTGTAATTTTTTTTTCATTAGTTAAGTTTTTTAGATAACGGTACTTTTGTGTTTTTCGGTGTATGGTCCCACTCAAACCCTTGTGGAGCCCAACCGAAAAGTCCGATCGAGATAAATGGCATATCGTTGGAAAGGCAACTGAATGCCTTTTCCGTCGATATGCTAAAAAAAATTTTCTACGTTATAGTAAATATCTGGAATGTTTTATTTTTTAACCAAATAGTTTATTTTGTTACCAACATTTTAAGCGTAATTTGAATCGGATGAAAAATAACGTTTTTATTAAGGATTTTGTCGAACGACAATATTTTTCATCTCATATAAAATACCGTTTTTTTTAAATACGTTAAAACTGATGGTTAAAAAAAGGCGGAATTTTATATGGGATGAAAATATTGTCGTTCCACAAAATCCTTAATAAAACTTTTTCATCCGATTTTTTTCAAATTACGCTTAAAATGTTGGTAACAAAATAAACTATTTGGTTAAAAAATAAAACATTCCAGATATTTACTATAACGTAGAAAAAAAACGAAATAAAAATGAAAAATTTTGAAAAAAACGTAAAAAATAGACAAATCGACGGAAAAGGCATTCGGTTGGGCTCCACAAGGGTTTGAGTGGGACCATACACCGAAAAACACAAAAGTACCGTTATCTAAAAAACTTAACTAATGAAAAAAAAATTACAGCGTTTTTCGTGTTCAGGAGGTGAAAGTTAACTTATCTAGGCACGTGGCGTTCTTGGTAATTTTCCAAATTAAAAATTTGTAAAGCAGTGTTATTGATAAATAAAAAACATTTAAATTGGTTTGCGACTTTTATTAACCAAAACGACAGTTTACGTTTCAAAACGGTTAATGGTAACCCTGTAAAATAGTTGTGTGTTGTTTTTTTTTGTGGTTTTTTTCATTTAAAATACTTGCGGTAAACTTCTTTTTTTTTTTTTATTTAATATTACCTTCTGTATTATACACAAACAACAAACACATACATACTTTAATTTACTATTAATAATTATTGATATCACATACTCAAATCAACAACGGCTTTACATGCGGTTCGATGGTAGAACGGTCTAAACGGTCTGCCTCCTAACAATTTCTTATTGGTTTACAGGTTCGAATCCCATTCATTCCATTTTTCTTTTTTTTGTTTTTTATTTTTTGTTTTTTATAAATTCTTTTTATCTAAAAAGAAATTGGTCAGTTTTTCACTTTTTAAAATTTTTAAAATATATTTATGAACTTCATATACGTATATTTTATACATATTTACGCCTTTTAATTTACCCCTTTTTTTATACCCTTATTTTTATTGATTTCATTTTTTTTACTTATTTTATTATACCCTTCACCTCAGGTGGAAAAGGGTATATATAAGTTTGTCATTCCGTTTGTAATTTCTGCAATATTGATCTAAGACCCTATAAAGTATACATATATATTCTGGGTCCTTATGAGGAGAGAACTTGATTAAACCATGTCCGTCCGTCTGTCCGTCTTACGTTTGATATGTGTTTTCCGGAGACTCCAGACATGATAGCGGCTAGGTTGTTTTACATTTATGTCACGTTTAGTCCACTATTTCGTGCTATTAAAATTCAGCAAGATCGGTCCACAAATGGCTGAGATATGATCAAAAAACCACGACTGCCTCTAATTTTTTCCAAAAATCCCTTGTTGTTGTATTTTTATTGCTTTTTTCTGTATATCTGGGGAACGGCAAGAGCTAAAGTTTCCAAATTAGGTACACACATTTAGGTTGTCAATACACACCACCCTACAAAATGTGGGCGGGATTGGAGAAGTGGGCGTGGTACCTCCCGTACAAAAAAAATTAAGAATTGTATAAAAACCTAAAATTTAGGGCTGTCATATGTCCTATGGATATGACTTATATACCAAAATATCGGAAATTAGTAGAACATATTTTATAAAAAACTCGGGAAAATCGGTTCAGATACAGATACGGGAACCATAGGTCTCCTCGAGTCCAAGCTTTATAACTCAAGTAAATGGTAAATTTCTTCTTAAACACGTCGGTATATAAATCTGTCAAATCGGTTAAAAAATGGGTGAGTTATAATCAAAATACTGAAATCCCAAAAATTACTCTTTTTTTATAATTAAGATTGTTTTTTATACCCTTCACCGAAGGTCCTACACCCTATAAAGTATATATATTCTGGGTCCTTATGCAAAGCGAAGTTCAAATCCGGTTGTCGTGTTGTAAGTATTGTAAATATGTATGTATATGTATATGTAAAAATTATTTAGTTGCTCTCTATTCTACTCGCACAATGGTGAAGGGTATATAAGATTCGGCACAGCGGAATATAGCACTCTTACTTGTTTTTTCCTGCGTTTATTCCAACTACACTTTGTTCTGTCTCGTGGACCCTATTGCTTTGTATGTTGTATCCCAAATTGAATTTACAGATAAGACTTTTCGTTGTTGACTTCTTCACTGGCACGGGATGCACAATGTAGTACCTTTATAAGCTTTATGAAATGTAAATGTATTTGGTGTCAGACGACACTTTTGCCTTTTGTTGTTGGACAAACCCTATTGTCCTTTATGGTTGAAATTTTAAGTTGCCGTCGGGAGAGACAACTGCCAATACTTTTAGTGGACTCCAAGTCGCTAATTTTTTCCTGTTCTAGCCTATTCTAGAACTTTTTCGAAGGACCATTTATGTGGGGCTTAGGTAACTCCTTTTCCCACAACTTGTAGAAAAAAAACTAAGAGTTCGAATTTTCTTTAATTAAAAGCTTCTTGCTTTATTGTGTGTACAATTCTAACTAACTTAAAAGATAACAGAACTCAAGTTCATAGTTATGTATATCATGTAGAAAAAACAAAAGCCGCTATTCACGGGCGAATTCAATTATATAAAAAAACGATAAATAAAAAAAGCAAATATTTACATATTTATGTACAGGGCAAAAAAACATTATAAAAACCTGGTTGAACGCGGTTCAACAACAACTTTTCAGAAAACGATTTTAATGTAAAACTAATATTTTCCTAAATATAAGTCATACAAGTCGGACTTTACGATTTTTCTCAAACTTTGGCGGGATTGAGGGACGGCTTAGCCTTCGCCGATCGTCCTAAAAATTTTTTTGAGTTGTTTTTTTATCAATACCCACCGAAAATTTTGATCCATACAGTTAACGACCACCCTAATATACATATTATAAATGATTCAAATCTGTTAACAACTTTTGATTTTATTCACAAAAGTCGAAAAATTTTAATTAATTTAAATATTTCATAAAACGCAAAATTTGTTTGGGAGCCCCCTTAAGAAGTGGGGATAAGGGGCAAGTATGTCTCGAGAAATTGTTAAGGCGACTCCTTGGCTGTTATGGTACGTTTTCTTCAATATATTTTTTAGTCTGTATTAAACGTTTTGTATGGCAGCCCCCTTAAGGAATGGACATTTTGAAATTTTGTTTTAAATGTTAGTTAAACGGGTCACTTGTTCTCGCAATCTAAAAGCAGGCAGTAATTTGAAAGAGTTTTGCACTCTTGTTTTAAAAACAGGCAGTTATTGTACGTAAACAAAACAAGCGAGTGAAACAGTGCTGTCTGACTATTTTTTTTTTTCGTAAAATCGTCCTGCCAATATAAAAAAACATCAACAAATGGCCCTGACTAATATTAATAAGTTGTTCTTTAGTTTTTCTAAAAAAAAAACTTGTACAAAAAGTATTATACTTTTATGACGAATAAAACCCTTACTAATATAGCCTGAATCTATTTTGAATTTTCGCGTACTTTATTATTCTCATAAAGTATAGAGTACAATTACTCGAAATAACGTACAATACGTTATTTAAAGTACGGTTGGCCTATAACTTACGACATAAGCCTATTTTAATAGGAACATTTTGTGCTTAATAGGATCCAGATCGGTGCAAAAATTACATAGTTACAGAAGAATAACTGAATTAACCCACATTTCGATTTGTATCAAACCAAAGAAAAGCACAACTAATAAATGAGGCTATCACCCGCTACAACCAAATATACTATAGTGCAAGAGTAGTGTTAACTCCTCATTATCTCATTATTAGTAGTCTGGGGTTACACCACTTCTGCGCTGATAGGCTCAAATATACAAAGCTAAATTTTTAGTAAAAATAAATATTCACCCCTATCGTGAATAATTTTTCCCTAGTAATTTTTCCCCTTTTCGCATATTTGCGATCATGAACAACTCCCATGAAAAATTGTAATTCAAAGGAGAATAATAACGTGAAAAATGTTCACGGGAAAAAATTCCCATTATCGTGAAAAATATTTTCCCTCGTAATTTGTTCACATTTCCCTTAGATTTTCTCACTTTATTTTTGCTAGGGAACAGAACACGTATGTAAGTTACAACTCCTCCTATAATTCGAATATTAAGGGTTAATAAAGTTAATAAGGCACATACCGATATATTGCTCAACAAAATGCAAAACAACAGGTCGATTGCCTGCGGATTTGTGAAGCTTTCGATTAACTTGGTGGCAGAATTTTGGAAAATATTTTACTACATTAAATTTAAAAAGTGCAAAAAACTAACGTTGTAATCAAACTATCCCTCCAGTACAAAATATTTTGCTTTATTATTTTAACTTTTCTTTAAAATATATACATACTTGTATATTTTTTAACAAAAATTTCATTGATTTTTAATTTTTTTAATCTTTCTTCTTTTTTTACATTCACTGGAACTGATAGCGTGGAAAATTTTTCACATGAGATTTACGATTGCTTTTTTCCCTTCGAGGGGAATGCAAATTTCATGGGAACAAAAATTCCACGTGTTATTCACGATAGGGGTGATTAAAAAAAGCTTAAAGCTATTGAATTTCTATGTGGGTAAATTTACTAAATCTTCTGTAGCTTTGTCATTTTTGTACCAATCTATGTCTTGTTGGGCACAAATTGTTCATATTAAAATAATATAATGTCGCATGCAATAAGACATTAGGATTTTTAAATCATTAGTTTAAAAACAATAACTTGAAAAGAGCAAAATTGAAACAAAATCATAAAATTTATAATGAAGTGTGAAGTTTTGTCCACTATAACTCTGCCATTTAATGACTCATCTCTTCAAACGGCACATGATTACTTAAAAAATTGTATAACCGCTCAATAAAAAGAAAGAAATACAGCCCGTTTAAAATTAATAAAGATATTTGCATTTCAGTCACATCGTCTTTTTTAAAATCACAAATAACGGTTATTTTGGAATATCTCAAAAACTGCTCTACTTTTGACAGTTCTGACTTCATATTCATTCATTTGTTCACGACTTTGTTGAAAATTTGTCACGTAGTGTAATCACCGGGCAAAATATGTAAAAATGTCGATGTTATTTTTTAATTTGGTTAAAGAAAACTAATACAGAGCAACATTATTCATAAGATATAGCCCTCGAATATTTGTGAATAAGGTTTTTCTCTAAAATAAATATTACGGAAGTTATCAACAATTAAAGCGACCCATAGTGAGAAAAATAGCATTTTAGCTAACTTTGTGGGCTCAAGGCACGCCCAATAACTATGCAAACGATGTAAAAATTTTTTATATATATTTTTTTTCTAATTTGGAATCAATCTAAGGGGTTTGCCAAGTGAAAATACAGAACAAAAAATACCGGCTACACTAATGGACAGTCACTAAATTTTGTATTATTATAAGTACAGTAGACGCTTTCAGTAATTCGAACGTCCAGAAATTAGAATCAGTGTTTGCAATACATTAAACGCTCTAAGATTCGAATTTAAAATTCTAATTTCAGAGCGTTTTTTTTTTTTTTTTTTTTGTCATTTGAACACAAGAAATCCACAGTTTATTTTTATTCTGTTTGAACATAGTAAAACTAAAAAAGGGAATTACCAAATCATATATGTTTTTTTCTTATTGAATTGTTATGTTTTGTTGCCATTAGTTTTTTTATATTCATATTTTTAATTTAAAAAAATAAAGTTAATGTATTGGACTGAATTGTTACGTTTTGTTTTCTTGTTTTTATCAAATAAAATTGAATTAATGTGAAGTTTTTAGAACACGAGCGCCTGACTCGTTCGTTCAACTTACATTTAAAACAAAAACAAATTTCGAAATTTTGTTTTTGTTTTAAATGTATGTTGAACGGACGAGTAAGGCGCTCGTATTCTATAAACACCACATAAAACAATTTTAAAAGTCTTTTATTTAAGTTTTTGGAAGTAAATTTACTCAATTTTTTATTCGAAAAAAAAGTCCAGAAATTAGAATAATTCGGAAATTAGAATAGCCTCAAAAACAAAGCGGTTCTAATTTGCGAGCGTCTACTGTATAGCTTAAACATTTTCGGGAGTGATATTTGAATGGAAGCTGTATGTTTAAATGTGATGTGATTTTGGGCCAATTAGAATCTAAATACTAGGATAATTAAATGGTTTATGGACACAAAGTGTTTATGTTAAATTGCCATCCGTAGTCGGGAACAAGTCTAGTTTACCAACGCAGCTCCAAATAAAAAAAAAGTACATAGGGTAATAGAAAATTTAAAAATTAGAAGAAAGATAAAATGGCAAAATTCTCGGAAACGGATAATTATAGACCTCTGAAGTTTTCATATAAATTTGCGATTTCCCTCTACATTTCTGAACGTACTATATGGCCAATATTGGTATAATTTGAAAGCATTTGAACAGATTTTCCTGGAAATGCAAAATTTATTTAAAACTTTTTAACTCTTTAGCTCCTAGTAGTTTTTACAAAATTTATATCAAAATGTTACGGAAGTGCACTAGGAAATAAAAATGTAATCAAATAAACCCCAGCTTCTCTAAATAAAGCTTATCTGCTTAGCCGGCCTTCGGCCGGACGCAAGGATTTCATCCTCCATGGTATAACAAACACCGGCTTCGCTAAATAAAGCCTCTCTGCATAGCTGGCCATCGGCCGGGCGCATGTATTTTCTCCTCTATGGTATAACAAACACCGGCTTCGCTAAATAAAGCTTCCGGCTCCTTAATCCTTAATGCATTAATAATTTTTAAATAAAATGTTTATATCTAGAAAAATTTATTCAAAAGCTTTTAAATGATACCAATATTGGCTATGTACATACATATGTACATACGTTCAAAAATGTAGTGGGAAATCGCAAATTTATATGAAAACTTTAGAGGTCTGTAACTCGGAAACTATGTGTTTGCGAGAATTTTGTCATTTAATATTTTCTTCTTATTTTTCAATTTTCTATAACCCTATGTACCAACTTTTTTTATTTTGAGCTGCGTTGGTAAACTGTAGTTGAGCCAAATTTCTTTAATAAAAGAATTTTGACAAATTTAATACATTTCTTTATTAAACGGAATTTTATAACAAAAATTAAATTAAGTGTATTAAAAACAGCTTCCAAATTTTTGCGTTTTGATTTCCAGAACTTCCCTATATACTATTTTCTGCAGGACATGGTGTATTCACAACAGGTGGCGGCGACATATGTGCGTATGTACCAAAGTATAATGTATGTATGTACTATGTAAATACGTCCATACGCCCAAATGTAAACAACTGTAGTACCTACCTGATGGTTCAATTTGCAATTCAATAAAATACGACCATTCCGACTTCACTTGAGATGCAGAAATGGGATGGTCCTTCCACGAAAGTACAATTAAACATTCATCTAACCTTTCAAGCATTGATTTTTGATATTGAAATATTTCCATTTGTTATCCCTTCTGCAAAAAATACTTTGTATCGAAAATTTTAATGGCAAGATGTCAACGAACATTTTCCTTATTATTTTTATTTTTAAGGTATTATAAGGAATTTTTTAAAAACATTATTAGGAATTCAGTAGCAACGTCTGAATTGGGGAAAACAGAGAAACTAGACAAACTAGACAAAATATATGTATGTATTACACAAACGGTTAAGCAAACATAACCAGCAAAAAAAGATACAAAAGAAGTAGTAAATGCTTGCGTTCCAAGGATAATGCACTGGTTCTGTTAAGTCGACGATGGGTTCGCATTTATGTAAATGGCTCATCATTAAAAATATTTGTTAAAACCAAGGTTGAATACCGAAACCAATTTCGGTATCAGTATCGGTATCTAACTTTTTTTTTATTTTAATATCGGTATTTCAATTATATCGGTATAGCAACTTTTATAACGGAATACACTCAGGTCTCGTTTTATGCGGATTCAAATTTAATGAAAATTAAATTTGAGTTCATCAAATTTAATTTTTAAATTTAAAAATAATTTAATGAAAATTAAATTTGATGAACTCAAGCCTAATTAAAGAATATCAAAAATTAAAAAATTAACAGTTCATTTAAAATCAAAATTGTTATTAACAATTTTTTTTTTTAATTTTTATGGTTTTTGAAACTTTAGATGTTTATTTAAGCTTTTTTACCGTTATTAAATTAAAACAAGCTTGCATCACTGATATAATCGTTATAGTCTGTTTAATATATGTATATTAAGGTGGAAGTACATAACACGCGTTAGTTCGTCGACAAGTGTCGTGCGTTTAAAAACTTTAGCGCGTCAAAAAATGCAAGTTACACGACACGCGTTACAAAAGCCATTCCTGTCAGCTGTTTTTTATTTGTTTACTTATTTGTGCATTAAAAAAGGGTTCGAAAGTATATCAAGATTTTGTTATTTTATTGAATTTATTCTTTTTATATAAATATTGTATGTTTTTTAAGCTCTTCAATAAGTTTTTCTTTCATGATTCACAAATTTGTTTAATTATTCTTTTTATTGTCAGCTGATTACTTGTCAAAAATACACAACGCGTTAAAAAGTTCAAAGTTAACCAACTTTCTGGCGCAAACGCGTCAAAATATTTTGCATGTAGCTTGTTCTATGAAAACACACTAGTTTAACTTTTTTTTGAGAGAAGACGACAGAGCGCGCGCGCACTAACGCGTGTTATGTACTTCTACCTTTAGAGCGACTCAAGTTGTATGGAAGCAAAATTCGTGCTCGATGTTCCCTTCTAAAAATGAACCTTGGACTTTTTTAAGATGACATTTTAAATATTTCGGCTCCAGCTTTGACCTCTCGTGAGCTGGACCAATTTGAAAAAGGGTATATTTTTGCATGTTTTGTTAATTTGTGAATCTGTTCCCTTACCAACATATACAAATTGGGTATCGTAAGAAAGGTTTTTTTAAGGCGCGTCCAACTGTATATACAATTTGTCCAAGGACGATTATCCATGTCCTTTTTTTTAAGGGTTTTCTGTAAAAATAACGGTTTTTGAATTTTTTTGTTCGGGGTTGTTTGAAATAAAAGTGCCATATTAACATATTTTATTCTTTAGTCGATTTAATTAAATACGTGTCTCAGCTTTTTTTTGAAATTCGTGCTAGTTCGCGTTTTGACAAAAATGCAATGGGTTGGTAACCCTTCGTTTTATATAGGGCAATATGGGTATCAAATTTTTTCTTTTGCCAAGTACATCATCTTTGTATGTAAATAATTTAGATTTTTGCAAATTAGATGCATTTTACACGGTGCTCTGGAATATATATATATAAATGCAATTTTGTAGTAACGCTAATATGATAGCGGATTTAGTTTCTAGACCAGGGATGTCAGCGCCTTGCACAATTGTGCAAATTAATTCACATGTACGCTTACGCTCTTTTATTTTGCGAGCGTAAAATATAATTGTTTACTGAGAAACACTCTCATTCAGCGGGAAATATCGCAAATATTGCAAGGCCTGTTTTGAGGCCTCTAAATATATTTATGTATATAAATAAATATACAATAACTGTATGTAGGTACATCTTTTTTTTTTTTTGTTTTATTATCTTTTTTATTTTATTTATTATCTATGTTTTTGTTTTGTTTTATTTCTGTTTTTGACATTGTACAATGATTTTAAAACAGGGATTTCCATTTCTTTGCACAATTGTGCAATTGTGGTTATTTTTTAAGATAGAATTTTAAAATTTTATAAAAATATATATGTAAAGTGAATCCTAATCAACAAAAATTTCAAATTTTCAAAATAATTGTTTTGCATTTAAGCTAACGATATGTGATTTGTTCGTGAAAAAAATTCGTTGATGCCTGTAACAGGGACCCTTTTTCTTTCGTTAAAAAGACGTACCTAAATGCAGAAATTATTAAGAAAAGAAAAAGCCACAAGAATTTGTTGGTATTTTGTGATTGTAAAAATATTTTTGTTTCTGTACCAATCGCGTCGGTGGGTTTTTATACCCTCCACCACAATTAGTTGTGAAGAGGGTATATTCAGTTTGTCATTCCGTGTGAAACTTTTTTACTATTCATCTCAGACCCTATAAAGTATATATATTCTGGGTCCTTGAGTAATTTTAAGTCGATTTAGCCATGTCCGTCTGTCTGTCCGTCTGTCCGTCTGTTGAAAACACGCTCACTTTCGAAAAACTCAAAAGAAATCAACAAACTTGGTGTCAAATTGCTTGTAGTTATCCTAAGCAGTTTGGGATTGAAATTCAGCAAAATCGGTTCAATAGGATCTGAGCTATGAATCAAAATGTGGAACCACCACCTAAAAAAAATTGATAATTTTGTTACAAAAACTAACATAAATGGTGGAAAAATGCACAGAATAATATAAGATTTCGCAACAATTCGTTTTATTCAACTGGAAATCACGCTGTGAAATTTCGTGAAGATCCGTCAATAATTTACCCTAGGCCCCATATAAGCCCTACTCCCGGAAAACAGTATATTAAGCCTAAAACCCTAACTAACAATGCTATCATTACAAATTTTGGCAGGTCACTGTGACATAGGACTAGAAATTAAACTGTTAAGTTTCGTGAAGATCGGTCCATAATTTACCATAGGCCCCATATAAAACCTACTTCCGGAAAACAACTTAGTACGCCTAAAAACGTAAAAAATAATGCTATCATAACAAAATTTGGTACATCAAAGTTTTATAGAACTAAAAATATATCTTTGAAATTTCGTGAAGATCGGTTCATAATTTACCATAGGCCCCATATAAACTTTACTCCCGGAAAACAACTTAGTACGCCTAAAACCGTAAAAAATAATGCTATCATAACAAAATTTGGTGCATCAGAGTTTTATAGGACAAGAAATAAAACTGTGTAATTTCGTGAAGATCGGTCCATAATTTACCCTGGGCCCCATACAAACCCTACTCCCGGAAAACAGTTTAGTACGCCTAAAACCGTAAAAAATAAAGCTAGCGTAACAAAATTTGGTACGTCACAGTTCTTTAGGACAAGAAATAACACTGTGAAATTTCGTGACGATCGGTCCATAATTTACCTTGGGCTCCATATAAACCCTACTACCGGAAAACCGTTTAGTACGCCTAAAACCGTAAAAAATAATGCAATCATAACAAATTTTGGCCCGTCACAGTTTTATAGGACTATAAATGATACTGTGAAATTTCGTGAAGATCGGTACATAATTTACCCTAGGCCCCATAGAAACCCTACTCCCGGAAAACAGTTCAGTACACCTAAAACCATAATTAATAATGCTATCATAACAGAAATTGGTACGTCACAGTTTTAAAGGACTAGAAATGACGCTGTGAAATTTCGTGATGATCGGTCCATAATTTACTCTAGGCCCCATATAAACCCTTCTACCGGAAAACAGTTTGGTTGCCTTAAACCATAATTAATAACAAATCGTCACAGTTTAAGATTATAATTACATCATACAGATATTACTCCTTAAACATTCGAACTGTCGGTGGAGGGTATCAAAGATTCGGCACAGCCGAATATAGCACTCTAACTTGTTTTTTTTAAAACTCTTTTCTTAAGTAGGTAAAAATATTTAAAAAACAAGTTAAAAAAGTCTTGTTTTGCTACAATTTATGTGTAAACCTATACACATAAAAGCAAATGTGACAGCAGGTAAAATTTTTGGGTAAGAAGATGTGTTTTATTGATGTATTAATGAAACTTTATTGTTTCGCACTATTTTTATTGCTTACTTTTTTATGCTACCTTACTACTTTATGGTATTTATTTAACGTAACTTTGACCTGTTATAATGACTTTATACATTTTTGCAGGCAAACTCAGGTGCGCATTTGGTATTTTGTAAAAAGTTATGATATACCATTAACGGCCATTTTCACCAAGTTCGGTTATAATTAACCATCGGTTATAGCTGTCAAAACGTATTGGTAACCGGAACTTTAATTGAAAGATAGTTTTAACCGAACTTGGTGAAAATGGCCGTAACTAGAATTAAAATGTATGCACAGATGTTTGAAGTATGAGTAACCCAACACCGTGAATACCCTTTCTATTTTACTTACCACTATGAATACCCTAACTTTTTACTAAAATAACTTTTTCACGTTATAATTCTCATGTAATTCATTTTATTTTTGAATAAATAGACCAGGGAAATCCATTTCTATGTACAATTGTGTATACCTGTAAACTTCAAATTAGAATTTCATTTAATAGTCTTGTAGACAGCGATAACGGACGTGCAAACGGATGAGTTTATTAAAAAAAAGATAAATGATGCCATATAAAAAATATTTTATGATAAAAAATGCATTTAATTATTTTCAATGTCTCTTTTGTTTTAAAACATTTGAACTTAAGAGATTGTATACTTTGAAAAGGCATTATGATCATTTCCATAATGATATTAAACAATATGAAGTAAAAGAAAGGGAAAACCGATATAAGATTAAAAAAGGTTTATTTGGATAGCTTGAAAAGTTGGGTATCACAAGAAGAAGAGCATGAAGATAGGATAGAAGAGTTAAAAATAGAAATATCAAATTTACTAACTTTATATATATATATTCGTTCCTTTTACTCCTGCAAGGAGCATAGGGCCGCTTATACGCTTTCGGTAATCAGGTTTTCTTTTAAGATTAATGACTGATTGGGCCAAAGCATCCGATCCTGGTGTTGGGGCTGCCAACATCACATCCAGGCATGCTAGGGTTATACCGCCCATGGTCGGTTATGTTATTGGTTTTGTTGGTTGGCGCCAATTGCTCGCCACGACGTTACTAACTTTGGAAATAGTAAAACAGGGAAGACCATTTTCCGATGGGGCATTTATAAAAAAGCTTTTCAATGCAGTTTTGGAAAAACTGAAAATCGATTGCAGCGTAATAAAAACGCTTCCCATGAGCCGAAATAGTGTCGTCAAGCGCACATCAATTTTAGCTGCACATATACAATCTGTGATTAGGGAAAAGTTAAAAAATTGTGAATATTTTTCTTTTTGCCTCGACGAAAGCACCGACATTAATGATCTTTGCCAATTGGTCATTTGTGTTCGATGCATAGATAGTGAGTACAATGTTTTTGAAACTATGTACTCACTTGAAACGTTTTACGGTAATGTAACAGGTAAGGTATTATACGACGTAGTCTTAGAAAACCTGATATCTGTTACACAAGCTTCAAAATTAGCAGGAGTTTGCACGGATGGTGCAAACGTTATGGCCGGGAAGTATGAAGGTTTCGTAGGACAGCTTAAGCAAAATGGAATTGATGTACATGCTTTCCATTGCATAATTCATCAGTCCATGCTTGCCTCAAAATTTATAAGTGATCATGCCGCTATTAAGACTGCAGAGCGGATAATCAATAGAATACGGGGGGGGGTCATCATTCATTAACGCACAGAAAATTTGTAAGTTTTCTTAAAAACGTAAACGCCAATCACCACGACTTAAAAATGTTTACGGAAGTTCGTTGGCTTAGTCGGGGTGATTGTTTTTTATTTTAATATTAACGAACTTCCTTATCTTGTTGCCTTTTCTCTAAATGGTTATTTTTGCTTTTTTTTATTTTCTCTAAAGGTTTTTCTTTTTTTCAGCTGGCAGCACGGACTTTTAAATCAATGTGTTTTCCATGACGTTGCCCTGCAAATAAAAGGACCATTTTACAAACACGTGTAAAGAGTAGTCCACAAGGGACTAGTCCAAAAGTAATCCAAACGTATGGAAAAAACATGGTCTATTTAACAATACGATGTCCTAGGGCAGGTACATGTAACCCAGCTTTGGACTGTAAAGGAGTAGTTTTAAAACTACTCCATTGTATACTCAAGAGGATTAGTTTTGAATTCGTTTCTTAAAAACGTAAACGCCAATCACCACGACTTAAAAATGTTTACGGAAGTTCGTTGGCTTAGTCGGGGTGATTGTCTAAACAGGTTATTCGATCTTAGAAAAGAGGTGTTGCGTTTTTGGGAAACTGAAAATTTAGACGAATGTGAATTAATACAGTTGAATGATTATGAGTTCATTTTAGACCTTGCGTTTCTGGCGGATACAAGCAGTATTTTAAATGAGCTAAATTTGGAACTACAAGGAAAGGGAAACAATTTAAGTGACATATATACGATTGTTTTTAATTTTAAAACCAAATTATTTTTATTAACAAATGAAATAAATAATGAAGATTTTTCCAACTTTCCTAAAACTTTGCTTATTTATGACAAGGAGAAATATTTGAAAAAAATTTGAGTATTTGGCAATTTTTGAAAACCTTTTTTACAACTTTCAAGATCGTTTTCAAGATTTTGAGGATATAAAACCACTACTTAACATATTCCAAAATCCCTTTAAGTGCGACATTGCGAGTTATGAATTCAGCATCCAGTCGGAACTAATCATACTTAGGAGCGAAATTAATCCTCCAGACAGGGAAAATATTATTGAGTTCTGGAAAAATTTAGACGGGGCGCTATATCCTATATTAAAAAAAAATTCCTTCAAATGTTTGTCGCTTTTCTCCTCAACATATCTTTGCGAACAAATATTTTCCGATTTGAAATACATTTGCTCAAAACAACGCAATAAATTAACATCCGCAAACCTAAAAAATGTTTTGTTGTTACGAAACTGCAATATAAATTTAGAAGATATTATTGGTAAATAAAAGTATTTATTATAGGCTAATAAAATCTTCTCTTTTTATAATGGTGGTAAATACTTACAGAATATTTTTAAACTTAATATTTGCATTAGTATGAGCAAATGAATTTTCATTGTTAGAATTCGCAAAGGTATGTTGAGCAAAAAACGAAAAATATTGGAAAGAATTGTATTAGGTTGTAAAAAGACTTCAAATATTGTGAACTGCGCAATTTTTCCAAAAAATAAGCAAAGTTTCTGAGGCTCCAAATTAAATTTATTTAAATAATAACTGATTGTGTCTGTCCATAACTCAACATTTTTCGGTAATTGTATTAATATTTATTGCTTTTAAGTCTTCATAGCAATAAATGTAAGTTAACTTTAAATGGTCTGATGAAAAATTAATGGAAAGCATGAACTATATTTCCTCGCATAATGCTGGCCCTGGTGTTTGCATCGCCCTTTCATGAAAATGTTTTGTAAGTTTTAATACCTTTCCTGATTCCCAACAATTTAATCGAACATAGATGACCCTTAGAAAAGGTCTTTAATAAGGCCTCGCAATAGGCCTCGCAACCGCATATTTCGCCCGCTGGGCATGTAAGAGATAAGAGTAATCTCACCAACACAATCATAATTGACATCACTGTTCTAGACCATGTATGGATGAAAATGGGACTAAAGAAAGAAAAGAAGAGAGGATCAACGACTGCCTAAGTACAAATATTACAAGAAGAGAGAAATTACTCAAGGAGATTTACACTAGAGATGCTACATATCATTAATACTGACCCAGAACTTCGTCTCAATTACCGACAAGATACAGAAAATTGTGCTCACATATACAGACAAATAATAAACAAAAACAGACGATCAAAAAACTAGATTTAGTTAAGAAAATCTTATAGCTAAGAAAACAAGTGTTTTTGTGAAGTTTTGTTATATTTTTTAATTGTTTACATTTAACTATCTTTGATAAATTATTCTTTGTTTAATATTAATAATAATTATTTTAATTGTTTTTAATTTTAAGCTCCAGGTCTTTTTTTTTATATAAAAAATATTAATTTATTTAATTATTATTTCGATATTTCGCTAACCTTTGGTTAGCATCCTCAGGAAATTAAATTAACAATATTTTTAATAACACAAACGAAAATAAATTTTTAAAATAATTTTTTCCATAATTATTTTTGTTTGTGTTATTAAAAATATTGTTAATTTAATTTCCTGAGGATGCTAACCAAAGGTTAGCGAAATATCGAAATAATAATTAAATAAATTAATATTTTTTATATAAAAAAAAGACCTGGAGCTTAAAATTAAAAACAATCAAAATATTATTGAAAAATGTCAATTAAAACTGAATTATAATAATTATTTTATGTTTTTAAATATTTAGACCCCTGAAGATGGTTAGCGACGCTAGCCGAAATATTGGGAATAAAAATAAAAATATAAAAACAAAAATCACGAGTTTTTAACAACACATAGTTAAAATTTTCATTCAAAACTAAATAAAATTATTATAAACATCAGAAACAATTTCATACAAATTGTTGCTGAAGTTAAAGTAGATTCAACTTTAGTTACATTTTTAAAAAAATTTTAGTTACATTTTTGTTCGAAAAATTAAAGGAAAATATATGAAATACTTTGGGAAGAATAAAGATAGAACATAAAACGAAATTGTTGCTCTGATTGTGAACAAAGCTTTATTTGTGCGAATATTATTTAGATACACCAAATATATGAGATATTTTGTCTAAATGGGAATGGACAGTAGTGTGGCCGCAAGTTAGATGCAGAATTTTTTTTCGTATTTTCACTTGGCAAGCCCCTTAAGGGCATAATAAACCTCACAAATGGCTTGGCAAACATGTCAAAATTTTACGTTTGTACAAACATTTTGTGTTGTTAATTGGGGTGTTTGCTGTTTGGACAAATATTTGAAGCAACCCAGGCAGAAAAAGACAATCACCACGATGCTGTGCCGACGTTGCAGGGGGTACTATCAACATCAATACAACGTACTGTTTACCAAATTTACAATGTTGTCACAATATTAAAATGATAACGCCAAATGTGCGTCTTCCGACTCTTATTTTTAATGTTGTCACAGCACTGTAAATTTAAATTTACAATGTTGGATTCACGAATTAACAACGTAGTCACAACCTCCTTCCGACTTTTATTTTCTATATTGTTACAAATATAAATTCGCTAAAAAAAAGCAAACATTTGTATATTTTCTAACCTTTTTTAATTATTTTAACACGACACTATTAAATTATTAAGACTTAATTTTTGTATATCCAGTGTTGTAGAGGTATAGACACGGTATTAGGAAATAAAGGTTTAATTCTTGTATATAAGATGTTGTAGCGGCATAGTTTTATGATAAATATGACTTTAAAAACCTAAAGTCGTATATTTGTATTAAGGGTGTTGTACCGGTGTTGAATCTTTTTTAAAAACGGTATTAAAAAACTAAGGTTGTAATTTTGTATCTACAGTGTTGTGATGGTACCATATTTTTGGTAGAGTCACAATTTTTGCATTTACAGGGTTGTGGCGGTACATAATATTTAGAAGAGTCGTAATTTCTGCCTGGGAATGTTTGCAGAAATAATAAAAATTTTTAATATTTGGCACACATGTTGGATATTTGTCAAACTTTTTGTGCCGTCTAATGCTAAATGTATTCAATTAAATTAATTTTTAATATTAAATTAAATTTTTTAGCAGTATTGCTTGCCACAAACCAGCTCATTGTTTAAATCACTTTTTACTTTAAATTGTTTGCCTTTATTTTATAATTTCTTCTCCGTTTTAAGCAAAAAGCAACAAAATTAGCGCAGCAGTATTGGCATCTGCATTCATTGAAAACAAAACAAAAATTAAAATTAATGTTTGAACGGAGAATATTTGTGTTGTTTATTGGCAAACACCAAACGGAAACAATGTGTGTGTTTGCCAAACATTTTGTGTGGTTTATTATGCCCTTTAGATTGATTCCAAATTAGAAAAAAAATATATATAAAAAATTTTAGATCGTGTTGGGGCACTGGTTCAAATCCGGTTCGAAGGACCATATGTTGGGTTGAGGTGACTCCTCTTCCCAATAAATCTGTTTCTTAGTAAATTAAAACAGCAGGTGGTTCAATTCAATGCTAGACTTTATTCGTCTTATCGCTTTAAACTTCAACTTATAACTAACTCAAAAAAAAAAGAAATACCGATAACGGCGATTATAAAATATAAAAAAAGAAAATGTTTCAAAAGAGAATAGTAACAAAATTAAAGATTCTTGTCTTAAGTACAAAGGAATATATGAATAGAATTATTCAGGAATGGCAAAGCTACGGTACTAAGCCTGACGATATATACACGAAAAAAAATATTAACATAGTTGTTGAACTCGATTCAACAGATCGTTTGCATAGTTATTGGGCGTGCCTTGAGCCCACAAAGTTTGCTTAAATGCTATTTTTCTCACTATGGGTCGCTTTAATTGTTGATAGCTTCCGTAATATTTATTTTAGAGAAAAACCTAATTCACAAATATTCTAGGGCTATATCTTATGAACAATGTTGCTCTGTATTAAGGCTCAACCATAACATGCAAAGCCTTGCTTAACCTACTGTCAAAAATTAACAAAAAGTCTCAAAAATGTATTTAAGAAAACAAAATAAACAAGTTAGAGTGCTATATTCGGCTGTGCCGAATCTTTGATACCCTCCACCGACAGTTCGAATGTTTAAGGAGTAATATCTGTATGATGTAATTATAATCTTAAACTGTGACGATTTGTTATTAATTATGGTTTAAGGCAACCAAACTGTTTTCCGGTAGAAGGGTTTATATGGGGCCTAGAGTAAATTATGGACCGATCATCACGAAATTTCACAGCGTCATTTCTAGTCCTTTAAAACTGTGACGTACCAATTTCTGTTATGATAGCATTATTAATTATGGTTTTAGGTGTACTGAACTGTTTTCCGGGAGTAGGGTTTCTATGGGGCCTAGGGTAAATTATGTACCGATCTTCACGAAATTTCACAGTATCATTTATAGTCCTATAAAACTGTGACGGGCCAAAATTTGTTATGATTGCATTATTTTTTACGGTTTTAGGCGTACTAAACGGTTTTCCGGTAGTAGGGTTTATATGGAGCCCAAGGTAAATTATGGACCGATCGTCACGAAATTTCACAGTGTTATTTCTTGTCCTAAAGAACTGTGACGTACCAAATTTTGTTACGCTAGCTTTATTTTTTACGGTTTTAGGCGTACTAAACTGTTTTCCGGGAGTAGGGTTTGTATGGGGCCCAGGGTAAATTATGGACCGATCTTCACGAAATTACACAGTTTTATTTCTTGTCCTATAAAACTCTGATGTACCAAATTTTGTTATGATAGCATTATTTTTTACGGTTTTAGGCGTACTAAGTTGTTTTCCGGGAGTAAAGTTTATATGGGGCCTATGGTAAATTATGAACCGATCTTCACGAAATTTCAAAGATATATTTTTAGTTCTATAAAACTTTGATGTACCAAATTTTGTTATGATAGCATTATTTTTTACGTTTTTAGGCGTACTAAGTTGTTTTCCGGAAGTAGGTTTTATATGGGGCCTATGGTAAATTATGGACCGATCTTCACGAAACTTAACAGTTTAATTTCTAGTCCTATGTCACAGTGACCTGCCAAAATTTGTAATGATAGCATTGTTAGTTAGGGTTTTAGGCTTAATATACTGTTTTCCGGGAGTAGGGCTTATATGGGGCCTAGGGTAAATTATTGACGGATCTTCACGAAATTTCACAGCGTGATTTCCAGTTGAATAAAACGAATTGTTGCGAAATCTTATATCATTCTGTGCATTTTTCCACCATTTATGTTAGTTTTTGTAACAAAATTATCAATTTTTTTTAGGTGGTGGTTCCACATTTTGATTCATAGCTCAGATCCTATTGAACCGATTTTGCTGAATTTCAATCCCAAACTGCTTAGGATAACTACAAGCAATTTGACACCAAGTTTGTTGATTTCTTTTGAGTTTTTCGAAAGTGAGCGTGTTTTCAACAGACGGACAGACGGACAGACAGACGGACATGGCTAAATCGACTTAAAATTACTCAAGGACCCAGAATATATATACTTTATAGGGTCTGAGATGAATAGTAAAAAAGTTTCACACGGAATGACAAACTGAATATACCCTCTTCACAACTAATTGTGGTGGAGGGTATAAAAAAATATTAATTCCGTACGGAATGTGCGATTAGATTCGCACTTTGCTTAAGCAAATGACAGTTTCATTAAAGTTAGCAAAAAGTTTCCTTAAGTTCAATATGGTTTGCCTCATATAATTTACATGTATTGGCTAATTCGCTTAAGCCAACTTAAGCACATTGTGGTTGGACCTTTAGTTTTCTTTAACATGAATATTTAATCCAGAAAAAACCAAATTAAAAAATAACACCGAAATGTTCACATATCTTCGCATTCTTTGCCGGGTGAATACACTACGTCAACAAAGTCGTGACAAAATGAATCTGACAGCTTTATGTAAAACTTTCCCCTGAATTTGAATATGAAATAAGAATTGTCAAAAGTAGAACAGTATTTGTGTTTTTAAAAAAGACGATGTGACTGAAATGCAAATAACTTCATTAATTTTAAACGCTTTTTATTGAGCGGTTATACAATTTTTTAAGTAACCATGTGCCGTTTGAAGAGATGAGTCATTAAATGGCAGAGTTATAGTGGACAAAACTTCACACTTCATTTTAAATTTTTTTGCCACCACTATTATGGATAACAATCTTGAAGCGATGTGGTGGCTTAAGCCCTGGCTGTGGTTCGTGTCTTGGCCCGGGTATTTTGCCAGCAACTCGTGACTCCCGAGGTTAAGGCAGTGAACTTATCCATCCCCTAAACCGGGGTGTCATGCGACCCGTGCCTATCGGTTGGATTGCAGTCAGGAGTATCCAACTGTATTATCACGGAGCTTTGCTGATACCTGGGCACCTCAGCAAATAGACCAAGCACTTACCACGTTAATGGGGGCTATGACGTGGCGGACCTTTTCAATTCCCCTACACTCGTGGGACTAACAAGCGAAATGAACACTCCAAAAAACAAACAACAACAAAAACGAACACAAATAACTAGAACTGATGACGAACAGGCGAGAATAAGGACAACGATTGACAGTGAGACGACAAAGCCAGGCCTACGCTGATCGGAAGTGGTTAGGCAGCTGCTCTAAAAACGGCGGCGAGGTACCCCTGAACTTCTCTCCAAGTAACTCCAAAGCCGCACAAGCCCTTTCCGTCGGTGGAACGGATAAAGCCCCTGCTTCGGGTGCTGCCAAGTTGGGAATGACAAAGTCGTCCAACAATGCAGCTTCCCATGTCCCATTGTGCAAGGAGGGACGGTGATGAGAACATCATATCCCAAATCTGAACCTCCCCCCGCCAAATACGGCGACCGTAAAAAGTCCCCCAAGCATTAAAAACCCTACCAAGAGGGCATCAAATACAAGACGCGCCGCCTTGCGCTTCATTGAGCTACTTGGCTCCAAAAAAGCTGAAGAGCTTTCCAATGAGCAGAAAGCTACATTGGAATGGGCTAAGACCCACATGGCTGGGCTACAAAGTGTTTCACCTCCTGTCACTGGAAAGGTGACAATGCCTAAACGGCAACGTTCTGAGGAAGAAGCATCAGCCGTAAAACAGCAACCAGGGACTAAGCGTCCTAAATTAGCACCGAAGCCGATGAACAAGTCCTTCAGTGAGGTGGCCAAAGGTCACCTAGTGCGGGCTGTCATTGACAGAGGTGCTGAAAACGGTGTCATTTCCCATACCAAGTGAGATCTGTTGGAACAGAAATTGATGGGCGTGTTCTGGACGATCCTTAAGGAGAATCCAGGTCCTCCCCCTCAATGTGATGATGCTGGCTGCTATCAGGGCCATGTGAAGCTGATGGCTTGCGTAGATGAGCTCTCAGCGTCGTTACTGAAGCTTGCCATCCAATCAATAGGAGAGGTTTGGGAAGGTGCAAGGCTCGATGTGGTGTTGGTGAGCGAGATACCGCGTAGGCCTAGGTCGATTGCAACTATTCCCGCCGAACCATCGAAACCTGAGGAGATCTTGAAGATCATTCAGTGCTGCAATCCCCAACTACCCACACATGACTGGAAGGTAGAGAAGGTTTCAGCTATTGAAGGGTCATCAAGGACGGCAATTGTGGTAATAAACCAGCAATCCTTGGAACCACTGAGGGAGAAACAGGGTAAGATCTATTATGGTTTTAGTACGATCTTGCTCCGAGTCTACCGAAGTGATAACAAGGGCAATCCAGCTCCTTCGGTAAATGAGGCTGCACAAACTGATGATAGTATGACTTGGTGATGCCGTTAGCTCAAGCGACAAAGATGACACTCAGTCGGTCTCCGGACTAGTGGGTCACTTCTTTGATTACTTGGGTGAAATGGTTGACGATGACGTACTCCTGGAATCCGACCATGAGGACGTCGACGTCACAGTAATCGCCAACATGGATCATGGTGAGGGTGACACAAATCAACCTCCAACACTCTAAAGCAGCATCCGCTGCACTGCTCCTCCGACTGGCGGAAAGAGGGGAGGAGCTCGTAATGGTCCAAGAACCATGGATTCACAAGAATCGGGTTTGCGGACTTAAACTAAAAGGCTACAAGCTATTATATGCGAAAGGTACAGGTAACATAAGATCTTGTGTCTTAGATAAAAACTCGTTGAATATCTTCATTCTTTCTGATTACAGTGATGAAGACACAACAACGGTCGATCTGGAGACACTAGACGGAATAGTCTGGATGGTCTTGGGCTATATGGCGCACGATCACGGACAGGACCCACCCAATAGGCTCATCCGTGATGCTGTAACAAAGGCTGCGGGCACTGGAACGCCAATTGTAATCTGTGTCGATGTTAATGCGCTTCACACTATCTGGGGTAGTACTGACACGAATGTAAGAGGTGAGTCACTATTCTCTTTTATTATTAATTATAATATAGGAGTAGTTAATAGGGGCTGTGAGCCTACGTTTGTTGTTGCGAATAGGTGTGAGGTTCTTGATGTCACGCTGGTTAGTATAAACCACGCTGATATGATTGGGAATTGGATGGTGTCTAATGACTGTTCGCTCTCTGATCATAGGTATGTGGAATTTGATTTAGGGCTTAGGTCCCCAGGACTGATGGCTATAGTTAACAGGAGACGTACGAATTGGAGGATTAAACATCCCTCTCTAGTTCGGACTCAATCGGATCCTCCTGATGGCAATGATATCAGTGGGATCGACGCGGCAGTGGATCTGATTTCGAACTCACTGCAATTGGCGAATTCCTTGGCGTGTAAACCAATGATTCGCAGGGACAGGGATCGGCCACCGTGGTGGGATCCTGAAATTGCGCAGGCAAGAAGTGCCTGTCGTAGGTTGTTCAATGTGGCTAAGCGCCTTGGTAATTGGGTGGACTACAAGTCATCATTGAATAGGTTCAGAAACTTGGTTAGATCGGCGAAAAGGAACGCTTGGAGGAACTTCTGTAGCGGCGTGGAGGGATCCTCTGAGACGAACCGTTTACGTAAAATTATGGCTTCGAACCCGGTTGTCCCAACCTATGTCCAGAAATCGGATGGTTGTTGGACTACAAATAGTCGGGAAACACTTGAGGTGTTGATTGACACTCACTTTCCTGGCAATTGCCAAGGGAGCTTGCGGGATCGGGTGTGGGAGTCGACACCCATTCCTATGTCCATTCCTTTAGAGTATGATATGATCAAGTGGGCTGTCGATAGCTTCAGCCCATATAAATCTCCGGGTATGGATGGTATAATTCCGGCGGACCTGCAGAGGAATTCGACCCTGATCATACCCTGGCTGATGGCCATATACAGGGGGTGCGCTAGATTTTCGTATCTCCCGGTAAATTGGACCTTATGTAGAGTGGTCTTTATACCCAAAGGGGGTAAGGCTTCTCACACTGAACCTACAGACCGATTAGTCTTGCATCCTTTCTTCTCAAGACTCTTAAAAGAGTTATTGATATACATCTTAGGATGACCATCCCAAGAAGTTTACTCTCTGCCTCCCAACATGCCTACACAAAGGGCAGATCTGTTGAGACGGCTCTTCACTCTCTAGCGGGAACTATTGAGAGATCGCTCGAATTTAATGAGTGCACACTAGTCGCCTTTCTCGATATTGAGGGGGCCTTCAACAATGTCAACCCGGACTCTATTGTGTCGTCCATGAGGATCCTGGGGATCGACGTTGGCATATGTAGATTTGTGAACAATCTACTCAGGAATAGGGTCATTTGCTCTACGATAGAGGTTCGGCCGTCCCTGATAGTGTGGACTATTGCACTCCGGTGCCTTTCACTGGCGCGGGGTTTGTGACAAGGATGGCGCAAGGCAATGCGCTGTCAGGTACTCACCACGAACTGAGCCTAGGGCTTTATACTGATGGTTCGAGGAAGGGTGTAAGAGCTGGCGGAGGTTTCTACATAGAGGAACTGGATGTGAGAGTTTCCTTTCGTCTGCCGGATGGATGTAGTGTCCTGCAGGCGGAGATCTCGGCTATAAGGCGGGCGGTAAATTGGCTGAGGTATCATCGCATGTCGGGAGATATACGTATATTTACTGACAGCAAGGCTGCCCTTGCTTCCCTAGCGGGTGTCTATACGACATCTAGGTTAACTGTAGAATGTCGGATGTCTTTGAATGAGATTGCGAAACATTCAAGGGTAACGCTAATATGGATTACGGGTCACTCAGAGTGCCCGGGTAATCTAGTGGCAGATGGGCTGGCCTAACAAGGTGGTCGCATGGATGACAAATTCATCGATCAGTTTGTTGGTATTCCAATGGCTCACTGTAAATTACTTATTAGGCGCGAGTCTTATAGAGTTGCGCAGATGCGGTGTACTAGTGAGTCCACCTGCTTGATATCCAGGCTATTATTGCCTGGTTATGATGAACGGAGGACAAGCTCTCTACTTGGGTTCAAAAGGGACCAGATTAGGACAGTTGTATCGGTTGTTACTGGGCCGGTGGGGACTCATGCTGAAAGAATTGGTCAGGAATTTAATTACTACTGTAGAAGTTGTCAGGATGAGGAGGAGGAGGAGACTGTGCTTCACTTTCTCTGTCAATGCCCTGGGTTGCGGGGTATTAGGGAGGAATGCCTGGGGAAACCGGCATTTGCCTGCCTAGAGGATCTATCCAAGATAGAACTGAGATCGCTGATTCTCTTCATTAGGACGACAAAGTGGCTGGATTCTGCAGTGACGCCATCTGAGTAACAAAGGGACCTGTAAAGGACCCAAGTGAGCTGTCTGTTGATAGCTGCCCATGGAACCTAACCTAACCTAACACTGACTAGAAATATATTGAAGAAAAAGCCCCAGAACTGCCAAGAAATCGCCCCAAGAGGGATTAAATATATGACGAACCTTCATTAGTTTTTTGTGCTTAACGTTTTCTTAAAACATAATTGCCTTATATCTCCACCCTTTAGGGGGGCTCCCATAGAAATATGCCGGTTTAATAAATTTTTTAAATTTGGCCACTGCAGCGCCAAGATTGCCCTTAGTTGGGTCAAATGTATGACCAACCTCACATAATTTGTTTTATCTCCATTGCCAAAAAAATTTGGTTTCTAAAACGACTACGCATATTAGAAAAACCTAAAACAACTGTTAAAGTTAATATTATTGTGGAATTTCGTTTTTTTTTAGTTTATTTTATAGACTAAACCGTTTTTGAGTTACGCTGTGCAACCTCCTCCGTTTTCGAAATTTTGAAAACAAGAGCTAATCTAAAAAACGGTTAGCACCACTGAATTCAGCGTACCCGAATTAGGGTAAAACGCCAGGTGCCCGGCTGGTTGTTTTTTTTTTTTAAATAAATAATAAAAATGTTTTTCAACAAAACTAATTCATAGAAAATGCGTTTCTTTAATGAATTTAAAATTAGATTTTTAGTGGCTCATTCGATATTTTAAGTTTATTTTGTTTAATAAGAGATAAAGAAAAACTTGTTAACAAATTTTCTACAAAATTAATATTTTCTAAGTTATTAACATAAAAGTCAGATTTCATGTAAAATTATAATTTTTCTCAAACTTTGGTGGGCTTGAGGGACGGCTTAGCCTTCGCCGATCGTCATAAAAATTGTTGAGTTGTTTTTTTATCAATACCCACCAAATTGGCGAGTGAGACCTAAATAAATCATACTTTTGATTTTAACGGTCACCCTAGGGTACCACCGTACTTTTTGGCTTTGATTTGTATCAAAAAAGTACAATTGCACCAACTTTATCAACAGTGGTACGTTAGAAACAAATGATATGCGTTTGACTATTTTTTTTTTAAGCAAACGCACACAAACACAAATATTAAAGCTAAATTGACGTGTCTAAGAAAAAACAGTTCTAAAGAAAAAATTCGCATCAATGCTGCTGTTTACTTTTTATTTTAATTAGGTTTTGTTCAATATGAGTTTTAGAGAAAACCTGTTAAGGCAAAAGTTGTTGGAAACTTTACTAACAACAACTTTTTAGAAAACGATTTTTATGTAAAACTAATATTTTCCTAAATATAAGTCATACAAGTCGGACTTTACGATTTTTCTCAAACTTTGGCGGGATTGAGGGACGGCTTAGCCTTCGCCGATCGTCCTAAAAAATTTTTTGAGTTGTTTTTTTTTTATCAATACCCACCAAATTGAGGGGTAAGAGCATGGAAAAATAGAAAAAAAATTTGATCCATACAGCTAACGACCACCCTAATATACATATTATAAATGGATACTGGGAATTATTTCCTTCCGAAGGTTACTTTATATTATGTTCAACATTTTTCATTTTTCGAATTTATTCTATGAGCTAAATTTCATTTATGTATTTTATAAAGCTTTTTTGTAATAGTTCTATTCCTTCAATTTTTCAGAAATTACGTTATACACTACCAGACTATTATATTGTATTTCTCTTTTGACATTTTACCTTAGCCTTCCTTTGGAAAGCAATGAGGTATATTGAATGTTCAGAAAAATTTACAATTATTAGACACCAGCAGAATGTAATGCATTTTCTGGCCCGCTACGGCCTTCGTCAGCATTCTTTGTGTCTCACTGGATAGTGTTACTTTATGAATTGGATGTATTTAACTCAACTATTTTAACAAATTTTTTTTTTTTTTTTTTCATTATTTATTTATTGAATCTTCATATATTAAATATGAACTAACAATAATTTATCAAATCTTAACCTAATACGTTATTTTTTGTCCTGCCAGTGCCAGACAAACATTTTCTTCATCGCGGGTTCTGTTCACTTTTATAGGTGTTTATCGCTCATCTAATTGGATAAGTGCTGCAGTGTTTCTTCTTCTTAAGCGAGTGTGGCCGCTATCACATAAAATATTTCGTGCTAGTGGGTTCGGGTGCAATTCGAGCCTTTTTAAATATTTTACTGCATATTTCGTAATCATAGTTTTAACTAATGGAATATTAAGATCCTTGTGAATATTTGAGTTTTTAACATACCAAGGGGCAGCTGTGATTATTCGAAGTAGTTTATTTTGGCGCCTTTGAATTTTTTCGATATTAGAGGCCGAGGCAGTGCCCCATAACTAAATACCATAGCACCAGATTGGCTTAAAGATGGATTTGTAAAGAAGTTTGCAGTCGAGACTAAGGACACAGTTTTTCCAATAAGCCAATGAATTTGGATGGCTTTTAGTTTCATTTGAGTTAATTTTGCCTCTATATGGCTTTTCCACGTTAAACGGCGATCTAGATGAATACCGAGGTATTTTACATGCGAATTTTGTGGTATTATTTGATTATTGATTTTAATAGGGGGGCATGATTCCCGACGCAAGGTGAATGTTATATGTACGCATTTTTGCTCATTGACCTCTATCCTCCATTGCTTTAACCATAGTTCGAGTTGAAATATATGATCCTGTAGGTATCGAGATGCTTCTTGACGGTTTTCGTGCACGCTCAAAAAAGCTGTATCATCAGCAAATGTTGAAGTTTGTGTGTAGTTGTTTGTTTGCATATCCGAGGTATATATTAAATATAAAAGTGGGCCCAGGATGCTTCCCTGAGGGACTCCAGCGTCAATTTGCTGAGGAGAGCTTTAATTATCACCTTCTTTAATAATAAATTTTCGACCGACTAAGTAGCTTTCTAACAGCTTGTGTGTGTTTACTAGTAAGTTGAGCTTCAATTTATGTAATAAGCCTTCATGCCAGACTTTATCAAAAGCTTGAGAAACATCGATGAAGAGAGCGGAACAATATTTTTTTTCTTCAAAGGCTTTTCTTATTGCGTTTACTATACGATGGGTTTGCTCAATTGTGCTGTGTTCTCTTCTAAAGCCGAATTGGTGGTTAGGAATACATCTATTTTCATTTAAAATTGGGGTTAATTTTGACGCTAACAGCTTCTCAAACAGCTTTGATATATTAGAAAGTAAGCTTATAGGCCTATATGACTCAACTTTTGTGTGATCCTTTCCAGGTTTAGGTATCATGGTGACTAAGGAGACCTTCCACTTTTGAGGATAGTATTCAAGGCGTAAAATAGCATTAAAAATTAAAAGAATAATTTTCTTTGCTATGCTGGGTAGCTCCAAAAGCATTTTGTTGCTGATCTTATCAAAACCAGGAGCCTTCTTGGGGTTTAAATCACAAATAGCCTTTTGGATTTCTCTTATCTCAAATCTTAGCGGAACAGCTGCTCTAGCAGCAACGGGTGGTAACTCGACCGCAATATCGTGAGATATATTTGGGGTAAATACGTTTTTTAAATGATTGACAAACAGATTTCCTTTTTCAACATCATTTCTTGCCCAACTTCCATTCAAGTTTCTTAATGGTGGTTTAGAGACAACTGGCCTTTTGAGATTTCTAGCTGCACGCCATAATGAGTAGTTTGATTGTGGGGTTGCATCAAGTCCCTCAAGATATTTTTCCAGAGAAGCCGTTTTCTTCTGCAGTAACTTTCTTAGTCTTTTTGTACACTCTTTAAGTAAGTTCTTAAGTTGAGGGGATCTATGCAATTGCCACTCTCTTCGAGCCCTCCTTTTTTCAGACAAAAGATGCTCGACATCTGTGGAATATATTTTTAAAGTTTTTGTTTTTTTGGGGGCAATATCGGAATGTTGAACAGCTAGTTTCAGAAAACTGTCATAATTGTCAATAGAGCGATCTACATAATCCGGTGTACTGAGCGCAATATTTTCTGTGCAATGGGTACTGAGATATTTTTTATATTTTAACCAATTAATTTGAGTAGCTGTCGTCGGAGGTACAATTCTATTGGGGTTCATTATAGTAACAATTGTAGGTGTGTGGTCGAAAGATAAATCTAGGGAGGCTTCAACATGAATCGTTTCTATGGGAATGTTTTTAACCACGCCGAAATCGATGACATCTGGAATTTTTGATGATCATTGGGCCAATATGTTGGTTGTCCGCTAGCTACCACATTTAAATCCATTTTAGAAATTGTGTTAAATAAAACACGACCCTTTGGTGTTATAAGTCGCGACCCCAAGGAGTTATGTTTAGCGATATAATCGCCAGCGGCTAGGAAACACGGTCCTAATGATTTAAAATATTTATAATATTGGTCCTCCGATATCGAAAATCTAGGCGGGGAGTATAACGATGAAATTACTAGGTTTCTATTTAATTCCCCAACGCAAATGTTCGTTGCTTGGAGATAATCTTCACGATGATCACACATTAGGTAGTGTTTGACTCGGGTTTTTATTAAAATGGCAGAACCTCTATCTCGAGGGTCCTTGGTATCGTATAGTATATAACCATTTATATTAATCGTATTTCTTGAGGTCAAATGAGTTTCAGAAATCATCATGACATCAATTTGTTTATTTTTAAGAAAGTATTCTAATTCATTTTTATGTTGGCGGATGCCGTTTGCGTTCCAAAAACAAATTTTTAAACAGTTCATGGCTTGTTAAGTACAGCTTGCAATAACATCGATTGCATTCTACGCATTTCCTGCATCATATTACCCATTGTGTTAGTAAAATTATTTACCGTTTGCACTAATGTTTCCATGGTTTTTTCTAAACGACTTAAATTAGAAACTGGAGTTTCATCATTACTTGGCGAGGCACCTTGCATAGGCTCATGGTTTGATTTTAGGACGTTAGCGTAAGAGGTTCTGTTATTACTAGGCTGGGGGGCTTGAATTGCATTTGTGTTAACCTGATTTGTTACCTGCATTTGAGGGGGATTAGTTTTCGGTCCGACCGACTGCTTGACGATAGTATATACAGGGCATCCTCTATAATTGGCAGTGTGATTACCGCCACAGTTGCTACATTTTTTACGTTGGGGTCGGTTTTAGACTTGTCGCAAAGAACTGTTCCATGTAATTCACCACATACTACGCAAACAAGGGTTAAGTAGCAGTATGCCTTAGTATGGCCAAATTCCTGGCAGTTTAGACATTGAACAGGACCATTTTTTTTGTGCGGCTCCTCAATAGTTACCCTACTGTACAGAATATATTTTAAATTATAAATTGGATGCGTTTCATTTTTTTTTGAGCTTAACGTCGCCGGGTTCTAGCTCCACTCGAAATAGTGGTTGGGGATTTTTTTCCCTATTTTTGATATTTTTTACGTTTTTGATTTTAAAGCCCTTCTCTTCTAAAAAAGCTTTAATTTCCCCTCGGTCTACGCATGAGTCTATGCCCTTGATTACTACCTGAAGACCTTTACTGCTCTTCAGTTGATAAGTATAAAAGTAATTATTTTTCGAAAATCATCCTCGTGATTCACCTGTATTTTAGTCTCGTTAATGATACCGCGCTTTATTGCAGCTACATAAAATGAATTTTCACATATCACCGAAATTAAACTTTTTATTAACTCATTAGAGTTTTGCTCTCTAAGGTATATCGGGGGTGGCTTAGACGATTTAATGACGTTTGGTGCTTCAGAGGATTCATCCTCCAGAATCGCAAAACGATTTTGTGTATTTATTTTATCAAAAGATGGTACTTTTGAGGCCGAAGCAACTGCTGCAGAGGTAGGGCTGCGTCCCCGTTTAAGCACTGTTATGTACCTGTCCATACCAACTTGTACTGTAGGCTTTTGACAGCTTTTTACAGGGGGGTTTTCCATATCATTTCCCACAAAAATTTTTTTTTTACGTCACGGCAATACTTGCTGGCCTGGCAACACTTGTCACCAAATCTAGTTGTAGTTTTTTTAATGAGTCACTATCCACTGTTTTTGTAAACACCGAGGGTGATAGGAAACGTGTTCGAGTAATTGGCTTAGCCGTTAAATAGTTTATATTATTTTGTTTAGTTTTATTTATTTCTGCATTATTTTCGTTTGCTTGAACTAAAACGTAAACGTTTCTTTCATTTTGTCTTTGTGTTGTTTCACTGTTCGTAATCATGCAAAGAGTTGTTTTTGTTTTTCACCGTTTTGCTTTGCTTTAATATTTTTATTATTTTTTGTATTTTACAACAACAACAAAAACAAAGAAATTTAAATGTTTTTGTTCAGAATATGTATACACATGTATGAACATTCATACATACGTATATATTTCTACTGTTTTATTTTATTTAATTTTATCGTATGAGCTAAATTTCAGTTATGTATTTTTATAAAGCTTTTTTGTAATAGTTCTATTCCTTCAATTTTTCAGCTCATAGAATAAATTCGAAAAATGAAAAATGTTGAATATAATATAAAGTAACCTTCGGAAGGAAATAATTCCCAGTATCTATTTGTTAAAATAGTTGAGTTAAATACATTCAATTTATAAAGTAACACTATCCAGTGAGACACAAAGAATGCTGACGAAGGCCGTAGCGGGCCAGAAAATGCATTACATTCTGCTGGTGTCTAATAATTGTAAATTTTTCTGAACATTCAATATACCTCATTGCTTTCCAAAGGAAGGCTAAGGTAAAATGTTAAAAGAAAATACAATATAATAGTCTGGTAGTGATAAAGTAATTTCTGAAAAATTGAAGGAATAGAACTATTACAAAAAAGCTTTATAAAATACATAACTGAAATTTAGCTCATAGAATAAATTCGAAAAATTAAAAATGTTGAATATAATAAAAAGTAACCTTCGGAAGGAAATAATTCCCAGTATCTATTTGTTAAAATAGTTGAGTTAAATACATTCAATTTATAAAGTAACACTATCCAGTGAGACACAAAGAATGCTGACGAAGGCCGTAGCGGGCCAGAAAATGCATTACATTCTGCTGGTGTCTAATAATTGTAAATTTTTCTGAACATTCAATATACCTCATTGCTTTCCAAAGGAAGGCTAAGGTCAAATGTAAAAAGAAAATACAATATAATAGTCTGGTAGTGTATAAAGTAATTTCTGAAAAATTGAAAAAAAAAAACTATTACAAAAAAGCTTTATAAAATACATAACTGAAATTTAGCTCATAGAATAAATTCGAAAAATGAAAAATGTTGAATATAATATAAAGTTACCTTCGGAAGGAAATAATTCCCAGTATCTATTTGTTAAAATAGTTGAGTTAAATACATTCAATTTATAAAGTAACACTATCCAGTGAGACACAAAGAATGATGACGAAGGCCGTAGCGGGCCAGAAAATGCATTACATTCTGCTGGTGTCTAATAATTGTAAATATTTCTGAACATTCAATATACCTCATTGCTTTCCAAAGGAAGGCTAAGGTAAAATGTAAAAAGAAAATACAATATAATAGTCTGGTAGTGTATAAAGTAATTTCTGAAAAATTGAAAAAAAAAACTATTACAAAAAAGCTTTATAAAATACATAACTGAAATTTAGCTCATAGAATAAATTCGAAAAATGTTGCATATTATAAATGATTAAAATCTGTTAACAACTTTTGATTTTATTCACAAAAGTCGAAAAATTTTAATTAATTTAAATATTTCATAAAACGAAAAATTTGTTTGGGAGCCCCCTTAAGAAGTGGGGATAAGGGGCAAGTATGTCTCGAGAAATTGTTAAGGCGACTCCTTGGCTGTTATGGTACGTTTTCTTCAATGTTTCAATTTTTAGTCTGTATTAAACGTTTTGTATGGCAGCCCCCTTAAGGAATGGACATTTTGAAATTTTGTTTTAAATGTTAGTTAAACGGGTCACTTGTTCTCGCAATCTAAAAGCAGGCAGTAATTTGAAAGAGTTTTGCACTCTTGTTTTAAAAACAGGCAGTTATTGTACGTAAACAAAACAAGCGAGTGAAACAGTGCTGTCTGATTATTTTTTTTTCGTAAAATCGTCCTGCCAATATAAAAAAAACATCAACAAATGGCCCTGACTAATATTAATAAGTTGTTCTATAGGTTTTCTAAAAAAAAAAACTTGTACAAAAAGTATTATACTTTTATGACGAATAAAACCCTTACTAATATAGCCTGAATCTATTTTGAATTTTCGCGTACTTTATTATTCTCATAAAGTATAGAGTACAATTACTCGAAATAACGTACAATACGTTATTTAAAGTACGGTTGGCCTATAACTTACGACATAAGCCTATTTTAATAGGAACATTTTGTGCTTAATAGGATCCAGATCGGTGCAAAAATTACATAGTTACAGAAGAATAACTGAATTAACCCACATTTCGATTTGTATCAAACCAAAGAAAAGCACAACTAATAAATGAGGCTATCACCCGCTACAACCAAATATACTATAGTGCAAGAGTAGTGTTAACTCCTCATTATCTCATTATTAGTAGTCTGGGGTTACACCACTTCTGCGCTGATAGGCTCAAATATACAAAGCTAAATTTTTAGTAAAAATAAATATTCACCCCTATCGTGAATAATTTTTCCCTAGTAATTTTTCCCCTTTTCGCATATTTGCGATCATGAACAACTCCCATGAAAAATTGTAATTCAAAGGAGAATAATAACGTGAAAAATGTTCACGGGAAAAAATTCCCATTATCGTGAAAAATATTTTCCCTCGTAATTTGTTCACATTTCCCTTAGATTTTCTCACTTTATTTTTGCTAGGGAACAGAACACGTATGTAAGTTACAACTCCTCCTATAATTCGAATATTAAGGGTTAATAAAGTTAATAAGGCACATACCGATATATTGCTCAACAAAATGCAAAACAACAGGTCGATTGCCTGCGGATTTGTGAAGCTTTCGATTAACTTGGTGGCAGAATTTTGGAAAATATTTTACTACATTAAATTTAAAAAGTGCAAAAAACTAACGTTGTAATCAAACTATCCCTCCAGTACAAAATATTTTGCTTTATTATTTTAACTTTTCTTTAAAATATATACATACTTGTATATTTTTTAACAAAAATTTCATTGATTTTTAATTTTTTTAATCTTTCTTCTTTTTTTACATTCACTGGAACTGATAGCGTGGAAAATTTTTCACATGAGATTAACGATTGCTTTTTTCCCTTCGAGGGGAATGCAAATTTCATGGGAACAAAAATTCCACGTGTTATTCACGATAGGGGTGATTAAAAAAAGCTTAAAGCTATTGAATTTCTATGTGGGTAAATTTACTAAATCTTCTGTAGCTTTGTCATTTTTGTACCAATCTATGTCTTGTTGGGCACAAATTGTTCATATTAAAATAATATAATGTCGCATGCAATAAGACATTAGGATTTTTAAATCATTAGTTTAAAAACAATAACTTGAAAAGAGCAAAATTGAAACAAAATCATAAAATTTATAATGAAGTGTGAAGTTTTGTCCACTATAACTCTGCCATTTAATGACTCATCTCTTCAAACGGCACATGATTACTTAAAAAATTGTATAACCGCTCAATAAAAAGAAAGAAATACAGCCCGTTTAAAATTAATAAAGATATTTGCATTTCAGTCACATCGTCTTTTTTAAAATCACAAATAACGGTTATTTTGGAATATCTCAAAAACTGCTCTACTTTTGACAGTTCTGACTTCATATTCATTCATTTGTTCACGACTTTGTTGAAAATTTGTCACGTAGTGTAATCACCGGGCAAAATATGTAAAAATGTCGATGTTATTTTTTAATTTGGTTAAAGAAAACTAATACAGAGCAACATTATTCATAAGATATAGCCCTCGAATATTTGTGAATAAGGTTTTTCTCTAAAATAAATATTACGGAAGTTATCAACAATTAAAGCGACCCATAGTGAGAAAAATAGCATTTTAGCAAACTTTGTGGGCTCAAGGCACGCCCAATAACTATGCAAACGATCTAAAATTTTTTTATATATATTTTTTTTCTAATTTGGAATCAATCTAAGGGGTTTGCCAAGTGAAAGTACAGAACAAAAAATACCGGCTACTTTAATGGACAGTCGCTAAATTTTGTATAAATATAAGTATAGCTTAAACATTTTCGGGAGTGATATTTGAATGGAAGCTGTATGTTTAAATGTGATGTGGGGCCAATTAAAATCTAAATACTAGGATAATTAAATGGTTAAAGTGTTTATGTTAAATTGCCATCCGTAATCGGGAACAAGTCCAGTTTACCAACGCAGCTCCAAATAAAAAAAGTACATAGGGTAATAGAAAATTGTAAAATAAGAAGAAAAAATAAAATGGCAAAATTCTCGGAAACGGATAATTATGGACCTCTGAAGTTTTCATATAAATTTGCGATTTCCCTCTACATTTCTGAACGTACTATATGGCCAATATTGGTATAATTTGAAAGCATTTGAGTAGTGTGTTTGAAAGAGTTCTACGGCACTTTTTTCATACAAAGTTGGGAGCATACCAGTAGGGGGGTTCACGATCTGTAAATATTAATAAAAAGTTGGGTGCATATCATGTTGGTTATTCACAAACTGTGAACACCCTAATGCCATGCATTTACTCCTGAGAAATAGTGGCAAAAGGGACATGTCATGTAAAAAATTTATTGTTTATTTAGTGTCTACGTCTCCGTCTTGAATATTTGTTTATGACTTTTTTATTTTGCTTGTGCGTATTCATATTGACATTTTTTCTTAAAGATTTTAAAAATTTTGTGAGGGATGATAATTTTACTTGTGCGTTTTCGTATTAACGATAAAACTGATCGTGGAATAATTATTTTTAGTTTTTCAGTTATTGTGTGTGTGTTTAGAATAGTTAATGACTTTATTGCATAGGTTTTCTAGTGACTTTTTATATACATACCTCGGTAGGCTTGTGGGATAGTGAGCTAATCTCAGTATAAGGGTTGCATATTTGATTATCACCAGAGACTCTGGTCTGTTCTACTATAGCAGACTAAGGATCTAAGTAACTATTGATCGGTTGTGTATGTGTATGTGTGTGTGTGTGTGTGTGTGTGTGTGTGTGTGTGTGTGTGGGTATGATTGATAACGATTATTCATGTGAAAAGTAGGAATTCCATACACTTTTTTTTATATCAACAGCAACTAATATTTCAATTCTATTTTATAGTTTACAAGAATTTTCTTAAATCGTGGGAGGAATATGAAAATATTTTTGATTAACCTTTTTTGGACAGTATTTATAAAAATATTTAACCATATTAAAATATCCCTACAGTAACAAATACGAACATGAGTGTAAAAGGGAAATGACGTGTAAAGAAAGTTGATTATTTAGCAGGTGTGACATTTTTATTAGTTGTAAAATTTCTTCTTGTACGTGTCTTGAAGATTTTAAATTTTGTGAGAGATGATAATTTTACTTGTGCGTATTCATATTGATGATTTACAAGTTGTTTATTTTAGTGGAAGGTGTGAAATTTCTTCGTGTACGTGTCTTGAAGATTTTAAAATTTTGTGAGGGATGATAATTTTACTTGTGCGTTTTCGTATTAAAGATAAAACTGATCGTGGAATAAGTATTTTTTTAGTTTTTTTTTCAGTTATTGTGTATGTGTTTAGAATAGTTAATGACTTTGTTGCATAGGTTTTCTAGTGACTTTTTGCATTGAATGCCTCGGTAGGCTTGTGGGATCAACCACTTTTTTTTATATCAACAGCAACCGGCTGCACATCACTTTTAATTACATTTAACAAATAGAAGGAGTTGTCATTTTTGGGTTTTGTTAATCTTAAATAGAATTATATATAAATATTTTTTTTTTTTTTTTTTTGCGCAGATTTAATTATCACAAGAGACTCTGGTCTGTTTCACCACAACGGACTAAAGGTCAAAGTAACTATTAATCGGTTAATTAAGTTAGCATATAATTTTTGTTGATAACACTTAATAAGCATTTTCTAAAAACATTTGCAGATAGTTTCACTATTACTCAATGTTTATAACCTTTTATTTATTTTTTTCTAGTTTGATACTCTATAATATAAGTTTAATGAAGAATTTTTCTATGGTTTGATACTCTACAATGACAGTATAGTTAAGAATTTAGTTCAATCCATGGATACACTTCATACAGTTAATAATTATACATTATACATACAAATACAATAAAATTTCCATTTTATTAACCATAGTACATGGTTTATTAATTGTTTTGATAATATTTAGTAAAAGTTTATATATAGTATAAACTTGAAGTCGATTATACCAATAGAATATTAAATGTTAATGAAAAAAGGAAATCATATTACAAAATCAATTAAGATGATCTAAAAAAGAGTATTACATAGGAGTTTTGAATATTTAATAAGGAAATATCTATTATATCTGCTTATAATTATCAGTTAGGAATTTAAAGATAACAAATTTGTTTTATAATTAGTACAGCTTTATATGTTTTTTTTCTAGTTTATTAACCATACATTATCATACCATACCATTATAATCCATAGAATATAAAACAATTTAAAATAGTTAAATCCGCAAAAGAAAATCACAAACTTTATTTATTTATTTATGTAAAACCTTACTCCATTAATCATTTATTTATACTTTATATATACTAATACCATGAAATGAATAGTTCAATAACCATATTATATGGTTTATTTAATGTTTTGTATACCGTTTTGTAATTCCTATAATTTGTTTTCCTATTATTTCCCTTATATATTTAATATTTATACACTTCCATACATCCTTAAATATACATTCTGTTTTAAGCATTTCTACTATACATATATAAAAATTTTTTTTCTTATACTAACATTCTATATTTAATCTTAGTATTATAATCTTACTCTTGATTTTAATCTTAGTCTTAGTGTTAATCTTAATAGTAGTCTTTTGATCTTGGTTTTATAGTTTCGGATTTCGATCTTATTTTTTTTTTGTTTATAGACTTGCAACATTACTCTTGCGTGCTGCTTTGTTTACGTTTTCTTAGACTGAATACATATCAGGAAATTTAAAATTTCTTTAATTACATATAAAATATCTATCTACTGTTATACGAATGCTTTGAACTTAGCGTTTTCAATTGAAATATTAAACTTCGATTTTAAACAGACATATACATATTTTATTTTATATAGGAAATTAATACTCGGTACTAGCGACAACCTCAAAGCTTGCACCGACCCCAGTTTTCATTACGTGCAAGAATCGAGTTTCTACTATACTTCATTCTCATCAAACTAATCACACAAGGCGATTTTAAGAAAATCCATACTAATCCTTTCCATTTTATCAAATCTATCCATTATATTATTATTTTAATTTAAACAATTCTTATAAATTCTATTCAGTTCTCACATAATTTAATTCATTCTATATATAACCTTAACGAGTAACTCATATTTATGTATACAGTTTTTTCAAACCACTTTTAAAAACATATTTTGATTTTTACTTGTCTACTTTATTAAAAAATAATCTATAAACTTAAATGAAAATTTAGGTTTATATTAAGTAATTTAATTATACGCTGAGATACGCTGATGGTTTTTCTACCTTAAATTTATATATTGTATAGAAAGTTAAATCTGAATGTAGTGTTTCGGTAAGAATGTCTCTATATTACTTTAAATCAGGTTTCTTATAATATAAAGTTTTTGAATGAAATATTAACAATCCTAATGTTAGTTTCAATCTTATTTCATTTAAATCATATATATATACATATATATATATATATTAATTTGTTAGAATCAAACCATCAATTACCATCATGATCTTATTAATGTCATATATATTTTTTTTTTTTTTTTCATTATTTTTATTATTCGTTAAAAACTTTATATTCTTATATATAGGAGATGCATATGATTTTGGATTTCTCCTTCATTTTAAAATTGTTTGATTTTACAATTTTCATATTAGTTATTTCAGCCTTTTCATTATCATTATGACCATTATCATAATCATCATAATTAAGATCAGTTATATTCTTTGCTCATTAAAAACAACAATTCTATTATCTTATGTTTTTTTTCTAGTTTGCTACTCTATAATATTAGTTTAATGAAGAGTTTTTCTTTACCACGAAATGAATAGTTTAATAACCACATTATATGGTTTATTTAATGTTTTTGCATACAGTTTTGTAATTCCTATAATTTGTTTTCCTTTTATTTCCCCTTCTATACTTAATATTTATATACCTCCATACATCCTTAAATATACATTCTGTTTTAAGCATTTCTATACTATACATATATATAAATTTTTTCCTTTACTAACATTCCTATATTTAGTCTTAATCTTATGATCTTAGTCTTGATTTTAATCTTAATCTTAGAGTTAATCTTGATAGTAGCCTTTTGGTCTTGGTTTTATAGTTTCGGATCTCAATCTTAGTTTTTGTATAGACATCTCATTTACAAACCTATAACTTCAATCTCATCAAACCTATCACACAAGACGATTGTCTTCTGTTTTTCAAGAAAATCCATACTAATCCTTTCCATTTTATCAACTCTATCCATTATATTATTATTTTAATTTTAACAAATCTTATAAATTCTATTCAGTTCTCACATAAAGTTATTCATTGTATATACAACCTTAACCATAATCTCATATTTATATATACAGTTTTTCAAACCACTTTTAAAAACATAGTTTGATTTTTACTTGTCTACTATATAAAAAAATAATCCATAAACTTAAATGAAAATTTAGATTTATATAAAGTAATTTGATTATACACTGAGATACGCTGATAGTTTTTCTACCTTAAATTTATATATTGGATAGAAAGTTACATCTGAATGTAGTGTTTCGGTAAGAATGTCTCTATATTACTTTAAATCAGGTTTCTTATAATACAGAGTTTTTAAATGAAATATTAACAATCCTAATGTTAATTTCAATCTAATTTCATTTAAATCATATATATATATATATATATATATATATATATATATATATATATATATATATATATATTAATTTGTTAGAATCAAACCATCAATTACCATCATGATCTAATTAATGCCATATATATTTTTTTTTTTTATTATTTTTATTATTCGTTAAAAACTTTATATTCTTATATGTAGGAGATACATATGATTTAGGATTTCTCCTTCATTTTAAACTTGTTTGATTTGAAAATTTTCATATTAGTTATTTCAACCTTTTCATTATCATTATACTCATTATCATAATCATCATAATTGAGATTAGTTATATTCTTTTCTCATTAAAACCAACAATTCTATTATCATAATCATCAAAATTGGGTTTAAATATATTTTGTTTTTATTTTTTCGTTGAAACCAACAAATCATAATCATTATTATCAAAATCAGGTTTATATATGTTTTTTTTTTTTTTTTAGTCAAGATACTTTAACATCATCATAATCAGAAATATTGTTTTTACAAATGTTGATATTGTGATTTTAATTAAACTGGTTATAATCACCTAAGGTTGAAATGATAGAGATGTTATCCGTTTAATTCTGTTGACTTATTCACATTAATTAAGACATATAGATAATAACAGAATTGATAGAGGATTCATAATTGAATAACTTTGAATAAGAATTGAGCTTATAGTTGGATGTAAGTACGATTTAAACAATAATAACCGACATCGAATGAGTAATTCATCATTTTATTTAATTGAAAACATACCACTTTACATCAAGATACCTTATTTTTAATCTAGTAGCATAAAGCAGTTACCTATTTTTGATCTTGTAATGTAGAAACAGAGAGAATTAATATCAGATTTAAATAACAAACCAAATATAAGATACATTATATAATCCAACAACAACAACAACAATACATTCAACATGAATTGATTCGAAATAAAATACACACATTTCTTAAATACATTCAATTAGTTTGTCTTATAATTATACTTTAGCTGAGAGAGATTCATACCATATACATATTTACACGTTATGCACTTACAACATAAAATTCAAAGTTTATTAACCATAATATATGGTTTTATATAATGTTTTAACAGCAATCATTAAAAATTTATATATAATATAAACTTATAGTTGACTGTACCATCAGAATTTTGACTGATAATATCACAATAGAATCATATTACACAAACAATATATAGAATATTATAAAGAGAAAGGTACAAATTCATATGTCTACAGGTAACAGTTAAGAATTTTACAATATATTGGTTTAAGATATGTTATTTCTAATTAAGAGTTTAGTTTGATGGTTTTTGCAAGTTTATTTTCAATATAAATACATACATACATATTTGCTGATTTATTTCTATTTGATAATTTTTGATTTAATTGTTTTTTTTTTCTTCTTTTTTACCTACAACACATTAATGAAATGGATATAAGATATACGTTCATGATGATGTTTTTTAACTCTTTTAAATATTTGTTAAATATAGCTACATCAACTTCTTAATACATCGAATCAACTTACTTAGAATTAATTTTTAAATTAATATTTTGATATCCGTATACCCAGCTGATAGGCTGGTTGTGTATAGGTTTACGTGATAATCACAAATTTCTTTAAAATAATAAAATTTCATTGAATTAACTCTCAAATTGCAACCATACCCATAAAGTATAGATAGTACATCCCATATAAATTTATACTTTTACATTAAATTATATAGTTTCACTATGTTCTCATCATGATTAATATAGAAAATCATATTTTCATATACCCACACCACAAAAGTAAAGAGTATATTAGATATACGTTAATAGTGATCCTAGTTACCTTTTGCTATACTAAATCAACTTATTTACTTAGAATTACTTTTTAAATCAATTTAAACATGAACCAATCCGACTGGTTGGTGGGCTGTTCATATAAAACTAAAAATAAAATTTGATTTTTAGGTTTACATACACAGCTAGCTGTCTATTGGGTGATTTATAGAACACAAACGCTAAACTCATCAGTTCAACTTTCATTTAAAACAAAATTTGTTTCAGTTTTAAATGTAAGTTGAACTGATGAGTTTTGTGTTTGTGTTCTATAAACCACACATATGTTAACGATGGACGGAGATCGTTTACATAAACAGCTAGCTGTGCATGTAAACCTAAAAATCAAATTTTATTTTTAGTTTTATATGAACAGCCCACCAACCAGTCGGATTGGTTCATGTTTAAATTGATTTAAAAAGTAATTCTAAGTAAATAAGTTGATTTAGTATATCAAAAGGTAACTAGGATCAGTATTAACGTATATCTAATATACTCTTTACTTTTGTGGTGTGGGTATATGAAAATATGATTTTCTATATTAATCATGATGAGAACATAGTGAAACTATATAATTTAATGTAAAAGTATAAATTTATATGGGATGTACTATCTATACTTTATGGGTATGGTTGCAATTTGAGAGTTAATTCAATGAAATTTTATTATTTTAAAGAAATTTTGTGATTATCACGTAAACCTATACACAACCAGCCTATCAGCTGGGTATACGGATATCAAAGTATAAATTTATATGGGATGTACTATCTATACTTTATGGGTATGGTTGTTATTTGAGAGTTAATTCAATGAAATTTTATTATTTTAAAGAAATTTGTGATTATCACGTAAACCTATACACAACCAGCCTATCAGCTGGGTATACGGATATCAAAATATTAATTTAAAAATTAATTCTAAGTAAGTTGATTCGATGTATTAAGAAGTTGATGTAGCTATATTTAACAAATATTTAAAAGAGTTAAAAAACATCATCATGAACGTATATCTTATATCCATTTCATTAATGTGTTGTAGGTAAAAAAGAAGAAAAAAAAAAAACAATTAAATCAAAAATTATCAAATAGAAATAAATCAGCAAATATGTATGTATGTATTTATATTGAAAATAAACTTGCAAAAACCATCAAACTAAACTCTTAATTAGAAATAACATATCTTAAACCAATATATTGTAAAATTCTTAACTGTTACCTATAGACATATGAATTTGTACCTTTCTCTTTATAATATTCTATATATTGTTTGTGTAATATGATTCTATTGTGATATTATCAGTCAAAATTCTGATGGTACAGTCAACTATAAGTTAATATTATATATAAATTTTTAATGATTGCTGTTAAAACATTATATAAAACCATATATTATGGTTAATAAACTTTGAATTTTATGTTGTAAGTGCATAACGTGTAAATATGTATATGGTATGAATCTCTCTCAGCTAAAGTATAATTATAAGACAAACTAATTGAATGTATTTAAGAAATGTGTGTATTTTATTTCCAATCAATTCATGTTGAATATATTGTTGTTGTTGTTGTTGTTGGATTATATAATGTATCTTATATTTGGTTTGTTATTTAAATCTGATATTAATTCCCTCTGTTTCTACATTACCAGATCAAAAATAGGTAACTGCTTTATGCTACTAGATTAAAAATAAGGTATCTTGATGTAAAGTGGTATGTTTTCAATTAAATAAAATGATGAATTACTCATTCGATGTCGGCTATTATTGTTTAAATCGTACTTACATCCAACTATAAGCTCAATTCTTATTCAAAGTTATTCAATTATGAATCCTCTATCAATTCTGTTATTATCTATATGTCTTAATAAATGTGAATTAGTCAACAGAATTAAACGGATTACATCTCTATCATTTCAACCTTAGGTGATTATAACCAGTTTAATTAAAATCACAATATCAACATTTGTAAAAACAATATTTCTGATTATGATGAAGTTAAAGTATCTTGACTAAAAAAAAAAAAAAACATATATAAACCTGATTTTGATAATAATGATGAATCCCAAATATTAAAAATATGGATTAATGATTATGATTTGTTGGTTTCAACGAAAAAATAAAAACAAAATATATTTAAACCCAATTTTGATGATTATGATAATAGAATTGTTGGTTTTAATGAGAAAAGAATATAACTAATCTCAATTATGATGATTATGATAATGAGTATAATGATAATGAAAAGGTTGAAATAACTAATATGAAAATTTTCAAATCAAACAAGTTTAAAATGAAGGAGAAATCCTAAATCATATGTATCTCCTACATATAAGAATATAAAGTTTTTAACGAATAATAAAAATAATAAAAAAAAAAAAAATATATGGCAATAATTAGATCATGATGGTAATTGATGGTTTGATTCTAACAAATTAATATATATATATATGATTTAAATGAAATTAGATTGAAATTATCATTAGGACTGTTAATATTTCATTTAAAAACTCTGTATTATAAGAAACCTGATTTAAAGTAATATAGAGACATTCTTACCGAAACACTACATTCAGATGTAACTTTCTATCCAATATATAAATTTAAGGTAGAAAAACTATCAGCGTATCTCAGTGTATAATCAAATTACTTTATATAAATCTAAATTTTCATTTAAGTTTATGGATTATTTTTTAATATAGTAGACAAGTAAAAATCAAACTATGTTTTAAAAAGTGGTTTGAAAAACTGTATATATAAATATGAGATAATGCTTAAGGTTGTATATACAATGAATAACTTTATGTGAGAACTGAATAGAATTTATAAGATTTGTTAAAATTAAAATAATAATATAATGGATAGAGTTGATAAAATGGAAAGGATTAGTATGGATTTTCTTGAAAAACAGAAGACAATCGTCTTGTGTGATAGGTTTGATGAGATTGAAGTTATAGGTTTGTAAATGAGATGTCTATACAAAAACTAAGATTGAGATCCGAAACTATAAAACCAAGACCAAAAGGCTACTATCAAGATTAACACTAAGATTAAGATTAAAATCAAGACTAAGATCATAAGATTAAGACTAAATATAGGAGTGTTAGTAAAGGAAATTATTTATATATATGTATAGTATAGAAATGCTTGAAACAGAATGTATATTTAAGGATGTATGGAGGTATATAAATACTAAGTATAGAAGGGGAAATAAAAGGAAAACAAATTATAGGAATTACAAAACTTTAATTTCAAAAGATTTTGTTATTCGTGCTTAATTCCCAGTTTTTATTATTGATAAAAACACTTGAAATTTATTGTTGATGGGATAAGCTATTCCTATGCATTTCACTGGTTGCTTAGGCCAGATCATCAGGAAACTTCATCCATAAAGGTTTTAGACAAACTTAAGATATTAAACCAAATAAAACTGTTAAACGTATAAGAATTATAGCAACAGTTCTACTTGTAACAATATCAAAGTTTAAACAAAACACATCAACAATAAACAACAGTGGGTTCATCTCATCTTACATTTCCCCACTACAATTAGTTGAAATTCTCTCAACATTAATTGTAGTTGTAAGTAGGTTAAGAAAAACAAAATGAAAAAAAAACAACAACTTACAAAAGATGTTGTCAATTAAGTGTTTTTTAGGCCGTGCACTGCCTGTTTATTATCAAAAAGTAATTTCAATTTTTGGGAATACAAAATTTTAATTTCAAAAGATTTTGTTATTCGTGCTTAATTCCCAGTTTTTATTATTGATAAAAACACTTGAAATTTATTGTTGATGGGATAAGCTATTCCTATGCATTTCACTGGTTGCTTAGGCCAGATCATCAGGAAACTTCATCCATAAAGGTTTTAGACAAACTAAAGATATTAAACCAAATAAAACTGTTAAACGTATAAGAATTATAGCAACAGTTCTACTTGTAACAATATCAAAGTTTAAACAAAACACATCAACAATAAACAACAGTGGGTTCATCTCATCTTACATTTCCCCACTACAATTAGTTGAAATTCTCTCAACATTAATTGTAGTTGTAAGTAGGTTAAGAAAAACAAAATGAAAAAAAACAACAACTTACAAAAGATGTTGTCAATTAAGTGTTTTTTAGGCCGTGCACTGCCTGTTTATTATCAAAAAGTAATTTCAATTTTTGGGAATACAAAATTTTAATTTCAAAAGATTTTGTTATTCGTGCTTAATTCCCAGTTTTTATTATTGATAAAAACACTTGAAATTTATTGTTGATGGGATAAGCTATTCCTATGCATTTCACTGGTTGCTTAGGCCAGATCATCAGGAAACTTCATCCATAAAGGTTTTAGACAAACTAAAGATATTAAACCAAATAAAACTGTTAAACGTATAAGAATTATAGCAACAGTTCTACTTGTAACAATATCAAAGTTTAAACAAAACACATCAACAATAAACAACAGTGGGTTCATCTCATCTTACATTTCCCCACTACAATTAGTTGAAATTCTCTCAACATTAATTGTAGTTGTAAGTAGGTTAAGAAAAACAAAATGAAAAAAAAACAACAACTTACAAAAGATGTTGTCAATTAAGTGTTTTTTAGGCCGTGCACTGCCTGTTTATTATCAAAAAGTAATTTCAATTTTTGGGAATACAAAATTTTAATTTCAAAAGATTTTGTTATTCGTGCTTAATTCCCAGTTTTTATTATTGATAAAAACACTTGAAATTTATTGTTGATGGGATAAGCTATTCCTATGCATTTCACTGGTTGCTTAGGCCAGATCATCAGGAAACTTCATCCATAAAGGTTTTAGACAAACTAAAGATATTAAACCAAATAAAACTGTTAAACGTATAAGAATTATAGCAACAGTTCTACTTGTAACAATATCAAAGTTTAAACAAAACACATCAACAATAAACAACAGTGGGTTCATCTCATCTTACATTTCCCCACTACAATTAGTTGAAATTCTCTCAACATTAATTGTAGTTGTAAGTAGGTTAAGAAAAACAAAATGAAAAAAAAAACAACAACTTACAAAAGATGTTGTCAATTAAGTGTTTTTTAGGCCGTGCACTGCCTGTTTATTATCAAAAAGTAATTTCAATTTTTGGGAATACAAAATTTTAATTTCAAAAGATTTTGTTATTCGTGCTTAATTCCCAGTTTTTATTATTGATAAAAACACTTGAAATTTATTGTTGATGGGATAAGCTATTCCTATGCATTTCACTGGTTGCTTAGGCCAGATCATCAGGAAACTTCATCCATAAAGGTTTTAGACAAACTAAAGATATTAAACCAAATAAAACTGTTAAACGTATAAGAATTATAGCAACAGTTCTACTTGTAACAATATCAAAGTTTAAACAAAACACATCAACAATAAACAACAGTTGGTTCATCTCATCTTACATTTCCCCACTACAATTAGTTGAAATTCTCTCAACATTAATTGTAGTTGTAAGTAGGTTAAGAAAAACAAAATGAAAAAAAAAAACAACAACTTACAAAAGATGTTGTCAATTAAGTGTTTTTAAGGCCGTGCACTGCCTGTTTATTATCAAAAAGTAATTTCAATTTTTGGGAATACAAAATTTTAATTTCAAAAGATTTTGTTATTCGTGCTTAATTCCCAGTTTTTATTATTGATAAAAACACTTGAAATTTATTGTTGATGGGATAAGCTATTCCTATGCATTTCACTGGTTGCTTAGGCCAGATCATCAGGAAACTTCATCCATAAAGGTTTTAGACAAACTAAAGATATTAAACCAAATAAAACTGTTAAACGTATAAGAATTATAGCAACAGTTCTACTTGTAACAATATCAAAGTTTAAACAAAACACATCAACAATAAACAACAGTGGGTTCATCTCATCTTACATTTCCCCACTACAATTAGTTGAAATTCTCTCAACATTAATTGTAGTTGTAAGTAGGTTAAGAAAAACAAAATGAAAAAAAACAACAACTTACAAAAGATGTTGTCAATTAAGTGTTTTTTTAGGCCGTGCACTGCCTGTTTATTATCAAAAAGTAATTTCAATTTTTGGGAATACAAAATTTTAATTTCAAAAGATTCTGTTATTCGTGCTTAATTCCCAGTTTTTATTATTGATAAAAACACTTGAAATTTATTGTTGATGGGATAAGCTATTCCTGTGCATTTCACTGGTTGCTTAGGCCAGATCATCAGGAAACTTCATCCATAAAGGTTTTAGACAAACTAAAGATATTAAACCAAATAAAACTGTTAAACGTATAAGAATTATAGCAACAGTTCTACTTGTAACAATATCAAAGTTTAAACAAAACACATCAACAATAACCAACAGTGGGTTCATCTCATCTTACATTTCCCCACTACAATTAGTTGAAATTCTCTCAACATTAATTGTAGTTGTAAGTAGGTTAAGAAAAACAAAATGAAAAAAAAAAACAACAACTTACAAAAGATGTTGTCAATTAAGTGTTTTTTAGGCCGTGCACTGCCTGTTTATTATCAAAAAGTAATTTCAATTTTTGGGAATACAAAATTTTAATTTCAAAAGATTTTGTTATTCGTGCTTAATTCCCAGTTTTTATTATTGATAAAAACACTTAAAATTTATTGTTGATGGGATAAGCTATTCCTATGCATTTCACTGGTTGCTTAGGCCAGATCATCAGGAAACTTCATCCATAAAGGTTTTAGACAAACTAAAGATATTAAACCAAATAAAACTGTTAAACGTATAAGAATTATAGCAACAGTTCTACTTGTAACAATATCAAAGTTTAAACAAAACACATCAACAATAAACAACAGTGGGTTCATCTCATCTTACATTTCCCCACTACAATTAGTTGAAATTCTCTCAACATTAATTGTAGTTGTAAGTAGGTTAAGAAAAACAAAATGAAAAAAAACAACAACTTACAAAAGATGTTGTCAATTAAGTGTTTTTTAGGCCGTGCACTGCCTGTTTATTATCAAAAAGTAATTTCAATTTTTGGGAATACAAAATTTTAATTTCAAAAGATTTTGTTATTCGTGCTTAATTCCCAGTTTTTATTATTGATAAAAACACTTGAAATTTATTGTTGATGGGATAAGCTATTCCTATGCATTTCACTGGTTGCTTAGGCCAGATCATCAGGAAACTTCATCCATAAAGTTTTTAGACAAACTAAAGATATTAAACCAAATAAAACTGTTAAACGTATAAGAATTATAGCAACAGTTCTACTTGTAACAATATCAAAGTTTAAACAAAACACATCAACAATAAACAACAGTGGGTTCATCTCATCTTACATTTCCCCACTACAATTAGTTGAAATTCTCTCAACATTAATTGTAGTTGTAAGTAGGTTAAGAAAAACAAAATGAAAAAAAACAACAACTTACAAAAGATGTTGTCAATTAAGTGTTTTTTAGGCCGTGCACTGCCTGTTTATTATCAAAAAGTAATTTCAATTTTTGGGAATACAAAATTTTAATTTCAAAAGATTTTGTTATTCGTGCTTAATTCCCAGTTTTTATTATTGATAAAAACACTTGAAATTTATTGTTGATGGGATAAGCTATTCCTATGCATTTCACTGGTTGCTTAGGCCAGATCATCAGGAAACTTCATCCATAAAGGTTTTAGACAAACTAAAGATATTAAACCAAATAAAACTGTTAAACGTATAAGAATTATAGCAACAGTTCTACTTGTAACAATATCAAAGTTTAAACAAAACACATCAACAATAAACAACAGTGGGTTCATCTCATCTTACATTTCCCCACTACAATTAGTTGAAATTCTCTCAACATTAATTGTAGTTGTAAGTAGGTTAAGAAAAACAAAATGAAAAAAAAACAACAACTTACAAAAGATGTTGTCAATTAAGTGTTTTTTAGGCCGTGCACTGCCTGTTTATTATCAAAAAGTAATTTCAATTTTTGGGAATACAAAATTTTAATTTCAAAAGATTTTGTTATTCGTGCTTAATTCCCAGTTTTTATTATTGATAAAAACACTTGAAATTTATTGTTGATGGGATAAGCTATTCCTATGCATTTCACTGGTTGCTTAGGCCAGATCATCAGGAAACTTCATCCATAAAGGTTTTAGACAAACTAAAGATATTAAACCAAATAAAACTGTTAAACGTATAAGAATTATAGCAACAGTTCTACTTGTAACAATATCAAAGTTTAAACAAAACACATCAACAATAAACAACAGTGGGTTCATCTCATCTTACATTTCCCCACTACAATTAGTTGAAATTCTCTCAACATTAATTGTAGTTGTAAGTAGGTTAAGAAAAACAAAATGAAAAAAAACAACAACTTACAAAAGATGTTGTCAATTAAGTGTTTTTTAGGCCGTGCACTGCCTGTTTATTATCAAAAAGTAATTTAAATTTTTGGGAATACAAAATTTTAATTTCAAAAGATTTTGTTATTCGTGCTTAATTCCCAGTTTTTATTATTGATAAAAACACTTGAAATTTATTGTTGATGGGATAAGCTATTCCTATGCATTTCACTGGTTGCTTAGGCCAGATCATCAGGAAACTTCATCCATAAAGGTTTTAGACAAACTAAAGATATTAAACCAAATAAAACTGTTAAACGTATAAGAATTATAGCAACAGTTCTACTTGTAACAATATCAAAGTTTAAACAAAACACATCAACAATAAACAACAGTGGGTTCATCTCATCTTACATTTCCCCACTATGATGATGATCTGGCCTAAGCAACCAGTGAAATGCATAGGAATAGCTTATCCCATCAACAATAAATTTCAAGTGTTTTTATCAATAATAAAAACTGGGAATTAAGCACGAATAACAAAATCTTTTGAAATTAAAATTTTGTATTCCCAAAAATTGAAATTACTTTTTGATAATAAACAGGCAGTGCACGGCCTAAAAAACACTTAATTGACAACATCTTTTGTAAGTTGTTGTTTTTTTTTTCATTTTGTTTTTCTTAACCTACTTACAACTACAATTAATGTTGAGAGAATTTCAACTAATTGTAGTGGGGAAATGTAAGATGAGATGAACCCACTGTTGTTTATTGTTGATGTGTTTTGTTTAAACTTTGATATTGTTACAAGTAGAACTGTTGCTATAATTCTTATACGTTTAACAGTTTTATTTGGTTTAATATCTTTAGTTTGTCTAAAACCTTTATGGATGAAGTTTCCTGATGATCTGGCCTAAGCAACCAGTGAAATGCATAGGAATAGCTTATCCCATCAACAATAAATTTCAAGTGTTTTTATCAATAATAAAAACTGGGAATTAAGCACGAATAAAAAAATCTTTTGAAATTAAAATTTTGTATTCCGAAAAATTGAAATTACTTTTTGATAATAAACAGGCAGTGCACGGCCTAAAAAACACTTAATTGACAACATCTTTTGTAAGTTGTTGTTTTTTTTCATTTTGTTTTTCTTAACCTACTTACAACTACAATTAATGTTGAGAGAATTTCAACTAATTGTAGTGGGGAAATGTAAGATGAGATGAACCCACTGTTGTTTATTGTTGATGTGTTTTGTTTAAACTTTGATATTGTTACAAGTAGAACTGTTGCTATAATTCTTATACGTTTAACAGTTTTATTTGGTTTAATATCTTTAGTTTGTCTAAAACCTTTATGGATGAAGTTTCCTGATGATCTGGCCTAAGCAACCAGTGAAATGCATAGGAATAGCTTATCCCATCAACAATAAATTTCAAGTGTTTTTATCAATAATAAAAACTGGGAATTAAGCACGAATAACAAAATCTTTTGAAATTAAAATTTTGTATTCCCAAAAATTGAAATTACTTTTTGATAATAAACAGGCAGTGCACGGCCTAAAAAACACTTAATTGACAACATCTTTTGTAAGTTGTTGTTTTTTTTCATTTTGTTTTTCTTAACCTACTTACAACTACAATTAATGTTGAGAGAATTTCAACTAATTGTAGTGGGGAAATGTAAGATGAGATGAACCCACTGTTGTTTATTGTTGATGTGTTTTGTTTAAACTTTGATATTGTTACAAGTAGAACTGTTGCTATAATTCTTATACGTTTAACAGTTTTATTTGGTTTAATATCTTTAGTTTGTCTAAAACCTTTATGGATGAAGTTTCCTGATGATCTGGCCTAAGCAACCAGTGAAATGCATAGGAATAGCTTATCCCATCAACAATAAATTTCAAGTGTTTTTATCAATAATAAAAACTGGGAATTAAGCACGAATAACAAAATCTTTTGAAATTAAAATTTTGTATTCCCAAAAATTGAAATTACTTTTTGATAATAAACAGGCAGTGCACGGCCTAAAAAACACTTAATTGACAACATCTTTTGTAAGTTGTTGTTTTTTTTTTCATTTTGTTTTTCTTAACCTACTTACAACTACAATTAATGTTGAGAGAATTTCAACTAATTGTAGTGGGGAAATGTAAGATGAGATGAACCCACTGTTGTTTATTGTTGATGTGTTTTGTTTAAACTTTGATATTGTTACAAGTAGAACTGTTGCTATAATTCTTATACGTTTAACAGTTTTATTTAGTTTAATATCTTTAGTTTGTCTAAAACCTTTATGGATGAAGTTTCCTGATGATCTGGCCAAAGCAACCAGTGAAATGCATAGGAATAGCTTATCCCATCAACAATAAATTTCAAGTGTTTTTATCAATAATAAAAACTGGGAATTAAGCACGAATAACAAAATCTTTTGAAATTAAAATTTTGTATTCCCAAAAATTGAAATTACTTTTTGATAATAAACAGGCAGTGCACGGCCTAAAAAACACTTAATTGACAACATCTTTTGTAAGTTGTTGTTTTTTTTCATTTTGTTTTTCTTAACCTACTTACAACTACAATTAATGTTGAGAGAATTTCAACTAATTGTAGTGGGGAAATGTAAGATGAGATGAACCCACTGTTGTTTATTGTTGATGTGTTTTGTTTAAACTTTGATATTGTTACAAGTAGAACTGTTGCTATAATTCTTATACGTTTAACAGTTTTATTTGGTTTAATATCTTTAGTTTGTCTAAAACCTTTATGGATGAAGTTTCCTGATGATCTGGCCTAAGCAACCAGTGAAATGCATAGGAATAGCTTATCCCATCAACAATAAATTTCAAGTGTTTTTATCAATAATAAAAACTGGGAATTAAGCACGAATAACAAAATCTTTTGAAATTAAAATTTTGTATTCCCAAAAATTGAAATTACTTTTTGATAATAAACAGGCAGTGCACGGCCTAAAAAACACTTAATTGACAACATCTTTTGTAAGTTGTTGTTTTTTTTTCATTTTGTTTTTCTTAACCTACTTACAACTACAATTAATGTTGAGAGAATTTCAACTAATTGTAGTGGGGAAATGTAAGATGAGATGAACCCACTGTTGTTTATTGTTGATGTGTTTTGTTTAAACTTTGATATTGTTACAAGTAGAACTGTTGCTATAATTCTTATACGTTTAACAGTTTTATTTGGTTTAATATCTTTAGTTTGTCTAAAACCTTTATGGATGAAGTTTCCTGATGATCTGGCCTAAGCAACCAGTGAAATGCATAGGAATAGCTTATCCCATCAACAATAAATTTCAAGTGTTTTTATCAATAATAAAAACTGGGAATTAAGCACGAATAACAAAATCTTTTGAAATTAAAATTTTGTATTCCCAAAAATTGAAATTACTTTTTGATAATAAACAGGCAGTGCACGGCCTAAAAAACACTTAATTGACAACATCTTTTGTAAGTTGTTGTTTTTTTTTCATTTTGTTTTTCTTAACCTACTTACAACTACAATTAATGTTGAGAGAATTTCAACTAATTGTAGTGGGGAAATGTAAGATGAGATGAACCCACTGTTGTTTATTGTTGATGTGTTTTGTTTAAACTTTGATATTGTTACAAGTAGAACTGTTGCTATAATTCTTATACGTTTAACAGTTTTATTTGGTTTAATATCTTTAGTTTGTCTAAAACCTTTATGGATGAAGTTTCCTGATGATCTGGCCTAAGCAACCAGTGAAATGCATAGGAATAGCTTATCCCATCAACAATAAATTTCAAGTGTTTTTATCAATAATAAAAACTGGGAATTAAGCACGAATAACAAAATCTTTTGAAATTAAAATTTTGTATTCCCAAAAATTTAAATTACTTTTTGATAATAAACAGGCAGTGCACGGCCTAAAAAACACTTAATTGACAACATCTTTTGTAAGTTGTTGTTTTTTTTCATTTTGTTTTTCTTAACCTACTTACAACTACAATTAATGTTGAGAGAATTTCAACTAATTGTAGTGGGGAAATGTAAGATGAGATGAACCCACTGTTGTTTATTGTTGATGTGTTTTGTTTAAACTTTGATATTGTTACAAGTAGAACTGTTGCTATAATTCTTATACGTTTAACAGTTTTATTTGGTTTAATATCTTTAGTTTGTCTAAAACCTTTATGGATGAAGTTTCCTGATGATCTGGCCTAAGCAACCAGTGAAATGCATAGGAATAGCTTATCCCATCAACAATAAATTTCAAGTGTTTTTATCAATAATAAAAACTGGGAATTAAGCACGAATAACAAAATCTTTTGAAATTAAAATTTTGTATTCCCAAAAATTGAAATTACTTTTTGATAATAAACAGGCAGTGCACGGCCTAAAAAACACTTAATTGACAACATCTTTTGTAAGTTGTTGTTTTTTTTCATTTTATTTTTCTTAACCTACTTACAACTACAATTAATGTTGAGAGAATTTCAACTAATTGTAGTGGGGAAATGTAAGATGAGATGAACCCACTGTTGTTTATTGTTGATGTGTTTTGTTTAAACTTTGATATTGTTACAAGTAGAACTGTTGCTATAATTCTTATACGTTTAACAGTTTTATTTGGTTTAATATCTTTAGTTTGTCTAAAACCTTTATGGATGAAGTTTCCTGATGATCTGGCCTAAGCAACCAGTGAAATGCATAGGAATAGCTTATCCCATCAACAATAAATTTCAAGTGTTTTTATCAATAATAAAAACTGGGAATTAAGCACGAATAACAAAATCTTTTGAAATTAAAATTTTGTATTCCCAAAAATTGAAATTACTTTTTGATAATAAACAGGCAGTGCACGGCCTAAAAAACACTTAATTGACAACATCTTTTGTAAGTTGTTGTTTTTTTTCATTTTGTTTTTCTTAACCTACTTACAACTACAATTAATGTTGAGAGAATTTCAACTAATTGTAGTGGGGAAATGTAAGATGAGATGAACCCACTGTTGTTTATTGTTGATGTGTTTTGTTTAAACTTTGATATTGTTACAAGTAGAACTGTTGCTATAATTCTTATACGTTTAACAGTTTTATTTGGTTTAATATCTTTAGTTTGTCTAAAACCTTTATGGATGAAGTTTCCTGATGATCTGGCCTAAGCAACCAGTGAAATGCATAGGAATAGCTTATCCCATCAACAATAAATTTCAAGTGTTTTTATCAATAATAAAAACTGGGAATTAAGCACGAATAACAAAATCTTTTGAAATTAAAATTTTGTATTCCCAAAAATTGAAATTACTTTTTGATAATAAACAGGCAGTGCACGGCCTAAAAAACACTTAATTGACAACATCTTTTGTAAGTTGTTGTTTTTTTTTTCATTTTGTTTTTCTTAACCTACTTACAACTACAATTAATGTTGAGAGAATTTCAACTAATTGTAGTGGGGAAATGTAAGATGAGATGAACCCACTGTTGTTTATTGTTGATGTGTTTTGTTTAAACTTTGATATTGTTACAAGTAGAACTGTTGCTATAATTCTTATACGTTTAACAGTTTTATTTGGTTTAATATCTTTAGTTTGTCTAAAACCTTTATGGATGAAGTTTCCTGATGATCTGGCCTAAGCAACCAGTGAAATGCATAGGAATAGCTTATCCCATCAACAATAAATTTCAAGTGTTTTTATCAATAATAAAAACTGGGAATTAAGCACGAATAACAAAATCTTTTGAAATTAAAATTTTGTATTCCCAAAAATTGAAATTACTTTTTGATAATAAACAGGCAGTGCACGGCCTAAAAAACACTTAATTGACAACATCTTTTGTAAGTTGTTGTTTTTTTTTTCATTTTGTTTTTCTTAACCTACTTACAACTACAATTAATGTTGAGAGAATTTCAACTAATTGTAGTGGGGAAATGTAAGATGAGATGAACCCACTGTTGTTTATTGTTGATGTGTTTTGTTTAAACTTTGATATTGTTACAAGTAGAACTGTTGCTATAATTCTTATACGTTTAACAGTTTTATTTGGTTTAATATCTTTAGTTTGTCTAAAACCTTTATGGATGAAGTTTCCTGATGATCTGGCCTAAGCAACCAGTGAAATGCATAGGAATAGCTTATCCCATCAACAATAAATTTCAAGTGTTTTTATCAATAATAAAAACTGGGAATTAAGCACGAATAACAAAATCTTTTGAAATTAAAATTTTGTATTCCCAAAAATTGAAATTACTTTTTGATAATAAACAGGCAGTGCACGGCCTAAAAAACACTTAATTGACAACATCTTTTGTAAGTTGTTGTTTTTTTTTTCATTTTGTTTTTCTTAACCTACTTACAACTACAATTAATGTTGAGAGAATTTCAACTAATTGTAGTGGGGAAATGTAAGATGAGATGAACCCACTGTTGTTTATTGTTGATGTGTTTTGTTTAAACTTTGATATTGTTACAAGTAGAACTGTTGCTATAATTCTTATACGTTTAACAGTTTTATTTGGTTTAATATCTTTAGTTTGTCTAAAACCTTTATGGATGAAGTTTCCTGATGATCTGGCCTAAGCAACCAGTGAAATGCATAGGAATAGCTTATCCCATCAACAATAAATTTCAAGTGTTTTTATCAATAATAAAAACTGGGAATTTAGCACGAATAACAAAATCTTTTGAAATTAAAATTTTGTATTCCCAAAAATTGAAATTACTTTTTGATAATAAACAGGCAGTGCACGGCCTAAAAAACACTTAATTGACAACATCTTTTGTAAGTTGTTGTTTTTTTTCATTTTGTTTTTCTTAACCTACTTACAACTACAATTAATGTTGAGAGAATTTCAACTAATTGTAGTGGGGAAATGTAAGATGAGATGAACCCACTGTTGTTTATTGTTGATGTGTTTTGTTTAAACTTTGATATTGTTACAAGTAGAACTGTTGCTATAATTCTTATACGTTTAACAGTTTTATTTGGTTTAATATCTTTAGTTTGTCTAAAACCTTTATGGATGAAGTTTCCTGATGATCTGGCCTAAGCAACCAGTGAAATGCATAGGAATAGCTTATCCCATCAACAATGAATTTCAAGTGTTTTTATCAATAATAAAAACTGGGAATTAAGCACGAATAACAAAATCTTTTGAAATTAAAATTTTGTATTCCCAAAAATTGAAATTACTTTTTGATAATAAACAGGCAGTGCACGGCCTAAAAAACACTTAATTGACAACATCTTTTGTAAGTTGTTGTTTTTTTTTTCATTTTGTTTTTCTTAACCTACTTACAACTACAATTAATGTTGAGAGAATTTCAACTAATTGTAGTGGGGAAATGTAAGATGAGATGAACCCACTGTTGTTTATTGTTGATGTGTTTTGTTTAAACTTTGATATTGTTACAAGTAGAACTGTTGCTATAATTCTTATACGTTTAACAGTTTTATTTGGTTTAATATCTTTAGTTTGTCTAAAACCTTTATGGATGAAGTTTCCTGATGATCTGGCCTAAGCAACCAGTGAAATGCATAGGAATAGCTTATCCCATCAACAATAAATTTCAAGTGTTTTTATCAATAATAAAAACTGGGAATTAAGCACGAATAACAAAATCTTTTGAAATTAAAATTTTGTATTCCCAAAAATTGAAATTACTTTTTGATAATAAACAGGCAGTGCACGGCCTAAAAAACACTTAATTGACAACATCTTTTGTAAGTTGTTGTTTTTTTTCATTTTGTTTTTCTTAACCTACTTACAACTACAATTAATGTTGAGAGAATTTCAACTAATTGTAGTGGGGAAATGTAAGATGAGATGAACCCACTGTTGTTTATTGTTGATGTGTTTTGTTTAAACTTTGATATTGTTACAAGTAGAACTGTTGCTATAATTCTTATACGTTTAACAGTTTTATTTGGTTTAATATCTTTAGTTTGTCTAAAACCTTTATGGATGAAGTTTCCTGATGATCTGGCCTAAGCAACCAGTGAAATGCATAGGAATAGCTTATCCCATCAACAATAAATTTCAAGTGTTTTTATCAATAATAAAAACTGGGAATTAAGCACGAATAACAAAATCTTTTGAAATTAAAATTTTGTATTCCCAAAAATTGAAATTACTTTTTTAAAATAAACAGGCAGTGAACGGCCTAAAAAACACTTAATTGACAACATCTTTTGTAAGTTGTTGTTTTTTTTTCATTTTGTTTTTCTTAACCTACTTACAACTACAATTAATGTTGAGAGAATTTCAACTAATTGTAGTGGGGAAATGTAAGATGAGATGAACCCACTGTTGTTTATTGTTGATGTGTTTTGTTTAAACTTTGATATTGTTACAAGTAGAACTGTTGCTATAATTCTTATACGTTTAACAGTTTTATTTGGTTTAATATCTTTAGTTTGTCTAAAACCTTTATGGATGAAGTTTCCTGATGATCTGGCCTAAGCAACCAGTGAAATGCATAGGAATAGCTTATCCCATCAACAATAAATTTCAAGTGTTTTTATCAATAATAAAAACTGGGAATTAAGCACGAATAACAAAATCTTTTGAAATTAAAATTTTGTATTCCCAAAAATTGAAATTACTTTTTGATAATAAACAGGCAGTGCACGGCCTAAAAAACACTTAATTGACAACATCTTTTGTAAGTTGTTGTTTTTTTTCATTTTGTTTTTCTTAACCTACTTACAACTACAATTAATGTTGAGAGAATTTCAACTAATTGTAGTGGGGAAATGTAAGATGAGATGAACCCACTGTTGTTTATTGTTGATGTGTTTTGTTTAAACTTTGATATTGTTACAAGTAGAACTGTTGCTATAATTCTTATACGTTTAACAGTTTTATTTGGTTTAATATCTTTAGTTTGTCTAAAACCTTTATGGATGAAGTTTCCTGATGATCTGGCCTAAGCAACCAGTGAAATGCATAGGAATAGCTTATCCCATCAACAATAAATTTCAAGTGTTTTTATCAATAATAAAAACTGGGAATTAAGCACGAATAACAAAATCTTTTGAAATTAAAATTTTGTATTCCCAAAAATTGAAATTACTTTTTGATAATAAACAGGCAGTGCACGGCCTAAAAAACACTTAATTGACAACATCTTTTGTAAGTTGTTGTTTTTTTTCATTTTATTTTTCTTAACCTACTTACAACTACAATTAATGTTGAGAGAATTTCAACTAATTGTAGTGGGGAAATGTAAGATGAGATGAACCCACTGTTGTTTATTGTTGATGTGTTTTGTTTAAACTTTGATATTGTTACAAGTAGAACTGTTGCTATAATTCTTATACGTTTAACAGTTTTATTTGGTTTAATATCTTTAGTTTGTCTAAAACCTTTATGGATGAAGTTTCCTGATGATCTGGCCTAAGCAACCAGTGAAATGCATAGGAATAGCTTATCCCATCAACAATAAATTTCAAGTGTTTTTATCAATAATAAAAACTGGGAATTAAGCACGAATAACAAAATCTTTTGAAATTAAAATTTTGTATTCCCAAAAATTGAAATTACTTTTTGATAATAAACAGGCAGTGCACGGCCTAAAAAACACTTAATTGACAACATCTTTTGTAAGTTGTTGTTTTTTTTCATTTTGTTTTTCTTAACCTACTTACAACTACAATTAATGTTGAGAGAATTTCAACTAATTGTAGTGGGGAAATGTAAGATGAGATGAACCCACTGTTGTTTATTGTTGATGTGTTTTGTTTAAACTTTGATATTGTTACAAGTAGAACTGTTGCTATAATTCTTATACGTTTAACAGTTTTATTTGGTTTAATATCTTTAGTTTGTCTAAAACCTTTATGGATGAAGTTTCCTGATGATCTGGCCTAAGCAACCAGTGAAATGCATAGGAATAGCTTATCCCATCAACAATAAATTTCAAGTGTTTTTATCAATAATAAAAACTGGGAATTAAGCACGAATAACAAAATCTTTTGAAATTAAAATTTTGTATTCCCAAAAATTGAAATTACTTTTTGATAATAAACAGGCAGTGCACGGCCTAAAAAACACTTAATTGACAACATCTTTTGTAAGTTGTTGTTTTTTTTTTTCATTTTGTTTTTCTTAACCTACTTACAACTACAATTAATGTTGAGAGAATTTCAACTAATTGTAGTGGGGAAATGTAAGATGAGATGAACCCACTGTTGTTTATTGTTGATGTGTTTTGTTTAAACTTTGATATTGTTACAAGTAGAACTGTTGCTATAATTCTTATACGTTTAACAGTTTTATTTGGTTTAATATCTTTAGTTTGTCTAAAACCTTTATGGATGAAGTTTCCTGATGATCTGGCCTAAGCAACCAGTGAAATGCATAGGAATAGCTTATCCCATCAACAATAAATTTCAAGTGTTTTTATCAATAATAAAAACTGGGAATTAAGCACGAATAACAAAATCTTTTGAAATTAAAATTTTGTATTCCCAAAAATTGAAATTACTTTTTGATAAGGAATTACAAAACTGTATGCAAAAACATTAAATAAACCATATAATATGGTTATTAAACTATTCATTTCGTGGTAAAGAAAAATTCTTCATTAAACTAATATTATAGAGTAGCAAACTAGAAAAAAAACATAAGATAATAGAATTGTTGTTTTTAATGAGCAAAGAATATAACTGATCTTAATTATGATGATTATGATAATGATCATAATGATAATGAAAAGGCTGAAATAACTAACATGAAAATTGTAAAATCAAACAATTTTAAAATGAAGGAGAAATCCAAAATCATATGCATCTCCTATATATAAGAATATAAAGTTTTTAACGAATAATAAAAATAATGAAAAAAAAAAATAATATATATGACATTAATAAGATCATGATGGTAATTGATGGTTTGATTCTAACAAATTAATATATATATATATATATATGTATATATATATGATTTAAATGAAATAAGATTGAAACTAACATTAGGATTGTTAATATTTCATTCAAAAACTTTATATTATAAGAAACCTGATTTAAAGTAATATAGAGACATTCTTACCGAAACACTACATTCAGAATTAACTTTCTATCCAATATATAAATTTAAGGTAGAAAAACCATCAGCGTATCTCAGCGTATAATTAAATTACTTAATATAAACCTAAATTTTCACTTAAGTTTATAGATTATTTTTTAATATAGTAGACAAGTCATTACAAGTTTGAAAAAACTGTATACATAAATATGAGTTACTCGTTAAGGTTGTATATAGAATGAATTAAATTATGTGAGAACTGAATAGAATTTATAAGAATTGTTTAAATTAAAATAATAATATAATGGATAGATTTGATAAAATGGAAAGGATTAGTATGGATTTTCTTAAAATCGCCTTGTGTGATTAGTTTGATGATAATGAAGTATAGTAGAAACTCGATTCTTGCACGTAATGAAAACTGGGGTCGGTGCAAGCTTCGAGGTTGTCGCTAGTACCGAGTATTAATTTCCTATATAAAATAAAATATGTATATGTCTGTTTAAAATCGAAGTTTAATATTTCAATTGAAAACACTAAGTTCAAAGCATTCGCATAAGGTTAGGTTAGGTTAGGTTCCATTGGCAGCCGTGATCAAGCACAGCTCACGTGGGTCCATTAATTAGTTCCCGTTGTGTTACCATGTCACACCGTCTCCCATGGGTCCTATGTTGTCTGGCTGCTAGTGCTCCCACGCAGCCATCCGGTCGATTCAGTAAAGGAGTGGATCCTGTTTACATCAACATCAGAGAGACAAGTTTTGTCCCCAAGGGCTCTTCGACCAAACATTTTGAGTCTTAGATCTCCGAATGCCGGGCAATTACAGAGAAGATGTTCCGTTGACTCTTCCTCCTCCTCCTCGCCGCAACTTCTACATAAGTTATTGTAAGGGAGCCCCAGCCTCTGGGCGTGCCTCCCAATGGGCCAATGGCCGGTTATAACCGCAATCAGGTTTCTAAGATGATGTCTGGACAGCTGTAATGCCCGCCGTGTCCTTTTTTCATCTATGATGGGCCAGATTTTCCTGGTTTCCCCACAGGTAGTTTCAACGAGCCACCTCTGACTGGCGATGATATGAAACTTGTGCGCAATGAGTTGCTTACTCCTTGGGAGTAAAACACCTACATTATATGTCGAGCCGTCTCGATTCAAGGTGGTACCTGCATACGCCAACGAATCCGCCATGCAGTTCCCCGGTATGTCCCTGTGTCCGGGGACCCAATTAAGGGTGACCAGTGAATGTCTCGCTATCTCCTCCAGAGACATCCGGCATTCTCGGACAATTCTCGATGTGATGAACACATTCTCCAGGGATCTTATGGCCGCCTTGCTGTCGGTAATAATGTGAATATCCCTTCCAGATATATCACCGTACTGGATGCGTCTCGCGGCTGTGTAGATGGCCATTATCTCGGCCTGGATGACACTGCAGTGGTCCGGCAGCCTTATAGGAATGCTCCAGTTTAGCTGCTCGGAGTATATGCCAGAACCGACACCACACAGTGTTTTAGACCCGTCCGTGAAAATTTCAATCGCGTTCGCGGGAATTTGTAGGTCATCATAGTGAACCACATTATCCAAAATGCTTACCGTGAAGCCAGGATCAAAGATTGGCTCGGGTGTGACATAATCAACATCCATGTTCCAATTAATTTCGTTCAGAATATTAGCATGTCCGATATTGTAATCCCTCCATGCTCCGGTGGCCCTTAGTCTTACCGCCGCGTTCGCAGCTAAACTTTTCGCCAAAATGTCTGGTGGTAACCAGTTTAAAATCGTAAACAGTGCCTTAGAGGGGGTTGTTCTAATGGCACCTGTTACCGCTATCGCCACCATTCTCATTGTACGTTCAAACCTAATTTGATGACTCTGCACCTCGAGTGCCGGCCACCAAACAGCTGCCCCGTAGAATAGAATGGGTTTAATGACACATTCGTATAGCCAATATACATTTCTCGGGTTAATTCCCCAGTTTAGGCCAATGGCCCCTTTGCAGCAATATAATGCAGTTGCCGCCTTATTAGTCCTGGAAATGGTGTTCATCCTCCAGTTCAGTTTGCTGTCCAATATTAGCCCAAGATACTTGGCGCTGTCAGACAGTTCCAGCGAGATCCCCTTTATCCTTGGGGTATCAAATTTGGGAATTTTGTATCTCCTTGTGAAGAGTACCAGTTTCGTTTTGGAAGGATTTACATCCAGTCCACATCCCTGGCACCATTTTGTTAGGACGTCCAATGCGGACTCCATTAGTTCAGACAATAGTCTGGGATCTTTACCCAGAGCCACAACTGCAACGTCATCCGCATAAGCAACCGTTCTGCAGCACGTCCTTTCCATGGCCCTGAGTAGGGTATTCATATTCAGATTCCAAAGTAATGGTGAGAGTACACCGCCTTGCGGGGTGCCCCTAGTCGCAACCTTGGAGATGTTCGAGGCGCCCAAGTTGGATTCAATACGCCTGAAGTGCAGGATACTGCTGACAAATTGAATAATCGCCGGGTCGATTTCCAAATGTCTCATTGCGTTAATAACCGATTCAGGTTCAACGTTGTTGAAAGCGCCCTCAATATCTAGGAATGCAACTAAGGCAAATTCCTTGTAGTGCAGGGATCTCTCTATGTGGCCCACCAATGAGTGAAGCGCAGTTTCCGTGGACCTTCCCTTCGTGTAGGCGTGTTGAGCCAGTGACAAGGAATTGTGTCCTAACGATGATCTAATATGACTATCCAAAATCCTCTCCAGTGTTTTCAGTAGAAAGGAGGATAGACTAATTGGTCTAAAGTCCTTAGCCATAGTGTGAGATGTCTTCCCACTCTTGGGGATGAAGACGATCTTATATGTTGTCCAAGTTAATGGGACATATGAGAGACTCAGGCAGGCTCTAAAAATTGCCAAGAGCCATGGCATCAATATTCCCAGGTTCTTTTGTAGATCCGCTGGGATAATGCCATCCGGACCTGGAGATTTAAAGGGATGGAAGCTTTTGACCGCCCATTCCACACGATGGCGAGTTATCGGAATATTAGAGATATCCCGAGTGCCAGTAAATGTTACCTCCCTAGGCACATCATCAGTGCAACCTGGGAAGTGTGTATTCATCAGGACCTCAAGGGAGTCCCGACTGTTTGTGGTCCAGGATCCGTCCATCTTCCGTATATAAGATGGAATAGCTGGTTTAGAGGATAAAATCTTACGTAGCCGACTTGTCTCCGAGGAGTTTTCCACGTCGCTGCAGAAATTCCTCCATGACTGTCTCTTGGCCTTCCTGATAAGATTTTTGAATCCATTTACTGAGGACTTGTAACTGTTCCAAACACCATTACGTTTTGCCTCATTAAAGAGTTTCCTGCTTTCTTTGCGTTTTTCAGCAATCTCCGCATTCCACCATATGGGCTTAGCTTTGCCCCACCTGTCGATTCTTTTACAGGATTCGTTCGTTGCCTCAATTAAGACACCAGTCAAAGACTCCACTGCGGAGTCGAGCATGGACACACTGTCTATGAGAACCGGGCCCATAGGCAGCTTGTCCTCGAGTACACTCGCATAGATAGGCCAGTTGGTCCTTCTTCTATTCGTGTAGGGTTTAGCTGAATCAACTCTAAAGGAGAAATTGAAATCAATATACATGTGATCAGAGAGGGAACAGTCCTTTGACACATTCCAATCGCTAATCATATCCGCGAACTTATCACTAATAAGCGTAACATCAAGAACCTCCCTTCTGTTAGTTACAATAAAGGTGGGCTCACTACCCCTATTAACTACTGTTAGTTCATTTTCTACTATGAAGTCCAAAAGCGACTCACCTCGTGGATTGACATCCGAGCTTCCCCAGATGGTATGATGTGCATTAGCATCAGCACATATTATTAGGGGGATGTTGCGCCTGCTGGCATACGACATCGCCTTCCTGGTTGTGGAGTTTGGTGGATTAGCACCCTGATCGTGTGCCATGTAGCAGCTCATGAACCAAACTGTTCTGGTTCTGCATTCTACTGCGACAGTGCAGGTGTCCTTATCGCTAAAATCAGAAAGAATGAAAGCCTTAAGGATGTTTTTGACCATAACGCAAGCCCTGGTCTTACCTTGATCGGCTGCGTACAGAGTACTATAGCCGTCTAAACTGAGTCCGCAAACCCTGTCTCTATACAACAATGGTTCTTGGATACATATAAGCTCCTCCGTGCCTGAAGCCAATCGGAGGAGAAGGGCAGCTGACGCCGCTTTAGAGTGATGAAGGTTGATTTGTGTAACCTTCATCATAGTTCATCGCTATGGACGACTGTGACGTTGGCATCCTCTGGGTCGTCGTCCGATTCCAGAAGGATGTCCTCATCGTCCGCCACTTCCATCTTGCCAAAGAAGTCACCCACAAGTCCACTGACCGATTGAGTGTCTTCATTGGCCGATGACGTAGCGGAATCGTCTTCCATATGCTCCGTTGATGCTGTTGCTGTTGTGGTAGTCACCGGAGCTTGAGGCTTCCCTTTGTCATCACCTTTGTAGACTCGGAGGAAGATAGATCCAAATCCATAGAATATCTTCCCCTGTGTCTTCCGAAGTGACGGCAGAGAGTCACTGTTTATTATAACAGTGGCCTTCCTGGACTCTTCAACAGATTCAGAAACCCTCACTACTTTCCAGTCCTGTGTGGGTAGCTGGGGGTTACTGATCTGTATAATTTCCAGGATCTCCTTGGGGTCGGATGGCTCAGCGGGGATCTTGGCAATAGATCTGGGCCTTTGCGGTACATCGGCCAGAGGTATTGCCTCAATCTTAGCGCCCTGCCAAACTTCCCCCAGGGACTCCACGGCAGCCTTGTACAGCAGCGCTGAACGCTCATCTGCACACGCTATCAGTTTAATGTGACCTTGATACCAGCCGGCATCTTCACATTGTGGTGGTGGTCCAGGGTTACCCCTTAAGACATTAAGGAACGCCCTACTAAGTGCGACGACAACCAGCTTCCAGTTCTTGGATGAAATGGTGCCGTCACTGGCGTTGCGGTCAATGATCGCCCAAATGAGGTGGTCTTTAGCCACATCTTTGTACGACCTGTTTTGCGGCCGTTGAGGCGTATATTTGGACCGTTTAGTCCCAGGAAGTGTGTCCTCCCCTGACCGTTGCCGTTTAGGCGCTGCTTCGGTTGGCTTCCGTTCAGGATTGCCTTCCTCTGCAGAGGGAGGTCCACGTTTTAAACCCTCAATATGGGTTTTTGCCCACTGAAGAGAAGTTTTCTCCTGCTCAGTGAGCTCACCAACCGGTTTTTCACCAAGTCGGCTAATGATTTTGTAGGCGGAGCGCCTGAAGGCCCGTTTAGATGCATTTATGTGCCTTTAGGGTTTTTTGGTAGGTGCCGTAGAGGCTAAGGGAGGTGCATCGGAGAGCATCGAATCATTCTTCGTGTGCTCTCTTTGCACAGGTTTCGGCACATGGGAAACTGGATTTCTGGCAGACTGAGTCTGTACCGTCAAGCCAGCACCCGAGGAAGGGGTTTTGACAGGTTTTTCTCCCGTCCGGACCTGGGAAGCCTTAGAGGTACCTGGTTTCGAAGAACCCTGCACCAAGCTTGGTTTTCGACCGCCTGACGGCTTAGTCGTGTGTTTTTGCGCACTAGTAGCTAACCGTCTAGCAGAGCCTGGCGCAACCACCTTGCTAGACGAGGTCTCAGTAGCATTCAACATACTACAGCCTGATACCGACGCTGTAGTAGTAGGGTCTCCGGGGATTATGAAGCCCTTTGCCGGATACTTAGGGCATGAATTTTCGGACATTTCGGGGGGGGTGAATTGGGGTTGCATTTTATGCCTAACTGCCAGGCGAAAGAATACCTGCCGCTCCTCTGGAGACAGACGCAGACCATCAGCCGCTCAATATGAGAACAGACGCTGATGGATTTTATTGCGGACCGACGGCCTTCAGGAGGCCTAACAGTTGACCGTAAAAGGCCAGCGGACGCATAGTCATTAGCCGCTCCAACTAGGAGAAAACAGACGCTAATAGACAGGGGGGGGTAGTTCTTGGTTCGTACTCGGCTTAGACCCTTCTGGCATGGGAGGCCCTACCGGTCTTGACTGACGTCACTACCGCCAGCATGACTCTAAACGTCCTTGTACTTAAGCCCTCGCATCGCGGCAAGATGACTACCCATTCGCGAGAGAGCATTCGCATAACAGTAGATAGATATTTTATATGTAATTAAAGAAATTTTAAATTTCCAGATATGTATTCAGTCTAAGAAAACGTAAACAAAGCAGCACGCAAGAGTAATACAAGAGTAATGTTGCAAGTCTAAAAACAAAAACAAAAAAAAATAAGATCGAAATCCGAAACTATAAAACCAAGATCAAAAGACTACTATTAAGATTAACATTAAGACTAAGATTAAAATCAAGAGTAAGATTATAATACTAAGATTAAATATAGAATGTTAGTATAAGAAAAAAAAAAAAAAATTTTATATATGTATAGTAGAAATGCTTAAAACAGAATGTATATTTAAGGATGTATGGAAGTGTATAAATATTAAATATATAAGGGAAATAATAGGAAAACAAATTATAGGAATTACAAAACGGTATACAAAACATTAAATAAACCATATAATATGGTTATTGAACTATTCATTTCATGGTATTAGTATATACAAAGTATAAATAAATGATTAATGGAGTAAGGTTTATAAGGTTTATATTCTATGGATTATAATGGTATGGTGTGATAATGTATGGTTAATAAACTAGAAAAAAAAAACATATAAAGCTGTACTAATTATAAAACAAATTTGTTATCTTTAAATTCCTAACTGATAATTATAAGCAGATATAATAGATATTTCCTTATTAAATATTCAAAACTCCTATGTAATACTCTTTTTTAGATCATCTTAATTGATTTTGTAATATGATTTCCTTTTTTCATTAACATTTAATATTCTATTGGTATAATCGACTTCAAGTTTATACTATATATAAACTTTTACTAAATATTATCAAAACAATTAATAAACCATGAACTATGGTTAATAAAATGGAAATTTTATTGTATTTGTATGTATAATGTATAATTATTAACTGTATGAAGTGTATCCATGGATTGAACAAAATTCTTAACTATACTGTCATTGTAGAGTATCAAACCATAGAAAAATTCTTCATTAAACTTATATTATAGAGTATCAAACTAGAAAAAAATAAATAAAAGGTTATAAACATTGAGTAATAGTGAAACTATCTGCAAATGTTTTTAGAAAATGCTTATTAAGTGTTATCAACAAAAATTATATGCTAACTTAATTAACCGATTAATAGTTACTTTGACCTTTAGTCCGTTGTAGTGAAACAGACCAGAGTCTCTTGTGATAATTAAATCTGCGCAAAAAAAAAAAAAAATATTTATATATAATTCTATTTAAGATTAACAAAACCCAAAAATGACAACTCCTTCTATTTGTTAAATGTAATTAAAAGTGATGTGCAGCCGGTAGCTGTTGATATAAAAAAAAGTGGTTGATCCCACAAGCCTACCGAGGCATTCAATGCAAAAAGTCACTAGAAAACCTATGCAACAAAGTCATTAACTATTCTAAACACATACACAATAACTGAAAAAAAAAACTAAAAAAATACTTATTCCACGATCAGTTTTATCTTTAATACGAAAACGCACAAGTAAAATTATCATCCCTCACAAAATTTTAAAATCTTCAAGACACGTACACGAAGAAATTTCACACCTTCCACTAAAATAAACAACTTGTAAATCATCAATATGAATACGCACAAGTAAAATTATCATCCCTCACAAAATTTAAAATCTTCAAGACACGTACAAGGAGAAATTTTACAACTAATAAAAATGTCACACCTGCTAAATAATCAACTTTCTTTACACGTCATTTCCCTTTTACACTCATGTTCGTATTTGTTACTGTAGGGATATTTTAATATGGTTAAATATTTTTATAAATACTGTCCAAAAAAGGTTCATCAACAATATTTTCATATTCCTCCCACGATTTAAGAAAATTCTTGTAAACTATAAAATAGAATTGAAATATTAGTTGCTGTTGATATAAAAAAAAGTGGATGGAATCCTACTTTTCACATGAATAATCGTTATCAATCATACCCACACACACACACACACACACACACACACACACACACATACACATACACAACCGATCAAAAGTTACTTAGATCCTTAGCCTGCTATAGTAAAACAGACCAGAGTCTCTGGTGATAATCAAATATGCAACCCTTATACTGAGATTAGCTCACTATCCCACAAGCCTACCGAGGTATGTATATAAAAAGTCACTAGAAAACCTATGCAATAAAGTCATTAACTATTCTAAACACACACACAATAACTGAAAAACTAAAAATAATTATTCCACGATCAGTTTTATCGTTAATACGAAAACGCACAAGTAAAATTATCATCCCTCACAAAATTTTTAAAATCTTTAAGAAAAAATGTCAATATGAATACGCACAAGCAAAAAAAAAAAGTCATAAACAAATATTCAAGACGGAGACGTACACACTAAATAAACAAAAATTTTTTTACATGACATGTCCCTTTTGCCTCTATTTCTCAGGAGTAAATGCATGGCATTAGGGTGTTCACAGTTTGTGAATAACCAACATGATATGCACCCAACTTTTTATTAATGTTTACAGATCGTGAACACCCCTACTGGTATGCTCCCAACTTTGTATGAAAAAAGTGCCGTAGAACTCTTTCAAACACACTACTCATTTGAACAGATTTTCCTGGAAATGCAAAATTTATTTAAAACTTTTTAACTCTTTAGCTCCTAGTAGTTTTTACAAAATTTATATTAAAATGTTACGGAAGTGCACTAGGAAATAAAAATGTAATCAAATAAACCCCAGCTTCTCTAAATAAAACTTATCTGCATAGCCGGCCTTCGGCCGGGCGCAAGGATTTTATCCTCTATGGTATAACAAACACCGGCTTCGCTAAATAAAGCCTCTCTGCATAATCGGCCTTCGGCCGGGCGCATGTATTTTCTCCTCTATGGTATAACAAACACCGGCTTCGCTAAATAAAGCTTCCGGCTCCTTAATCCTTAATGCATTTATAATTTTTAAATAAAATGTTTATATCTAGAAAAATTTATTCAAAAGCTTTTAAATGATACCAATATTGGCTATATACATATGTACATACGTTCAAAAATGTAGTGGGAAATCGCAAATTTATATGAAAACTTTATAGGTCCATAACTCGGAAACTATGTGTTTCCGAGAATTTTGTCATTTAATTTTTTCTTCTTATTTTTCAATTTTCTATAACCCTATGTACCTACTTTTTTTATTTTAAGCTGCGTTGGTAAACTGGACTTGCGCCAAATCTCTTTAATAAAAGAATTTCGACAAATTTAATACATTTCTTTATTAAACGGAATTTTATAACAAAAATTAAGGCAAAAGTGCACTTTACGAAAATAATAAAATTTAGGGCGGGCGGGACTTTTGGGGCCCTCTGGGTAAAAAAAGTGCCCTCATCCACTCACATCTATGTGTAGGTACTCAAATTAAAGGTAGTTTGCTCACGATTGTAAATATTTTGTATCTTTTAATGTTTTATGTTCGATTTAAAAAAAAAAAAAATTTTATTTTTTTTTTGTAACTAATAGCCTATTTCCGATGTGCTAAAGAATGCAGGCCTTCAACCGGGTGCATGTATTTTCACCTCTATGGAATAAAAAAACCGGCTTCGCTAACTAAAGTTTCTCTACATAGCCGGCCTTCGGCCGGGCGCAAGGATTTTCTGCTCTATTGTATAACAAAGACCGGCTTCGCTAACTAAAGCTTCTCTGCATAGCCGGCCTTCGGCCGGGCGCAAGGATTTTCTCCTCTATGGTATAACAAATACCGGCTTCGCTAACTAAAGCTTCTCTGCATAGCCGGACTTCGGCCGGGCGCAAAGATTTTCTCCTCTATGGTATAACAAACACCGGCTTCGCTAACTAAAGCTTTTCTACACCTAAAAGATACTTAAATTAACCTAGAGAGGAAAATAGTATGCGAACACAAAAACAAAATACATATTTGCAATCGTGAGCAAATTACCTTTAATTTGAGTACCCACACATATCACAAAGTGGGCGGGACAGTTTTTTGGGTCCAGAGGGCACCACGGGCCTCAGCCCCCTTAAATTTTAATTATGGTTTTTTTCTTTTTTTATTCTGAATCGGGTAGCATCTTTTTTTTATTTTTTTTCGTACGCCCCGTAAGGTGCACTTCAGCCAAAATTAAATTAAGTGTATTAAAACAGCTTCCAAATTTTTGCGTTTTGATTTCCAGAACTTCCCTGTATACTATTTTCTGCAGGACATGGTGTATTCACAACAGGTGGCGGCGACATATGTGCGTATGTACAAGTCTTGGGCTTAATCGTTCATTTAGGTGACTTGTCATTAGAGTTCATTTAAAAAAAGTGAACTAGTTCGTTCTTCTAGTTCAGTAGTTCACTTTTAGTCAGTCTTTTGCGTCAGTCAGTCTTTTGAGTCAGCTGTTTATTTCGTACTTTTGAGTCAGTTCATTAAGGTCAGTCCATGTAGTTCAAGGGTTCATTTACTTCAGTTGCTTGTTCACTTTTTGTTTGTTTATTTTTGTGTGTCAAGCTTTGAACAAATTAATACAAATTTAATAAAAACAACCATATGAAACAAAAATTTATTTAACAGAAATTTATTCTCTTCTTTAAAACAATATATAAAAAAAATCTTTAATAAAAAACACTAAATAATAAGCATTTAACCAAGACATTAAAAAACACACATAAAAGTGAATAGGTATAAGCACAATAAATTAAAAATGCGTAAGGAATAAGTGGAGCCGCAATTAATTTACAATAGAAAACAAATATTTAATTTCTAAAGCAATTGTGTATATTTAATGCTGGGTACACACAATACAATCTACATGCAATCTGTTTCAATGCAACCTCAAAATATCAAAGCGTTTTGATGTTGATGCAATCTAGAATAAATGAAAATGAATTTAATTCACTAGATTGCGTAAACGCGTTGCATAGTGTGTACATATTCAATGTGTATATTCAATGTTTTTACAAAAACAACTGTACATATTCAATGTGTATATTCAATGTTTTTACAAAAACAACTGATTGAAAAGAAACAACAATATTATTTAGTTTCTATATTTTATAATATACTTGTTTCTTTTACTCATTGCCAGATTACTAAAACATTTTCGTAATATAATCAGGGCTGCCATATTAAGAGATGTCTCGTCACACGTGCCGATTTTCAAACATTTTGACTACAATGCGATTTTTTTCTGCGATTTATAAAATATATGGCGATTTTTTATTATTAATAATATTTCATATGACGTGCTAAATAAACAATTTTTATTTTTGTTAAATACACTGAAATTAGATAAGCTATTTATTTATTTTGAGACTCTAATACTATGTTTCGACTATCAGCAAAACAACTGGTTTTGTTTTTCGAAATCAATTTCGCATTTATGTTGTTAACAAACATGAAAGCAAAAAATATATGTTTTGAAAAAAAAATATTTTCTTGTTTGTTTTTTAATACACAGATATACATATGTATAATTTAATAAATCTTGTTATTTTGGTAAATCTGTAATATTTTTTGCAATTGTTAATCACCAGTAATGGATAACTCAGAGTTCGTCGGCTTGGAGTGTAAACCTGCTAAATCCACTTTTTAAGTAAATTGAGATTTTAATGCCGTATGGTAGAGAAAGATATGCCTCGTCGACCAGCATCTAGTTTTTCTTCAATTTGAGTCCTGAAGTGTGTCAAATCAACAATATTTTTGGTTTTCCTCTCAAGCAGCAAATAGGAAAATAAAAAGATTTTTGTCTCTCCTGTAGAATTTGTTCAAAGGGAGTTAGCAGGTCTAGACTCTAAGCCGACGAGTTGTTTCATGATTTTCGACATTTTTTTGGAGCAAAACTAGTTTTTGTTTGAGTTTCGAAAATTAAAAATCTATGGGAAAACAATTAGCAGAACACTTGTTTTGCTGCAAATCTAGTTTTGTGGCCCAGAACATGTAAGTGGAATACTATTACGTGATGGAAACACTCTGACACGTTTTGCTCAAAATAAGCACCCCTATCTCAAACAACTACTCCCATGAAAATAATCCCATATTTTTTATTTCGTATTGTGAATGATTCCTATAACAAATTTTATGGGAATGAATTCCCAAACTTTAAAAATTTGACATCGCCAGAGTTTACTCCCTCCAATTTTTTTACTAAATAAATTTCCAAAAAGTTTTAGTGTGCACGAGAGAGGAACATGTAAGTTTAAATTTGTATTCTAGGGTAGGGCTCAATTAAATTACTTTTTCCTTTTATTGAAGGAGTATTAATAAGAAAAATTAAGAATAACACTATTCATTATTTATTTTATTATATTATAATTAGTGTTTTATTTTGTACATTTTTCTTTCAGAATACAAGCACTGACAATTTATTCACAATAGAGGCTTTTTTTATAAAGCACTGAAAAATAATGCACAATAGAAATTTTTACTCCCACAATATTTGGATGACAAATTAATGACTTATCTTATTGTCAACAAAATCACCTTAACAATATATTTTAGCACGTCCTACGGAAATCTTAAGAGGCCCATGTGCACATACTGCTGACACCTACTGCCGATGAAGCCTTCGTACACGTGTGTGATTGAGATTTTACTACACACCTATCAATCATAATTTTAAAATAAATTTCATTTCGTGAAATTCAAGAAAACTCTTATTTTCTTCACACGTTTTTTTCTCAGATACTATTTTAAATTTGTTTTAATTTAAATTGAAAAGAAAAATATATCATAAAATTAATAATTTATGTTATTGTTTATTTGAACAAATGTCAGCAGTATGAGTTCATTAACAAATCAAACCTTTTTTTTTTTGATTTTTCATGCTGCATTGTCTGTGTGACGCATACATTAATAAAAATTTCAAATTTACAAACACATGCTGATCACAGAATACACAGAACTGTCACGAAACGGAAGATTTTGCGTTTTTTTTTGTCTCTTTCAAAGAAAGCTGCCCTTTTGCATTTCTCTTTTCATCATCTTCTATGCCGCAATACAATGAACACAAATTTATTACGTTAAGATTTATTTACAAAACTGTTGTAAAAATTTACTTTTAAGTTCACCACAACACGAGTAAATAATATTTAAGTAAGTAAATAACATTATAAAACAAAACAATATTACTAAATACATTTTTTTTTCACAAAAAACAACGTTTGTTGAACTAATGCATTTGTTTAACGTGGTTTGTGTTTTGTTATTTTTGTTTTGATCACGCCATTTGTGTTGATTGTTGCGGCCTGTTTTTACACCTTGCCACTTCACTACCAAAAAAAGCTTTCTGTCTCTTTCTTCGAAAGCTACCATCGCAACTGATTTGGGCCTTTTTCAGACGTCACTTTTTACAGTTCTGTGTATTCTGTGATGCAGATTGCATGATCATGAGCAGTATGTGTCTATGGGACCCTTTATTAATAATACAAAATCGCCATATTTTTATAAATCGCCGAAAAAAAATCGCAGCAAGACATCTCTTAGTATGGCAGCCTTGATTGTATTATGAAAATGTTTTAAGTAATCTGGCAATGAGTAAAAGAAACAAGTATATTATGTTATTACATATAGACACTAATAATATTGTTGTTTCTTTTCAATCCATTGAATATAAATATTTTTTTTTGAAAATATAACAAAAGGAAATTATTTTGTTTATAAAATATGTATACACAATTGCTTTAGAAATTAAATATTTGTTTTCTATTGTAGATTAATTGCGGCTCCACTTATTCCTTACGCGTTTTTAATTTATTGTGCTTATACCTATTCACTTTTATGTGTGTTTTTTAATGTCTTGGTTAAATGCTTATTATTTAGTGTTTTTTATTAAAGATTTTTTTATACATATATTGTTTTAAAGAAGAGAATAAATTTCTGTTAAATAAATTTTTGTTTCATATGGTTGTTTTTATTAAATTTGTATTAATTTTTTCAAAGCTTGACACACAAAAATAAACAAACAAAAAGTGAACAAGCAACTGAAGTAAATGAACCCTTGAACTACATGGACTGACTTAAATGAACTGACTCAAAAGTACGAAATAAACAGCTGACTCAAAAGACTGACTGACGCAGAAGACTGACTAAAAGTGAACTACTGAACTAGAAAAACGAACTAGTTCACTTTTTTTAAATGAACTCTAATGACAAGTCACCTAAATGAACGATTAATCCCAAGACTACTTTGTATCGAAAATTTTAATGGCAAGATGTCAACGAAATTTTCCTTATTATTTTTATTTTTAAGGTATTATAAGGAATTTTTTAAAAGCATTATTAGGAATTCAGTAGCAACGTCTGAATTGGGGAAAACAGAGAAACTAGACAAAATATATGTGTGTATTACACAAACGGTTAAGCAAACATAACCAGCAAAAAAATATACAAAAGAAGTAGTAAATGCTTGTGTTCCAAGGATAATGCACTGGTTCTGTTAAGTCGACGATGGGTTCGCATTTAGGTAAATGGCTCATCATTAAAAATATTTGTTAAAACCAAGGTTGAATACCGAAACCAATTTCGGTATCAGTATCGGTATCTCACTTTTTTTTTATTTCAATATCGGTATTTCAATTATATCGGTATAGCAACTTTTATAACGGAATACACTCACTTATACACTTATGCGGATTCAAATTTAATGAAAATTAAATTCGAGTTCATCAAATTTAATTTTTAAATTTAAAAATAATTTAATGAAAATTAAATTTGATGAACTCAAGCCTAATTAAAGAATATCAAAAATTAAAAAAATTAACAGTTCTTTAATATTTTTAATTAGGCTTAAGTTCATGAAATTTAATTTTTATTAAATTATTTTTATGAAGAAAGGAATTTTACAACATGAAAATCAATTAAAATTGTTATTGATAATCTTTCATTCTTGACGTGGCTCGGGCTCGAACCCTGGCCGGCAGGTTACCATGACATGTTTCGATCGCAACCACTCGATCTCCTCAGATGGATTTGTCGTCTTACACTCGCAGCCATCGACGACTGCTGACGTCACTAGTCAAACATCAATCCTTAAACCAAATTGTATTTTAACATTTGGTAGATCGAAATTTGCTTTCCTGAATGATTATCCATCTTAATTGATTTTACATGTTTTTTCCTTTACTTCTGTTTTTTCCTTCATTCATTTAAAATCAAAATTGTTATTAACAATTTTTTTTTTAATTTTTATGGTTTTTGAAACTTTAGATGTTTATTTAAGCTTTTTTACCGTTTTTAAATTAAAACAAGCTTGCATCACTGATATAATCGTTATAGTCTGTTTAATATATGTATATTAAAGCGACTTAAGTTGTATGGAAGCAAAATTCGTGCTCGATGTTCCCTTCTAAAAATGAACATTGGACTTTTTTAAGATCACATTTTAAATATTTCGGCTCCAGCTTTGACCTCTCGTGAGCTGGACCAGTTTGAAAAAGGGTCTATTTTTGCATGTTTTGTTAATTTGTGAATCTGTTCCCTTACCAACATATACAAATTGGGTATCGTAAGAAAGGTTTTTTTCTTTCTTTAGTCCCATTTTCTTTCATACATGATCTAGAAACTAAATCTGCTATCATATTAGCGTTACTACAAAATTGTATTTATATATATTCCAGAGCACCGTGTAAAATGCATCTAATTTGCAAAAATCGAAATTATTTACATACAAAGATGATGTACTTGGCAAAAGAAAAAATTTGATATCCATATTGCCCTATATAAAACGAAGGGTTACCATCCCATTGCATTTTTGTCAAAACGCGAACTAGCACGAATTTCAAAAAAGCTTAGACACGTATTTAATTAAATCGAATAAAGAATAAAATATGTTAATTTGGCACTTTTATTACAAACAACCCCGAACAAAAAATTCAAAAACCTTTATTTTTACAGAAAATCCTTTTAAACATGGACATGGATGATCGTCCTTGGACAAATTGTATATACAGTTGGACGCGCCTTAAAAAAAAACTTTCTTACGATACCCAATTTGTATATGTTGGTAAGGGAACAGATTCACAAATTAACAAAACATTCAAAAATATACCCTTTTTCAAACTGGTCCAGCTCACGAGAGGTCAAAGCTGAATCCGAAATATTTAAAATGTCATCTTAAAAAAGTCCAAGGTTTATTTTTAGGAGGGTAGATCGAGCACTTTTTTTGGTCAGTCGCTCCAATGTATACATATATATATGTTCCCATCGATCCTATAAGGATTTTGTGTTTTTTATATGCTTAGCCGATACGTATGTATGAGTGTTTTTAAACTAATGAAGAGCACATAATATTCGTTTTACAACAAAGGCTAATTTCGGTAATAGACTTTTCACACTTGTCAACATTTAACATTTATAGCCTTTTTACACTGATCAACAAGACGGCAAATCCATCTGAGGAGATCGAGTGGTTGCGATCGAAACATGTCATGGTAACCTGCCGGCCAGGGTTCGAGCCCGAGCCACGTCAAGAATGAAAGATTATCAATAACAATTTTAATTAATTTTCATGTTGTAAAATTCCTTTCTTCATAAAAATAATTTAATAAAAAATTAAATTTCATGAACTTAAGCCTAATTAAAAATATTAAAAAATTTGGATTAAAAACCATAAATAGTTCAACAAAATAACCACAATACTAATTATTGTTAAAGCTAAGGCACGAGCTCTATGTGTACATTTGTCCTTCAAGTTGTGCTGAAAAAGGTCAACAGAAAAGAGAAAGACAAAGTGAAAAAAAAAAAAAAAAAAAAAAAAAAAAAACAAAAAAAAATGTACTTGGACTTCAAGAAAAATTCTTGACGAAAGTACGAAAAAACAGAAGTAAAGGAAAAAACATGTAAAATCAGTTAAAATGGATAATCATTCAGGAAAGCAAATTTCGATCTACCAAATGTTAAAAATACAATTTGGTTTAAGGATTGATGTTTGACTAGTGACGTCAGCAGTCGTCGATGGCTGCGAGTGTAAGACGGCAAATCCATCTGAGGAGATCGAGTGGTTGCGATCGAAACATGTCATGGTAACCTGCCGGCCAGGGTTCGAGCCCGAGCCACGTCAAGAATGAAAGATTATCAATAACAATTTTAATTAATTTTCATGTTGTAAAATTCCTTTCTTCATAAAAATAATTTAATAAAAAATTAAATTTCATGAACTTAAGCCTAATTAAAAATATTAAAAAATTTGGATTAAAAACCATAAATAGTTCAACAAAATAACCACAATACTAATTATTGTTAAAGCTAAGGCACGAGCTCTATGTGTACATTTGTCCTTCAAGTTGTGCTGAAAAAGGTCAACAGAAAAGAGAAAGACAAAGTGAAAAAAAAAAAAAAAAAAAAAAAAAAAAAAAAAAAACAAAAAAAAATGTACTTGGACTTCAAGAAAAATTCTTGACGAAAGTACGAAAAAACAGAAGTAAAGGAAAAAACATGTAAAATCAGTTAAAATGGATAATCATTCAGGAAAGCAAATTTCGATCTACCAAATGTTAAAAATACAATTTGGTTTAAGGATTGATGTTTGACTAGTGACGTCAGCAGTCGTCGATGGCTGCGAGTGTAAGACGGCAAATCCATCTGAGGAGATCGAGTGGTTGCGATCGAAACATGTCATGGTAACCTGCCGGCCAGGGTTCGAGCCCGAGCCACGTCAAGAATGAAAGATTATCAATAACAATTTTAATTAATTTTCATGTTGTAAAATTCCTTTCTTCATAAAAATAATTTAATAAAAAATTAAATTTCATGAACTTAAGCCTAATTAAAAATATTAAAAAATTTGGATTAAAAACCATAAATAGTTCAACAAAATAACCACAATACTAATTATTGTTAAAGCTAAGGCACGAGCTCTATGTGTACATTTGTCCTTCAAGTTGTGCTGAAAAAGGTCAACAGAAAAGAGAAAGACAAAGTGGAACAAAAAAAAAAAAAAAAAAAAAAAAACAAAAAAAAAAAAATGTACTTGGACTTCAAGAAAAATTCTTGACGAAAGTACGAAAAAACAGAAGTAAAGGAAAAAACATGTAAAATCAGTTAAAATGGATAATCATTCAGGAAAGCAAATTTCGATCTACCAAATGTTAAAAATACAATTTGGTTTAAGGATTGATGTTTGACTAGTGACGTCAGCAGTCGTCGATGGCTGCGAGTGTAAGACGGCAAATCCATCTGAGGAGATCGAGTGGTTGCGATCGAAACATGTCATGGTAACCTGCCGGCCAGGGTTCGAGCCCGAGCCACGTCAAGAATGAAAGATTATCAATAACAATTTTAATTAATTTTCATGTTGTAAAATTCCTTTCTTCATAAAAATAATTTAATAAAAAATTAAATTTCATGAACTTAAGCCTAATTAAAAATATTAAAAAAAAAAATGTTTAATATTTAAAATTTGCTAAAAAAATTTGCTAAATTTGTACAAAAAAATGTATATACTTAAAATCTTCTAAATTTTGTGACATTTTGACAAAATATCTTAATTTTTATTAAATTTTAAAATAAACCAAAATTAAAGAAAAATTCCCCTTAATTACAAAATTTTAAAAACGTAAACAAAAATGTTTTTTGAATGAAAATTCGTATGATTAACAACAATTTTTTCAACTTCAAAAATTTGAGTTAACCCTGCGGCCACACGGTCAAGTTGTTCTTGATAGTCTTTTACATATACTACTTGTCAAAATTTACATAAAATGAAATCTGTGACGTAGGCTGCATTCAATTGTTGAGCATCATCAAGAAAACAATTTATAAAGAAAAACGAAAAATTTGCTCACTAACCTTGAAATCAGCTGTTTTCTTGAACGTAAATTGAAACACTCACTGGCAAGAGAATCTTAAAGCAAGTTCGTATCAATTTTTAAAAGTATGAGTGTATTTAATATAACCAGACATACAGAGTTTCACAAAAATGTCTAAAATTTGATTTGTTTTTGTTTTCATGTAAATGTTCACTTCTTCGACGCGTATTTTAGAATAGCCATGAATGAACAATTTCAGTTTAAAATACACCATATGAAAAAGTTTACAAAAATGAATAAAAAAAATTTTTTGATTTGTGAAAATTAAGAACTTTTTCCTAGTAAAATTATAATGAAAGTGATTAAAAAAAAAATGCAAAATAGTTTCGACAACTGAAATGGTGATAACAGTTCAAATCTTGTGACATTTGTGTTAATTTTTCGTTTTTGTACTTTGGTTTTAACCATATTCAGTTTATAAAAACAAATTTTGTAATAATTTTTTCCAGTGTATGGTAATTTGTTTCTATTTCATTTCATCCCATGATTTGTCTGGTAGCACTGTTTACCTTTTTCCAAAAAACTAACTATACATAAGAAGCAGAGAAGTGTAATTTATAAAGTGTTAGAAGCAAAAATTAATTATAAATGTAAGTATGTTTATAAATTTGTTTATTCATTGAAATTTAAGAATTATATTTCTTTCGTTTTTTAGGAGAAGTATCACTCCAGAAAATAAATTTCAAACCTGTGCATTATTTAGCGAAGCCGGTACTTGCTATACCATAGAGGAGAAAATCCTTGCGCCCGGCCGAAGGCCGGCTATGCAGAGCAGCTTTTTTTAGAGAAGCTGGGGTTTGTTATAGCATAAAGGAGAAAATCCTGGCGCCCGGCCGAAGGCCGTCTATGCAAAGCAGCTTTATTTAGAGAAGCTGGGGTTTGTTATAGCATAAAGGAGAAAATCCTTGCGCCCGGCCGAAGGCCGGCTATGCAGAGAAGCTTTAGTTAGCGAAGCCGGTGTTTGTTATAACATATAGGATAAAATCATTGCGCACGGCCCAAGGCCGGCTATGCAGAGCAGCTTTATTTAGAGAAGCTGGGGTTTATTTGATTACAGTGTTATTACCTAGTGCACTTCCGTAACATTTAGATATAAGTTTCCAACATATTTCAACATCTTTAAAAGATATTCCTATCTCATTTTATTCCATTCTACATCTTTCGATTATTTTAGTGTCATCACTACAAAAGTGGCAATAAGTTTTATTATTATTGTGGCATCACTGACAAAAAGAAGTTGGTTTTGAAAGCAGCGTTACCATTTGTAAAGTTTTATTTTTTGTTGCAATGTTTTATTGTTAAGTATTTTGTATATTTTGAAACAAATTTAACTTCAAATAAATTTTGTTGTTTTTTTTTAAATTTTGCAACTTTTGTGAGAAAAAAACATTTTTTATTTTATTTTTGTTTGATGGTTGATGTTATGCTATGTTCATACGACGTTATAAACCACTCGTTTCGCTCGTTGAAACTAGTTTGCCAAACATGCTGTTCATACGATTCATTCCTGTTTCATTTTGACATTTTTTTTGTGTTGTTAGTGTGATTTTTTTTAAATAGATAAAAAAAAGTTAATAAAACTTAAACATATATTATTTAACACTTTTATTGATATTATTATGTTATAATTATCACTTTATTTTATTAGACATCAATTTTTATTTTGTTTTTTTCTTTGTTATGCTTTTTTTTGAGAGCTAGTTCAGATAAACTAACGATAAATGTTATCAAAATTGAAGATGATAGAACATTTTTCCTGTTTCGCAGCCTGTTTCAAAATGAAACGACCTGTTTCGCTCACAAAATTTTGTATGGGGAAACAAGTCGTTTCAATCATGTTTGGGGCGCGAAACAGGAATAAGAGAGCGAAACACGAATATTGCTGTCCGTGTGAACATGGTATTAGATGTGAGCAATGTAAACGAGTGTTTCAGATTTTCTACATCTTGGATGGTAGCTGTTAAATGTTGATCAGTGTAAAAAGGCTATTAACATCTTTCCATAAGCAATACATAGGGCTAAAAACCAACATCTTTAAAATGTGTTCCTAACTCATTTTATTCCATTATATATCTTTCGATTATTTTAGTGTCATCACTAGAAAAGTGGCAATAAGTTTTATTTTGCCTTGTTCATACGACGATATAAACCACTGGTTTCCCACTCTGAAACTAGATTGCCAAACATGCTGTTCATACGATTCGTTCTTGTTTCATTTCGACATTTTTTTGTGTTGTTAGTGTGATTCTTTTTAAAATAGATAAAAAAGTAAATAAAACTTAAAAATATATAATTTAATAATTTTATTAATATTATTATGTTATTATTAGTCCCAATTCTCACGTTGCAAGTCTTATTGATCAGCTTGCTACTTTATAACGAGAGTGAAGAGAGGAAAATAAACGTTTCCCTCTCACTCTCTCTCGCCTATAAGGTACCAAGCTGATCAATAAGACTTGCAACGTGTGAATTGGCACTTAAACATCAATTTGTATTTTTTTTTGTCTTTGTTTTGATTTTTTTTGAGAGCTAGTTCAGATAAACTAACGATCAAAATTGGAGATGATAGTCCATTTTTCCTGTTTCGCAGCCTGTTTCAAAATGACACGACCTGTTTCGCTCTCAAAATTTTGTATGGGGAAACAAGTCGTTTCAATCATGTTTGGGGCGCGAAACAGGAATATGAGAGCGAAACACGAAAAGTTTGTTTTAAAAGCAGTGTTACCATTTGTCAAGTGTTATTTTTTATTGCAATGTTTTATTGCTAAGTATTTTTTATATTTTTAAACGAATTGAACTTCAAACACATTTTTTTGTTTTCTTTTTAAATTTTTTAACTTTTGTGAAAAAAACTGTTTTTATTTAAAATTTTTTTTTCAAAAATGGTGACATTTTTCTTTGCGAAGATGTTGGAATTTTCCCATAAGATATACCTAGGGCTAAAAATCAAACGTTTTCAACGCGTGTGAACAAATCAATATTTGAAATCAACCGCAAAATCAATATTTTGTTTGTGTTGAACACGTGCTATTGTTATCGCTGTGTACAAAACAACTTTTTTTTAACAAAATTTTTTTTGTTTATGTAAATCAGCCGCAATTAATAATATTGCTGAGCACGTGCATAGCAAGGTCTATCCAATAGGTCTGCTTAAGCAGCCAGATGTTTATTTGGTTTTTTCCTCAACGATATCAAGAGTTGTTTACATTTTCTTATACGTGTATATTTTTGTTTACTTTTTTGGTTTTTTGCCACACATACATGCACACAAAACACATTTTTCCTTTTGTTTTGCCTATGTAGTAGTAAGATTTTGACAACGGCGAGGAATTTTACACAAACAAAATGCCTGTTGTTTTTTGTATTGTTGTATTGTTGCAGTAGTAAGCAGACCTATTGGATAGGCCTTGGTGCATAGATTAACAAAACATTATTAACAGTGTTGCCATAGCTGTTTTATGAGTTTATGCAAGAAATTGAAGAAAAATTTGCTAAATGTTAAAATTAAGAAAATATGCTAAAAATCATAACAATAAAATGCTAAGAAAAAAATGTTTAATATTTAAAATTTGCTAAAAAAATTTGCTAAATTTGTACAAAAAAATGTATATACTTAAAATCTTCTAAATTTTGTGACATTTTGACAAAATATCTTAATTTTTATTAAATTTTAAAATAAACCAAAATTAAAGAAAAATTCCCCTTAATTACAAAATTTTAAAAACGTAAACAAAAATGTTTTTTGAATGAAAATTCGTATGATTAACAACAATTTTTTCAACTTCAAAAATTTGAGTTAACCCTGCGGCCACACGGTCAAGTTGTTCTTGATAGTCTTTTACATATACTACTTGTCAAAATTTACATAAAATGAAATCTGTGACGTAGGCTGCATTCAATTGTTGAGCATCATCAAGAAAACAATTTATAAAGAAAAACGAAAAATTTGCTCACTAACCTTGAAATCAGCTGTTTTCTTGAACGTAAATTGAAACACTCACTGGCAAGAGAATCTTAAAGCAAGTTCGTATCAATTTTTAAAAGTATGAGTGTATTTAATATAACCAGACATACAGAGTTTCACAAAAATGTCTAAAATTTGATTTGTTTTTGTTTTCATGTAAATGTTCACTTCTTCGACGCGTATTTTAGAATAGCCATGAATGAACAATTTCAGTTTAAAATACACCATAGGAAAAAGTTTACAAAAATGAATAAAAAAAATTTTTTGATTTGTGAAAATTAAGAACTTTTTCCTAGTAAAATTATAATGAAAGTGATTCAAAAAAAAATGCAAAATAGTTTCGACAACTGAAATGGTGATAACAGTTCAAATCTTGTGACATTTGTGTTAATTTTTCGTTTTTGTACTTTGGTTTTAACCATATTCAGTTTATAAAAACAAATTTTGTAATAATTTTTTCCAGTGTATGGTAATTTGTTTCTATTTCATTTCATCCCATGATTTGTCTGGTAGCACTGTTTACCTTTTTCCAAAAAACTAACTATACATAAGAAGCAGAGAAGTGTAATTTATAAAGTGTTAGAAGCAAAAATTAATTATAAATGTAAGTATGTTTATAAATTTGTTTATTCATTGAAATTTAAGAATTATATTTCTTTCGTTTTTTAGGAGAAGTATCACTCCAGAAAATAAATTTCAAACCTGTGCATTATTTAGCGAAGCCGGTACTTGCTATACCATAGAGGAGAAAATCCTTGCGCCCGGCCGAAGGCCGGCTATGCAGAGCAGCTTTTTTTAGAGAAGCTGGGGTTTGTTATAGCATAAAGGAGAAAATCCTGGCGCCCGGCCGAAGGCCGTCTATGCAAAGCAGCTTTATTTAGAGAAGCTGGGGTTTGTTATAGCATAAAGGAGAAAATCCTTGCGCCCGGCCGAAGGCCGGCTATGCAGAGAAGCTTTAGTTAGCGAAGCCGGTGTTTGTTATAACATATAGGATAAAATCATTGCGCACGGCCCAAGGCCGGCTATGCAGAGCAGCTTTATTTAGAGAAGCTGGGGTTTATTTGATTACAGTGTTATTACCTAGTGCACTTCCGTAACATTTAGATATAAGTTTCCAACATATTTCAACATCTTTAAAAGATGTTCCTATCTCATTTTATTCCATTCTACATCTTTCGATTATTTTAGTGTCATCACTACAAAAGTGGCAATAAGTTTTATTATTATTGTGGCATCACTGACAAAAAGAAGTTGGTTTTGAAAGCAGCGTTACCATTTGTAAAGTTTTATTTTTTGTTGCAATGTTTTATTGTTAAGTATTTTGTATATTTTGAAACAAATTTAACTTCAAATAAATTTTGTTGTTTTTTTTTAAATTTTGCAACTTTTGTGAGAAAAAAACATTTTTTATTTTATTTTTGTTTGATGGTTGATGTTATGCTATGTTCATACGACGTTATAAACCACTCGTTTCGCTCGTTGAAACTAGTTTGCCAAACATGCTGTTCATACGATTCATTCCTGTTTCATTTTGACATTTTTTTTGTGTTGTTAGTGTGATTTTTTTTAAATAGATAAAAAAAAGTTAATAAAACTTAAACATATATTATTTAACACTTTTATTGATATTATTATGTTATAATTATCACTTTATTTTATTAGACATCAATTTTTATTTTGTTTTTTTCTTTGTTATGCTTTTTTTTGAGAGCTAGCTCAGATAAACTAACGATAAATGTTATCAAAATTGAAGATGATAGAACATTTTTCCTGTTTCGCAGCCTGTTTCAAAATGAAACGACCTGTTTCGCTCACAAAATTTTGTATGGGGAAACAAGTCGTTTCAATCATGTTTGGGGCGCGAAACAGGAATAAGAGAGCGAAACACGAATATTGCTGTCCGTGTGAACATGGTATTAGATGTGAGCAATGTAAACGAGTGTTTCAGATTTTCTACATCTTGGATGGTAGCTGTTAAATGTTGATCAGTGTAAAAAGGCTATTAACATCTTTCCATAAGCAATACATAGGGCTAAAAACCAACATCTTTAAAATGTGTTCCTAACTCATTTTATTCCATTATATATCTTTCGATTATTTTAGTGTCATCACTAGAAAAGTGGCAATAAGTTTTATTTTGCCTTGTTCATACGACGATATAAACCACTGGTTTCCCACTCTGAAACTAGATTGCCAAACATGCTGTTCATACGATTCGTTCTTGTTTCATTTCGACATTTTTTTGTGTTGTTAGTGTGATTCTTTTTAAAATAGATAAAAAAGTAAATAAAACTTAAAAATATATAATTTAATAATTTTATTAATATTATTATGTTATTATTAGTCCCAATTCTCACGTTGCAAGTCTTATTGATCAGCTTGCTACTTTATAACGAGAGTGAAGAGAGGAAAATAAACGTTTCCCTCTCACTCTCTCTCGCCTATAAGGTACCAAGCTGATCAATAAGACTTGCAACGTGTGAATTGGCACTTAAACATCAATTTGTATTTTTTTTTGTCTTTGTTTTGATTTTTTTTGAGAGCTAGTTCAGATAAACTAACGATCAAAATTGGAGATGATAGTCCATTTTTCCTGTTTCGCAGCCTGTTTCAAAATGACACGACCTGTTTCGCTCTCAAAATTTTGTATGGGGAAACAAGTCGTTTCAATCATGTTTGGGGCGCGAAACAGGAATATGAGAGCGAAACACGAAAAGTTTGTTTTAAAAGCAGTGTTACCATTTGTCAAGTGTTATTTTTTATTGCAATGTTTTATTGCTAAGTATTTTTTATATTTTTAAACGAATTGAACTTCAAACACATTTTTTTGTTTTCTTTTTAAATTTTTTAACTTTTGTGAAAAAAACTGTTTTTATTTAAAATTTTTTTTTCAAAAATGGTGACATTTTTCTTTGCGAAGATGTTGGAATTTTCCCATAAGATATACCTAGGGCTAAAAATCAAACGTTTTCAACGCGTGTGAACAAATCAATATTTGAAATCAACCGCAAAATCAATATTTTGTTTGTGTTGAACACGTGCTATTGTTATCGCTGTGTACAAAACAACTTTTTTTTAACAAAATTTTTTTTGTTTATGTAAATCAGCCGCAATTAATAATATTGCTGAGCACGTGCATAGGAAGGTCTATCCAATAGGTCTGCTTAAGCAGCCAGATGTTTATTTGGTTTTTTCCTCAACGATATCAAGAGTTGTTTACATTTTCTTATACGTGTATATTTTTGTTTACTTTTTTGGTTTTTTGCCACACATACATGCACACAAAACACATTTTTCCTTTTGTTTTGCCTATGTAGTAGTAAGATTTTGACAACGGCGAGGAATTTTACACAAACAAAATGCCTGTTGTTTTTTGTATTGTTGTATTGTTACAGTAGTAAGCAGACCTATTGGATAGGCCTTGGTGCATAGATTAACAAAACATTATTAACAGTGTTGCCATAGCTGTTTTATGAGTTTATGCAAGAAATTGAAGAAAAATTTGCTAAATGTTAAAATTAAGAAAATATGCTAAAAATCATAACAATAAAATGCTAAGAAAAAAATGTTTAATAATTAGTATTGTGGTTATTTTGTTGAACTATTTATGGTTTTTAATCCAAATTTTTTAATATTTTTAATTAGGCTTAAGTTCATGAAATTTAATTTTTTATTAAATTATTTTTATGAAGAAAGGAATTTTACAACATGAAAATTAATTAAAATTGTTATTGATAATCTTTCATTCTTGACGTGGCTCGGGCTCGAACCCTGGCCGGCAGGTTACCATGACATGTTTCGATCGCAACCACTCGATCTCCTCAGATGGATTTGCCGTCTTACACTCGCAGCCATCGACGACTGCTGACGTCACTAGTCAAACATCAATCCTTAAACCAAATTGTATTTTTAACATTTGGTAGATCGAAATTTGCTTTCCTGAATGATTATCCATTTTAACTGATTTTACATGTTTTTTCCTTTACTTCTGTTTTTTCGTACTTTCGTCAAGAATTTTTCTTGAAGTCCAAGTACATTTTTTTTTTTTTTTTTTTTTTTTTTTTTTTTTTTTTTCCACTTTGTCTTTCTCTTTTCTGTTGACCTTTTTCAGCACAACTTGAAGGACAAATGTACACATAGAGCTCGTGCCTTAGCTTTAACAATAATTAGTATTGTGGTTATTTTGTTGAACTATTTATGGTTTTTAATCCAAATTTTTTAATATTTTTAATTAGGCTTAAGTTCATGAAATTTAATTTTTTATTAAATTATTTTTATGAAGAAAGGAATTTTACAACATGAAAATTAATTAAAATTGTTATTGATAATCTTTCATTCTTGACGTGGCTCGGGCTCGAACCCTGGCCGGCAGGTTACCATGACATGTTTCGATCGCAACCACTCGATCTCCTCAGATGGATTTGCCGTCTTACACTCGCAGCCATCGACGACTGCTGACGTCACTAGTCAAACATCAATCCTTAAACCAAATTGTATTTTTAACATTTGGTAGATCGAAATTTGCTTTCCTGAATGATTATCCATTTTAACTGATTTTACATGTTTTTTCCTTTACTTCTGTTTTTTCGTACTTTCGTCAAGAATTTTTCTTGAAGTCCAAGTACATTTTTTTTTGTTTTTTTTTTTTTTTTTTTTTTTTTCACTTTGTCTTTCTCTTTTCTGTTGACCTTTTTCAGCACAACTTGAAGGACAAATGTACACATAGAGCTCGTGCCTTAGCTTTAACAATAATTAGTATTGTGGTTATTTTGTTGAACTATTTATGGTTTTTAATCCAAATTTTTTAATATTTTTAATTAGGCTTAAGTTCATGAAATTTAATTTTTTATTAAATTATTTTTATGAAGAAAGGAATTTTACAACATGAAAATTAATTAAAATTGTTATTGATAATCTTTCATTCTTGACGTGGCTCGGGCTCGAACCCTGGCCGGCAGGTTACCATGACATGTTTCGATCGCAACCACTCGATCTCCTCAGATGGATTTGCCGTCTTACACTCGCAGCCATCGACGACTGCTGACGTCACTAGTCAAACATCAATCCTTAAACCAAATTGTATTTTTAACATTTGGTAGATCGAAATTTGCTTTCCTGAATGATTATCCATTTTAACTGATTTTACATGTTTTTTCCTTTACTTCTGTTTTTTCGTACTTTCGTCAAGAATTTTTCTTGAAGTCCAAGTACATTTTTTTTTTTTTGTTTTTTTTTTTTTTTTTTTTTTTTTTGTTCCACTTTGTCTTTCTCTTTTCTGTTGACCTTTTTCAGCACAACTTGAAGGACAAATGTACACATAGAGCTCGTGCCTTAGCTTTAACAATAATTAGTATTGTGGTTATTTTGTTGAACTATTTATGGTTTTTAATCCAAATTTTTTAATATTTTTAATTAGGCTTAAGTTCATGAAATTTAATTTTTTATTAAATTATTTTTATGAAGAAAGGAATTTTACAACATGAAAATTAATTAAAATTGTTATTGATAATCTTTCATTCTTGACGTGGCTCGGGCTCGAACCCTGGCCGGCAGGTTACCATGACATGTTTCGATCGCAACCACTCGATCTCCTCAGATGGATTTGCCGTCTTACACTCGCAGCCATCGACGACTGCTGACGTCACTAGTCAAACATCAATC